>NIVC01000245.1:397500-737500 GCA_002269645.1 Macrostomum lignano
TGACATTGGGGGGACACAATTAGAGAGTGACATTGGGGGGACACAAGAGAGTGACATTGGAGGGACACAAGAGAGTGACATTGGGGGGACACAAGAGAGTGACATTGGGGGGACACAAGAGAGTGACATTGGGGGGACACAAGAGAGTGACATTGGAGGGACACAAGAGAGTGACATTGGGGGGACACAACAGAGTGACATTGGGGACACTTAAAAGAGTGACATTGAGAGACACAACAGAGTGACATTGGGTAACACAACAGTGAGCAAGAGAGCGGATCAGGAGTCTGCACAAGATCGGGATGCTTGGTGACCCACGGGAGTTCGAGTGCAGAACTAAATGAAATTGATTGATGACAGAGTCGGAGAAAATCCTCAAGGATGAGTTCGAAATTAAAAGAAGCAGTTCAACCGATACTCAAAAAGAAAGATTCTTGAGAATTTGCTGCGCTAGTGTAGCAAATATTGGATTGGAAATGTTTAGATTAATTCGCTGTTTAAAGCAAGAAAAAGCAAGAAGAGATGTTGCAGTAAGATGACGCCCAGACTCCTTAGTGACTCTAAGGATCGTGAACTAGTCTTCACCGCCATCTTAGATAAAAATAACAATCGGAATTTTTCTTCACTGGAGTATGTTTCTCAGGATTAACTATGAATTCATCAAGACACCTCAAACACTTATTGTTTCTTCGAGTAATTTTCGACAGTCACAAGACAGACTTATAGTTCTGCTAATTAATCATTTTTCATCACCTGCAGAAGAAGGCAGAAAAGGCCTAGAAAGTATATTGGAGAGCTGCTCACTTGGAGGTAGAATACGCGTCATAATAATTATCGCCTCAATATTCTTGGCGAAGTGCTTTCTTCTGAATAATTACTTTTTTGGCCAACAATTTGTTTTAAGAGTCATGGGCCTTTAATTGATCGATTATGACTATTTTAGTGCCAAAAGAAGAATAGGAACAATAAGGTTTAGAAATTGCTAATAGCTATATTAGTCAAATTGATTGTCTCCAACACCAAGCCTCTCATTTTAGGTGGGCTGAGAGTCTTGCTGACGCATACTTCTTGACGGCATTTTACATGTAGATTATGCCAAGTTTATGATGGCGCCAAATCTGATATTAGAGATGGCGCCAAATCTGATGTGATTGATGGCGCCAAATCTTATATAATTGATGGCGCCAGATCTGATATTAGAGATGGCGCCAAATCCGATATAATTGATGGCGCCAAATCTGATATTAGAGATGGCGCCAAATCTGATATTAGAGATTGCGCCAAATCTGATGATTGATGGCGCCAAATCTGATGTAATTGATGGCGCCAAATCTGATGTGATTGATGGCGCCAAATCTGATATTAGAGATGGCGCCAAATCCGATATAATTGATGGCGTCAAATCTGATATGATTGATGGCGCCAAATTTGATATGATTGATGGCGCCAAATTTGATATGATTGATGGCGCCAAATTTGATATGATTGATGGCGCCAAATTTGATATGATTGATGGCGCCAAATCTCTGATATGATTGATGGCGCCAAATCTGATATGATTGAGTGCGCCAAATCTGATATTAGAGATGACGCCAAATCTCTGATATGATTGATGGCGCCAAATCTCTGATATGATTGATGGCGCCAAATCTCTGATATGATTGATGGCGCCAAATCTGATATGATTGAGTGCGCCAAATCTGATATTAGAGATGACGCCAAATCTCTGATATGATTGATGGCGCCAAATCTCTGATATGATTGATGGCGCCAAATCTCTGATATGATTGATGGCGCCAAATCTCTGATATGATTGATGGCGCCAAATCTCTGATATGATTGATGGCGCCAAATCTCTGATATGATTAATGGCGCCAAATCTCTGATATGATTGATGGCGCCAAATCTCTGATATGATTGATGGCGTCAAATCTCTGATATGATTGATGGCGCCAAATCTCTGATATGATTGATGGCGCCAAATCTCTGATATGATTGATGGCGCCAAATCTCTGATATGATTGATGGCGCCAAATCTGATATGATTGAGTGCGCCAAATCTGATATTAGAGATGACGCCAAATCTCTGATATGATTGATGGCGCCAAATCTCTGATATGATTGATGGCGCCAAATCTCTGATATGATTGATGGCGCCAAATCTCTGATATGATTGATGGCGCCAAATCTCTGATATGATTGATGGCGCCAAATCTCTGATATGATTGATGGCGCCAAATCTCTGATATGATTGATGGCGCCAAATCTCTGATATGATTGATGGCGTCAAATCTCTGATATGATTGATGGCGCCAAATCTCTGATATGATTGATGGCGCCAAATCTCTGATATGATTGATGGCGCCAAATCTCTGATATGATTGATGGCGCCAAATCTCTGATATGATTGATGGCGCCAAATCTCTGATATGATTGATGGCGCCAAATCTCTGATATGATTGATGGCGCCAAATCTCTGATATGATTGATGGCGTCAAATCTCTGATATGATTGATGGCGCCAAATCTCTGATATGATTGATGGCGCCAAATCTGATATGATTGAGTGCGCCAAATCTGATATTAGAGATGACGCCAAATCTCTGATATGATTGATGGCGCCAAATCTCTGATATGATTGATGGCGCCAAATCTCTGATATGATTGATGGCGCCAAATCTGATATGATTGAGTGCGCCAAATCTGATATTAGAGATGACGCCAAATCTCTGATATGATTGATGGCGCCAAATCTCTGATATGATTGATGGCGCCAAATCTGATATGATTGAGTGCGCCAAATCTGATATTAGAGATGACGCCAAATCTCTGATATGATTGATGGCGCCAAATCTCTGATATGATTGATGGCGCCAAATCTCTGATATGATTGATGGCGCCAAATCTCTGATATGATTGATGGCGCCAAATCTCTGATATGATTGATGGCGCCAAATCTCTGATATGATTAATGGCGCCAAATCTCTGATATGATTGATGGCGCCAAATCTCTGATATGATTGATGGCGTCAAATCTCTGATATGATTGATGGCGCCAAATCTCTGATATGATTGATGGCGCCAAATCTCTGATATGATTGATGGCGCCAAATCTCTGATATGATTGATGGCGCCAAATCTGATATGATTGAGTGCGCCAAATCTGATATTAGAGATGACGCCAAATCTCTGATATGATTGATGGCGCCAAATCTCTGATATGATTGATGGCGCCAAATCTCTGATATGATTGATGGCGCCAAATCTCTGATATGATTGATGGCGCCAAATCTCTGATATGATTGATGGCGCCAAATCTCTGATATGATTGATGGCGCCAAATCTCTGATATGATTGATGGCGCCAAATCTCTGATATGATTGATGGCGTCAAATCTCTGATATGATTGATGGCGCCAAATCTCTGATATGATTGATGGCGCCAAATCTCTGATATGATTGATGGCGCCAAATCTCTGATATGATTGATGGCGCCAAATCTCTGATATGATTGATGGCGCCAAATCTCTGATATGATTGATGGCGCCAAATCTCTGATATGATTGATGGCGCCAAATCTCTGATATGATTGATGGCGCCAAATCTCTGATATGATTGATGGCGCCAAATCTCTGATATGATTGATGGCGCCAAATCTGATATGATTGAGTGCGCCAAATCTGATATTAGAGATGACGCCAAATCTCTGATATGATTGATGGCGCCAAATCTCTGATATGATTGATGGCGCCAAATCTCTGATATGATTGATGGCGCCAAATCTCTGATATGATTGATGGCGCCAAATCTCTGATATGATTGATGGCGCCAAATCTCTGATATGATTGATGGCGCCAAATCTCTGATATGATTGATGGCGCCAAATCTGATATGATCGATGGCGCCAAATCTGATATGATTGAGTGCGCCAAATCTGATATAAGAGATGACGCCAAATTTCTGATATGATTGATGGCGCCAAATCTCTGATATGATTGATGGTGCCAAATCCGATATGATTGATGGCGCCGAATACGATATAATTGATGGCGCCAAATCTTGTATGATTGATAGCGACAAATCTGATATCATTGATGGCGCCAAATTTGCCATCATAGAAGGCGCCAAATCTTTGTTTATAAATGGCGCCAAATCTTATTTTATAGATTGCGTCAAGTCTATGAAATATTCTAATGCGCGAACCTAAGTTCCCACTACCACCTTAGATAGAACATGCTGAAACCCTATGGTTAATTCACGGAAAAGTAACTATGGATATTTACGGATATATAGCCAGGTGATTAGCAGTTATATCATTTTCTTTCTGATAGCCAAGTTTCTTTATACTAATATTTCGTAATACAATTGTTTATGCAAAATGTGCAAATTCCTACTGAAATGTTGCGACCCTCGAGGACCGAGGAGATTAAGGGCTTAGCAACTTTCTAAATGCACGTACTGGTAGAAATAGAATCAACAGATTTCTAATGTTGCACAGAAGCTAAATCCTTTTAATTCCCTACTGCTAATGCCCTGGATAGTATGAGTTTAGGACTCAAACTGCAAATCGCTTCTGTACAAGTGACAAATACATTCATTGGTATACATTTCTTAAGCCTGAGATTTGACAAATATTTATATTTACAAGTATTATGTAGCCTAAGGCAAGACTTTACTAAAACTTTTCAATTAGCTACAAGATGGTCAAAAGGACATCCTTCATCGAAAGATCAGGTAGAGTTCAGGTAACTAAGGAACTTATGATTTTTAGCATCTGCTTGTACAAAGGACCAATATCAAAGGATCGACGTACCAAAGGACTTAAGGGTCAGAAATAAACTTAAGCCTTCCTTGAACTTGAACTGAAAAAACTCAAACAGAATCATTAAATTTTTGGCATGCGCACGTTAAAAGACTTCCTTATTGGATGAGTTTTGTGCTAGGTAATTGTGCCATCATAATAAGAAGAAATACCAATCCGACCTGAGGGCAATCGGACCAAACAAAAAAACATCTACCAGTATAATTTATAATTAGCTCGATGAATACAAAGAGCCTGTGGGTGGGGGGGGGTTAGCCCTACAACTGATCGCGATAATTGGTTATCTGCCCCCCGCTGAGCGACAGAGAAATTAGCTAAATTCAGGTGCACCAAAAAGGCACTATATAAAAGTGCCATTGCAATTATATCGTAAAAATAAAGAACAAAAAAGTCCACTCCTGCTGTGCTTATCATTATGGAGGAGGAGCTCCGTACTGGTGGGAGGGGGGCTTGAACTTTGAGGACTTTATTTGCTTCTCATTGGCTGGGGCCTGAAGGCCGGCGGCCGGGCTGATCTTGGTGTGGGATAGGGAGAGAGAACCATGCGCCACGCACATTGGCCTACGTACATCGGGGTAAGGAGTGGGGGTTGTTTTGCCTCTCTGAGCGTACACGCGACACGCGAGGGGACGAGTGAACGCACAGTGTCAAATGGCGGATTATAAGAAAGGAGAGAGAGGGCAGGGGCCAATGGGGAGAGGCGCGTGCCATTTAAAAAAAGAACAACCCACAACCCACAACCCAAGAGACTAAAGAGACTAGACTATTCGTATAATGTCACAAAAAGGCAAACGAAAGAACAACGTTGGGGAACAAGAAGCATCCCCAACAGGCATCTCCCTTCCACCGAACGCGAAATCAAGGCGAGAGACTGTTGATGGCAGCTGCCTAGCCTGCAACGACGAAGTGCACGAAGGCATTCAATGCGAAAGCTGTCACCGCTGGTGCCACCAGTCCTGCTCCGGCCTAGCAAAGCCAATTTTCACCGCCATCGCAAATGGCCCTAGCGATTATGGTCTTACTGTCTTTTTTAATTTCCTATATTTAAATCGTCGTTATTCGTTAAAAGTAAAATTCTTTCGAAGTATTGTTTATGTTCGTTTTTCACGCTTTGAAATATCACGCGCTTTCAAAAATACTACATCTTTTTTTTTTACAAACTCGCTTACCAAAGTAATCTCGCAATTAAAGCTATACCTCGTAATTTGTACTCATTTTTGTATTAATATTTATACTCGTTAGTTGTTAGTCGTCACTTTTCGTCTAAAAATACCGTAAAAATTCTGGCGCGCTTTCAAATACTTTATCTTTTACAATAACTCAGCAAATCGTCGTCAAATCGTCTTTATAAACTTCTATATTCGAAAATTCCAAATACATAGCTCTATAATATATTGGCCAAACAGGCTAATTGCCTGAGCCAAATTCTCTTACTACTTACTACTACTACTACTGATAGCCAGCCCAGCAGATTTTTTAGCGTTCGACTTGTTTGTTTTGTAACTTAGGGCAGCAGCAATTAGAATCCTGCAATGCAGCACCAATCGCCAACATCTTCAGCGGATTATGCAGCCCTGATTCAGCAGGCGCCGCAGCTGCAGCCGTACTACTTAACAACACTGGCTCCCAGCGGCGAACAGGTGCACGTGGCTCTCAGCAACTCGTCCACATGGCGCAAGTTCAGCCGTCAGAACACGGAGATGATTGTCACCAAAGTCGGCAGGCGAATGTTTCCAACTTTGAGTCTGGATATTCAAGGCCTCGATCCTGCTAAGAAGTACGAAGTGTATGTCACGCTGATGCTGGCCGATCGGCATACTCTGAAGTACCAGAGAGGCGTGTGGCTGCCCAATGGTCAGGGAGAGGTGTACCCGCCACCTGGCTGCACAGGTAATCCATTAATCTTTACAATAATCTCTGCGCGAACCCTAGTTCTAGGTTTTTTAATTTTTTAGCCTTTCTTCAGTGAAGTCGTTAAGATTTTATTTGTTGGAAACGTTTTGGAATCTGTGTGAAAATTTTTAGACAATTGGCGATCACCTGTTAGACAAAACCTTCTGTGCCATTGCGTTTGTTAGGATGTTACCTGTTAGACAAGTGGAATTTGTTGGACAAAAATATCAAATATCGGATATAGAGTTACCTGTTACTCGTAAAGAACAGTATTACCTGTTAGCCAGGAGTGGCACCTGTTGGACAGGAGTGTCACCTGTTAGACAGGAGTGTCACCTGCTAGCCAGGAGTGTCACCTGTTAGACAGGAGTGTCACCTGCTAGCCAGGAGTGTCACCTGTTAGACAGGAGTGTCACCTGTTAGACAGGAGTGGCACCTGTTAGACAGAAGTGTCACCTGTTAGACGGGATAGTGTCACCTGTTAGACACGAGTGTCACCTGTTAGACAGGAGTGTCACCTGTTAGACAGGAGTGTCACCTGTTAGACAGGATAGTGTCACCTGTTAGACAGGAGTGTCACCTGTTAGACAGGAGTGTCACCTGTTAGACAGGAGTGTCACCTGTTAGACAGGAGTATCACCTGTTAGACAGGAGTATCACCTGTTAGACAGGAGTGTCACCTGTTAGACAGGAGTGTCACCTGTTAGACAGGAGTGTCACCTGTTAGACAGGAGTGTAACCTGTTAGACCTGTTAGTGTCACCTGTTAGACAGGAGTGTCACCTGTTAGACAGGAGTGTCACCTGTTAGACAGGAGTGTAACCTGTTAGACCTGTTAGTGTCACCTGTTAGACAGGAGTGTCACCTGTTAGACAGGAGTGTCACCTGTTAGACAGGAGTGTCACCTGTTAGACAGGAGTGTCACCTGTTAGACAGGAGTGTCACCTGTTAGACAGGAGTGTCACCTGTTGGACAGGAGTGTCACCTGTTAGACAGGAGTGTCACCTGCTAGCCAGGAGTGTCACCTGTTAGACAGGAGTGTCACCTGTTAGACAGGAGTGGCACCTGTTAGACAGAAGTGTCACCTGTTAGACGGGATAGTGTCACCTGTTAGACACGAGTGTCACCTGTTAGACAGGAGTGTCACCTGTTAGACAGGAGTGTCACCTGTTAGACAGGAGTGTCACCTGTTAGACAGGAGTGTCACCTGTTAGACAGGAGTGTCACCTGTTAGACAGGAGTGTCACCTGTTAGACAGGAGTGTCACTTGTTAGACAGGAGTGTCACCTGTTAGACAGGAGTGTCACATGTTAGACAGGAGTGTCACATGTTAGACAGGAGTATCACCTGTTAGACAGGAGTGCCACCTGTTAGCCAGTCTCACTGTCAGCCCCGCCACCCCACCAGTCGGCCTGGCCTATGTGCACCCGGACTCCCCGGCCCCCGGCAAGCACTGGACCCGGCAGGAGGTGGCTTTCATGCGGCTGAAGCTCACCAACAAGCTGGACTGCTTCGCCAGCGAGCCGGCTCGCAACGGCACCATGATATTCGCGTACAGCATGCACAAGTACCTGCCTGTGGTGCACATCCGAGAGCTGGTAAAAAATGATGGTGAGGAATGATGATGCAGAATGAAACGTAAAACGAGATGCAGAATGAGGTGTAAAATGAGATGTAGGGTGGGATGTAGGGTGAGATGTAGGGTGAGATGTAGGGTGAGATGTAGGGTGAGATGTTGGGTGAGATGTACGATGAGATGTACGATGAGATGTAGGATGAGGTGTAGGATGAGATGTAGGGTGAGATGCTTTCGCAATCCATTCTGTCCCCAACAAACCGCGCAAAACACTTTACTCGCAGCCACTGCGTTCTACACAGCCGTGACCTTCCCTGGCACGGAGTTCATCACGGTCACCGCCTACCAGAACCCGGAGCTCACCGATCTGAAGATCCAATTCAACCCCTACGCTAAGGGCATCCGCAATCAGGGAGACCGGTCCGGGCCGCTGCTGATTGACAGTTTCCGGCCCACCGTGCAGGCTCTGCAGCAGCAACTGCAGCTGCCCAGCTGTCAGCCGCGTCAAGACGTCGGCGAGCCCGACATCGTCGAGTTTGGATCCTACCCGGAGCAGACCGACTCAGCCTACGGCTACTGGAGCCAGCAGCAGCAGCAGAGCCATCGAAGCAGGCGTGTGTACCGGCCCTATTCCGCGGTGGAAGCTTCGCCAACAGTCCTGGCAGCATCGTCGACCATTTCTTCAACGGAAGTTGACAGCAGCAGCTCCGCAGCGTGCGCCTACACGCCAAGTCCTTACCAAGCCAGCTACCAGCCTCACTATCAGCCTCATCATCAGCAGTTTTACTGTCAACCAGCCTACAATTATCATCTGGTAGGCGGCGCACAAGTGGGAGATGCACAGTACGACGCGTCGGGCCATTCAAATGAACAGCAACTGTCGCCGTACTTTCATCATCACCTGCAAGGTGCAGGCGCAACGGTTCCATTGCCGCTGCTGAGTACGCCTCAGCAGCGGCAGCAGCAGCAGCAGCTGCAGCAGCTGCAGCACGTAAAGCAGCCGCAGCAACAGTCCTGCCCGACAGATTCGTCCAGTCTGTCGACTGTGAGCTTCAGCAGTCCACCAACCTGCGATCTGTAAACATTTTAATTAACGCTAGTTTAGCTAATTTAAAATTTTATCGGAATGTCTGCGTTTTTTATTGATTTTTACTGCGATAATTTCTAAAAGCTGCTGTTGAAAAAACATTTAAAAAATTTCAGTAATGTATCTTCACCTAGCGTTTTTAGCGTATTTTATATAAATCACCTTTTTCTGTCTTAAACTCGGCCCTTTCAGACCCTCATTTCTCTGTTTAATCTCGTATTATATTTTAAATGAAATTTTACTCATTATCTAATATATAATATGCCTTTTGTAATATTGCTTTCTTAATAATATTTAAATGTAGAGAGCAAAGTCCAGCTTTGATTAACCCGTATAAATAAACAAGCGATGTGTTCTTAATTTTAGTTTAGCAAATAATATTATATTTGTCACTTTCTTCTTCGAGCTCTTCGAGCTCTGTTCTTCGAGCTCTGTCACAACATGTCACTCAAATATCTTCATTGAGAAGTATTGAGAACAGGTTAAAGTTCAATGCAATGCATCAGTTTCTCCTATCTTAGGGGGTGTCCCTGCATGCTTTAAATTGCGACGTAAATTATAATTATGATTTGAAATCCAGACTAGACAACCTAGCGCTGCATCGCTGAAGAATATGCAGTATCAGCTCACTCTTCTTAGCAGCTGCATTCATTGTTCAGTTCTCAAGCACGAAGCCGTGACTGCTTTGTTATTATGCCTTGGCAACTGTCGCCTTATTGGAATTTCGAATTCAAATGCGCCATTTTGCCTTTTGAATGGTGAGATCAAAAGGCTATATAGTTTTTTTTAGATTAGCGTAGGCGGTTCAGGGAGTACCGCGACTGTGTCTGGAGAGAAACTGTGCGCATGGGGTGCGCGATCGCGTCTTGATGATGGGCCTTAGATTTTTGGTTTTGTTATTCTTGACTCGTTCATAAGCTTTATGAACGAAAACAGCCCTTTTGTTTGATTTTTGAGCTTGATTTTTGTAAACGAATGCAGCCAACCAGTCGTCAGATACCTATTTAATCTGCCCCATTATTCGTGCTTTCCACTCCAGATCCTCTTCCTATAGAAGTCCTCTGCGAGTAGTACCTTGCATTTGTAGCCATTGGCCGCAACGTCAAGGGCCAATGAAAGAACAGGCAGTAGGCGCACACCACGCACAACCACTAAAAATATCAAACTCATTTTAGAGACGACTGTTTGCTGCTTGTCGAATATCTGCGCAAAAAGCATCTCTGAAGTTCAACAGCTCATGAAGTCTGAAGAAGTTCCCAACCTAACGGTGACCCAAACCCTGTCAGCCGAGCCTATTCGTGATCGCGGCAACTACAAGAAATGCTACGAAATCTGGACGGAACTAACCAGTGCGTTTGAAGAGCACAATCTCAGCCTAGACCTGTACAGTTACCGACCGGAAGACACTGGCAAACTGCTCACATTCACCGTAAAGGAAGTTAATCAGTCTCAAAGCTGTATAGTAGACCAACTGCCGTTTAAACCAATCGCATTCACCTTTCTACTGTCGGTGATAATTGTTTCATTCATAGGTAACGCTGCCATTTTTGTTAGCCTGTATAGTAGCAGGCGACGTTTAAGCAAGGTGAATTTCTTCATCTTTAACCTGTCGGTTGCTGACGTCATAGTCCTACTGACGCCCGTGGTTGAGGCTGCTAATATTGTTACGCAAACTTGGTACGGCGGCCGATACGTGTGCAAACTCTATCGAGTGCTGTCCACCTTCGGGCTGTACCTTTCCTCATTCATCGTTGCTTCCTTGGCCTTGGACCGCTATTTGGCCATCACGAGGCCCCTGAGCATTGCCACTGCCGATAGGAGAGGCAGAATTCTTCTGCTAGTGTCCGTCATCGTGTCCGCCATCTGCAGCGTGCCTCAGGTTGGTGCCGCGTTGCGAATTGGGCAGTTGATGGGCTATATGTAAATTCATATTTGCGACGAGATTGATTCGTAGGGGCGCCAAGTTAGATAGTAGATGGCGTCAAGTTCGATAGTAGATGGCGTCAAGTTCGATAGTAGATGGCGTCAAGTTCGATAGTAGATGGCGTCAAGTTCGATAGTAGATGGCGTCAAGTTCGATAGTAGATGGCGTCAAGTTCGATAGTAGATGGCGTCAAGTTCGATAGTAGATGGCGTCAAGTTCGATAGTAGATGGCGTCAAGTTCGATAGTAGATGGCGTCAAGTTCGATAGTAGATGGCGTCAAGTTCGATAGTAGATGGCGTCAAGTTCGATATTATATGGCGTCAAGTTCGATAGTAGATGGCGTCAAGTTCGATAGTAGATGGCGTCAAGTTCGATATTATATGGCGTCAAGTTCGATAGTAGATGGCGTCAAGTTCGATAGTAGATGGCGTCAAGTTCGATAGTAGATGGCGTCAAGTTCGATAGTAGATGGCGTCAAGTTCGATATTATATGGCGTCAAGTTCGATAGTAGATGGCGTCAAGTTCGATAGTAGATGGCGTCAAGTTCGATATTATATGGCGTCAAGTTCGATAGTAGATGGCGTCAAGTTCGATAGTAGATGGCGTCAAGTTCGATAGTACATGGCGTCAAGTTCGATAGCAGATGGCGTCAAGTTCGATGCGCTACGAAATAATGTAGCAATTGAAGTACTCGATACAGCGATGAAAAGTACATGGATTGGATGCATTATTAAATACACGGTTTGTATGCAAAATCAGATAACACAATAAAATTCAAAAGTACATATGCATTATTAAGGTGTGAGACCATGCAGTTAGTTAATTGAATAAATTAGTATCTCCGCTACAAGTTCAGTGAAGCACAGTAATATAATGAGGGTTGCGTGGATGCGTAGAAATCTTGCTTAATTCCCTAACAAGATGTAAGAATGTTATACGATAACGGTGTAGCGTAAATCAAGACCACACAAGACCAAATTAGCGGTGTAGAAAGATAGCTACAATGTTTTAAATGATACAAAGTGGGAATTTCTGCGTTCAGGCTTTACCTACCGGTATCCTTATTTAACGATCATTTTACTAAACTCTATATGAAACTCAAAGAAACTTTTTCCAGAATTACGAGTAAAACAATTCTTAACTTGTTTAAATCTGATGCTTAAAGACCTCTAGGAGACAACTAGAAGTCCTTGTTTCGTGTTTCTTGCCTCAGTTCTGGATAAATTTTTCCTCAGGAATATTGACAGTGGTCACTTTTTCCGCCCTATTTCCCTAGTGTAAATTTGGCGGGACCCTCTGCTACTTCTACTCCCTCTGTTCTAGGACTCAGCGGGTCTGCACACTCAGTGGACGGAGTGAATTCTTCGGGGAAAAGCTCCCAAGCTGTCAGAAACGTGACTTCCAAATTTCGTTAGCCTTTTCGGCCAGACTCTCTAATTTCCTATTTCAGTTAGCAGTTTTTCTCCGGAGTTCACTAATTCAGTAGCTAGTTCTTGGCACGATTGTCCCAGCTAAGGACCGCAGGAAACGGACAGATCTACATCTGGAGACTAGAGACTGGTTAAAGCTACGGATTAAGGCTTAGAGAGCTTAGGGATTTGTTCATCACCTCCACCCATCAATCCAGCGCCCATGCCCTTTGAAGGAAGTAATTTTATGCGTGGCTGGACTGATACTGACCTCTTCGCCCCGGCCACACGATGCTCAACTTTCCAAATTTGCTTGATTCTCCCGACCCTTGCTACCGCGCTAATATAGTAACACGAGCTGGGCCGTGACTTCCTCAACTATGCAGCTGTGTCGTTATCACAGGAAATCCTAATCGGAAAAATTGTCTCTGAATAAGAAATACCGTATGCAGTCTTTCTGGGAATTTTCTATCGCCTATGTGAATCTTCCCTGTCACTTTTTGAGCTCCTTCAACTAACGTTCAGTCACTTCTCTCTCTTTTCAGCCTCTCTTATTAATTTAGGTATTATCAGGTGGCAGCAGAGCAGCTCAGCGGATAACGCGAACGAATCTGGCGTTAAATTGCCTTAAAATTCAAACTCGACCTGAGACCTCTCGTGCAGCTCTTGTCCCAACCACACTCACAACTCACACTTTAAGAATGTCGCCCTTACTTTGCTACAACGGTTCAAAACTTATGCTGAACTGACAAGCCCCAATAAATTGCAGTCATTGGGATATCTGTGATGTTGCTGATGATGATCTGATTACCCAAAAGCTTCTTTGACATCAGAGATAAATGAATCATATCTTTCGTTCGATTCCATTTGAAGTGCGTTGCAATATAAGAAAGTTAATACTACGAGCGTACGTATGTAGTTGGGCCTCTTCACTCTCTCTCTCTCTCTCTCTCTCTCTCAAGATTTTTTGTCGAAAAAGTTTTTGCGTAAGTAAAACCCTACTTACCTCTACCCTATGTAATGCAAAAGAGTAAAAAATCTTTGCAAAGTCTATTTACAGAGTACAATTTTTATCGTATTGTTGCTTTCTCAAAAGAACTTGCGAACAACCTCGTCAAAAGTAGCTACGTGTGTATACTCTCTCCAGTTGCAAACTGTAAGTTCAAAAATGTGATGACATTGTAAAAAACCCATAGCTAATTGTTTTATTTTGACTTCAGGCATTCGTGTTCGATGTATTTGAGAGCAGCTTCTTCAAGAGCTACAACCGAATGTGCATGGAGACGTTTGCAGCGGATCAAGAGAATTCAATTAAAAGGCGCTGCTATAATATATTCGCCTTTGCCATGATGTACGGCTTGCCTCTGATTCTCATCAGCTGGTGCTACGGCCGAGTGCTCTGCATTCTAACAGTCAAATCGAAGGAGCATCACGGTGAGTCGGAGTCACTAGCTGATCAGCGGGCGTTTGTTTCACAAGCTGGAAGCTTCACAAACTCAAAATATTATTGTCGAAAAGTCACTTTTGCAAGTTAAATGTTGCACACAGGATCGAAGTAGCATAGCATTAAATGCCTAGCTTATGAAGTTTCCAGCTGCTAAAAGTACACCGGCTGAAGTTACAGCATCTGAAACTAATGAAAAGTGGACAAAGAGTGGGGCAAATGGGTATTTAGCTCACTTTCTCAGTGCCCAATTGAAATAGAAATTTTTCTTTGCTTTTCAAAATACAATTCCTAGCTCTAAAGAAATGGTGCAGAATTTCAGAACGTCCGGGAATTAAATGAGCATTTCTCTAGGGATTCAGGGTTTCCTTGTTGGGTAAAGATCTTCTAGAAGAGAATTCATTAATCTGCAGATTACACAGAAAGTACATGTACGGGAAGCTTTAGCCAAATGTACAGATGGAACAGAAAGAATAAATTAACGCCTTTAATTGATTGAAAAAATTGCTGTTTGTATTTGAATTTTGCTATTGTATTTCTTTTTTAGAATTAGAATGCTCAAAATTAGTCTCACTTTTATCATTGCTAGTTTTTCACTCTAATTGTCACACGAATTTCATTCTCAGGCTTCAGAATAAAAGTAAAATGTAAGTGAAATTAGCTCGAAAATTTCATCTAGTTAAACAAATATTAAGTCAAATTTTACTTCTCTTGCTCTGAATCTCACTCTCAATTTGACAATGCCGCTATGCAGGCAGCTGCAGAACCGCCCACCGACTGACCCAGGCCTCAGACAGACCCAGCAATAAAAATGAGACGCCCAGGAGGCTGGCTGAGCGGCACCAGTGCCGAGCAACTTCTGCTGGCACCGAGAGAAAGCCGTCACTGAGGCGGCACGATGTTGGAAATCTGGAACGGGCCAGGACTTGCACTCTGAGAATGACCCTGATCATCGGTGAGTGCGCTCTCGATATAGTGCGGGGAAGGCTGATGGTAAGAGTGGGGTTGCTAAGGGTAGAACGTTTAATTTGCAAAAGCTACAAGTAGACCGGATCTTGAGCAGTTAGCAAAGGCTTGGGAGTGTTTGAGGGGCTTCAGTGTGACATATCGTGCGTGCAATTAGAAAAAAAAATTAATCTTCTTTGATTAGTTAAATCAAGTCATTTCTAGACGTAAAAAAATTCTTGATTCTAGCTAGCTAAAATATTGCTCGATTTTTAGCTTTTAATCTCTGATGAGGGATTCTTTAGTGTGTGAAATGAAGATCTGTGAGCATCCATATCAATGTTGGAGAGCAAGAGCTGTAACAATAAAGTTTCGTTTAAGACTTGAAGAGAATTATAGTGTACTATGTGTACTATGCACAATACTGTTTACTATGTACAATACTGTGTACTATGCACAATACTGTGTACTATGCACAATACTGTGTACTATGTACAATACTGTGTACTATGCACAATACTGTGTACTATGCACAATACTGTGTACTATGCACAATACTGTGTACTATGCACAATACTGTGTACTATGCACAATACTGTGTACTATGCACAATACTGTGTACTATGCACAATACTGTGTACTATGCACAATACTGTGTACTATGTACAATACTGTGTACTATGTACAATACTGTGTACTATGCACAATACTGTGTACTATGCACAATACTGTGTACTATGCACAATACTGTGTACTATGTACGATACTGTGTACTATGCACAATACTGTGTACTATGCACAATACTGTGTACTATGTACAATACTGTGTACTATGCACAATACTGTGTACTATGTACAATACTGTGTACTATGCACAATACTGTGTACTATGCACAATACTGTGTACTATACATAGTACATATACTGTATAGGATTACGTATATTAAAATTCTCAACACTTAACTATTGATCAAGTAAAGTCATGAAATAAGGAATATCCTCGCCATGTGATGAAATGCGCTCGCATTACATTTGCATTTACATCGGACACAGTCCTGGCATTTTTGCTCTGCTGGGCACCGTACTGGATTGTCACTCTGATGAGCAGCTTCCCTACAGGCAGTCAGTGAGTGACTCTCATCCATGTGTTGTCAACATATAGTTCAATGAACTCTAAAAATACTTTGACTGTCACAAAATTTCTAATTTCTATTTCAGACAATTGTTGGACACTGATATTGTGTACATGTGCCTGACATTCGCTTTCGTCAACTCCGGACTCAACCCTCTGATCTATGGTGAGAGTTGACTCGAGCCGCTTTTAACTCTTTAATTGGTCTCGCAACTTCCTGAATCAAAACTGCATGCAGAAATCAGATCCCAAATCTGATCCCAAATCTGATCCCAAATCTGATCCCAAATCTGATCCCAAATCTGATCCCAAATCTGATCCCAAATTAGATCCCAGATCAGATCCCATATCTGATCCCAAATCTGATCCCAAATCAGATCCCAAATCTGATCCCAAATCAGATCCCATATCAGATCCCAAATCTGATCCCAAATCTGATCCTAAATCTGATCCCAAATCAGATCCCATATCAGATCCCAAATCAGATCCCATATCAGATCCCAAATCAGATCCCAAATCAGATCCCATATCAGATCCCAAATCAGATCCCATATCAGATCCCAAATCTGATCCCAAATCTGATCCCAAATCTGATCCCAAATCTGATCCCAAATTAGATCCCAGATCAGATCCTGATCCCAAATCAGATCCCAAATCTGATCCCATATCAGATCCCATATCAGATCCCAAATCTGATCCCAAATCTGATCCCAAATCTGATCCCAAATCAGATCCCATATCAGATCCCAAATCAGATCCCATATCAGATCCCAAATCAGATCCCAAATCAGATCCCATATCAGATCCCATATCAGATCCCAAATCTGATCCAAAATCTGATCCCAAATCTGATCCCAAATCAGATCCCATATCAGATCCCAAATCAGATCCCATATCAGATCCCAAATCTGATCCCAAATCAGATCCCAAATCTGATCCCAAATCAGATCCCATATCAGATCCCAAATCAGATCCCAAATCAGATCCCAAATCAGATCCCAAAATCAGATCCCAAATCAGGTCCCAAATCAGATCCCAAATCAGGTCCCAAATCAGATCCCAAATCAGATCCCAAATCGGATTCAAATCAGATCGCAAGGCGGGTTTATGCTTCATATAATAATCCCGGATTCGAACTCCCAACCATCAGGCGTGTTCAGCAGTCAGTCTCGCGGCATCTTTCGAGGCGCGTGGAACAAGTGCTGCTGCTGCTGCAGAAGCTCGACCGGAGCCAACAGCAACAACAGAAACAATTTTAACAACAGAAGCAACTGCAACAGCAATTTGCTCCGGGGAGGAACTGGCAGAACCCCGCCATCTCCGAGACCCGCCGGTGAATCTGGCAGAGGCGAAGAAGCCGGTCGAGAGCTGATCCCGATGCAAAGTCTGCCGGAATGACTTGTGTTGTTTGTTTTTCCGCGTGTGTCGCTTTGAAACTTTCTTCATGACGATATACATGTATCTAGATATTTTCAGGATAGCAGCACTCAATGATCAGGATCATTACAGACTACCACTCAATGACCAGTGTCATTAAACACTACCACTCAATGACCAGGTCATTAAACACCACCACTCAATGACCAGGTCATTAAACACTACCACTCAATGACCAGGTCATTAAAGACTACCACTCAATGACCAGAGTCACTAAAGACTACCACTCAATGACCAGTGTCATTAAACACTACCACTCAATGACCAGTGTCATTAAACACTACCACTCAATTACCAGTGTCATTAAACACTACCACTCAATGACCAGGTCATTAAACACTACCACTCAATGACCAGTGTCATTAAACACTACCACTCAATGACCAGGGTCACTAAAGACAACCACTCAATGACCAGTGTCATTAAACACTACCACTCAGTGACCAGGGTCATTAAACACTACCACTCAATGACCAGGGTCATTAAACACTACCACTCAGTGACCAGGGTCATTAAAAACTACCACTCAGTGACCAGGGTCATTAAACACTACCACTCAATGACCAGTGTCATTAAACACTACCACTCAATGACCAGGTCATTAAAGACTACCATTCAATGACCAGGGTCACTAAAGACTACCACTCAGTGACCAGTGTCATTAAACACTACCACTCAATGACCAGGTCATTAAACACTACCACTCAATGATCAGGATCATTACAGACTACCACTCAATGACCAGTGTCATTAAACACTACCACTCAATGACCAGGTCATTAAACACCACCACTCAATGACCAGGTCATTAAAGACTACCACTCAATGACCAGAGTCACTAAAGACTACCACTCAGTGACCAGGGTCATTAAACACTACCACTCAGTGACCAGGGTCATTAAACACTACCACTCAGTGACCAGGGTCATTAAACACTACCACTCAGTGACCAGGGTCATTAAACACTACCACTCAGTGACCAGGGTCATTAAACACTACCACTCAATGACCAGGGTCATTAAACACTACCACTCAATGACCAGGTTATTAAAGACTACCACTCAGTGACCAGTGTCACTAAAGACTACCACTCAGTGACCAGTGTCATTAAACACTACCACTCAATGACCAGGTCATTAAACACTACCACTCAATGATCAGGATCATTACAGACTACCACTCAATGATCAGTGTCATTAAACACTACCACTCAATGACCAGGTCATTAAACACCACCACTCAATGACCAGGTCATTAAAGACTACCACTCAATGACCAGAGTCACTAAAGACTACCACTCAATGACCAGTGTCATTAAACACTACCACTCAATGACCAGTGTCATTAAACACTACCACTCAATTACCAGTGTCATTAAACACTACCACTCAATGACCAGGTCATTAAACACTACCACTCAATGACCAGTGTCATTAAACACTACCACTCAATGACCAGGGTCACTAAAGACAACCACTCAATGACCAGTGTCATTAAACACTACCACTCAATGACCAGTGTCATTAAACACTACCACTCAATGACCAGGGTCATTAAACACTACCACTCAATGACCAGTGTCATTAAACACTACCACTCAGTGACCAGTGTCATTAAACACTACCACTCAATTATCAGGATCATTACAGACTACCACTCAATGACCAGGGTCATTAAACACTACCACTCAATGACCAGTGTCATTAAACACTACCACTCAATGACCAGTGTCATTAAACACTACCACTCAATGACCAGTGTCATTAAACACTACCACTCAATGACCAGTGTCATTAAACACTACCACTCAGTGACCAGTGTCATTAAACACTACCACTCAATGATCAGTGTCATTAAACACTACCACTCAATGACCAGTGTCATTAAACACTACCACTCAATGATCAGGATCATTACAGACTACCACTCAATGATCAGGTCATTAAAGACTACCACTCAATGACCAGGGTCATTAAACACTACCACTCAATGACCAGGTCATTAAAGACTACCACTCAATGACCAGTGTCATTAAACACTACCACTCAATTATCAGGATCATTACAGACTACCACTCAATGACCAGTGTCATTAAACACTACCACTCAATGACCAGGTCATTAAACACTACCACTCAATGACCAGTGTCATTAAACACTACCACTCAATTATCAGGATCATTACAGACTACCACTCAATGACCAGGGTCATTAAACACTACCACTCAATGACCAGTGTCATTAAACACTACCACTCAATGACCAGTGTCATTAAACACTACCACTCAATGACAAGTGTCATTAAACACTACCACTCAATGACCAGTGTTATTAAACACTACCACTCAATGACCAGGGTCATTATAGACTTGCACTCAATTAACAGGGTCATTACAGACTACCACTCAATGACCAGTGTCATTAAACACTACCACTCAATGATCAGGGTCATTACAGACTACCACTCAATGACCAGTGTCATTAAACACTACCACTCAATGACCAGGTCATTAAACACTACCACTCAATGACCAGGTCATTAAACACTACCACTCAATGACCAGGTCATTAAACACTACCACTCAATGACCAGGGTCATTAAACACTACCACTCAATGACCAGGTCATTAAACACTACCACTCAATGACCAGTGTCATTAAACACTACCACTCAGTGACCAGGGTCATTAAACACTACCACTCAATGACCAGGGTCATTAAACACTACCACTCAATGACCAGTGTCATTAAACACTACCACTCAGTGACCAGGGTCATTAAACACTACCACTCAATGACCAGGGTCATTAAACACTACCGCTCAATGACCAGTGTCATTAAACACTACCACTCAATGACCAGGGTCATTAAACACTACCACTCAGTGACCAGGGTCATTAAACACTACCACTCGATGACCAGGGTCATTAAACACTACCACTCAATGACCAGGTCATTAAAGACTACCACTCAGTGACCAGGGTCATTAAACACTACCACTCAGTGACCAGGGTCATTAAACACTACCACTCAATGACCAGGGTCATTAAACACTACCACTCAATGACCAGGGTCATTAAACACTACCACTCAATGACCAGTGTCATTAAACACTACCACTCAATGACCAGGGTCATTATAGACTACCACTCAATGACCAGTGTCATTAAACACTACCACTCAATGATCAGGGTCATTACAGACTATCACTCAATGACCAGTGTCATTAAACACTACCACTCAATGACCAGGTCATTAAAGACTACCACTCAATGACCAGGGTCATTAAACACTACCACTCAATGACCAGTGTCATTAAACACTACCACTCAATGACCAGTGTCATTAAACACTACCACTCAATGACCAGTGTCATTAAAGACTACCACTCAATGACCAGGGTCATTATAGACTACCACTTAATGACCAGTGTCATTAAACACTACCACTCAATGATCAGGGTCATTACAGACTACCACTCAATGACCAGGGTCATTAAACACTACCACTCAATGACCAGTGTCATTAAACACTACCACTCAATGACCAGTGTCATTAAACACTACCACTCAATGACAAGTGTCATTAAACACTACCACTCAATGACCAGTGTCATTAAACACTACCACTCAATGACCAGGGTCATTATAGACTTGCACTCAATTAACAGGGTCATTACAGACTACCACTCAATGACCAGTGTCATTAAACACTACCACTCAATGATCAGGGTCATTAAACACTACCACTCAATGACCAGGTCATTAAAGACTACCACTCAATGACCAGTGTCATTAAACACTACCACTCAATGACCAGTGTCATTAAACACTACCACTCAATGACCAGTGTCATTAAACACTACCACTCAGTGACCAGGGTCATTAAACACTACCACTCAATGACCAGGTCATTAAACACTACCACTCAATGACCAGGTCATTAAACACTACCACTCAATGACCAGGTCATTAAACACTACCACTCAATGACCAGGGTCATTAAACACTACCACTCAATGACCAGGTCATTAAACACTACCACTCAATGACCAGTGTCATTAAACACTACCACTCAATGACCAGTGTCATTAAAGACTACCACTCAGTGACCAGGGTCATTAAACACTACCACTCAATGACCAGTGTCATTAAACACCACCACTCAATGACCAGGGTCATTAAACACCACCATTCAATGACCAGGGTCATTAAACACTACCACTCAGTGACCAGGATCATTAAACACTACCACTCGATGACCAGGGTCATTAAACACTACCACTCAATGACCAGTGTCATTAAACACTACCACTCAATGACCAGGGTCATTAAACACCACCATTCAATGACCAGGGTCATTAAACACTACCACTCAGTGACCAGGGTCATTAAACACTACTACTCAGTGACCAGGGTCATTAAACACTACCACTCGATGACCAGGGTCATTAAACACTACCACTCAATGACCAGGGTCATTAAACACTACCACTCAATGACCAGGGTCTATTGAGATCACCAGTGACAGAAATGACTATGCGAAGTCTGCTTGAACTATGGCTGTAGGGCTGACATCAGTTGAAGATAAACAATGACTATAATTTTGTATGCACAACTGCAAGACCCAGCATAACTAGGCCTCTGTGACTCGTCCCGGTGTTTAGCCGGTATTTACTCGTACTTTAACGAACTTTTTTAGAACAAAGCCAGATAATTACGATTATTCAAGCGCTATTGTGTCCAACTGGCTTGCTTTTTGTTAATTTTATATTGGAAAACTGTTAATTTGGACTGCCCGTTGCTTTGTAGCGAGATTTCGTGCTACGAGTATCACATTCTTAGCAGGAGCTCTCACTCGCTGTATTGACAAGCTAGTATAGTTTGTTAAAAAATATTTTTGTTAAGAATTGCACCCCGAATAAAACTTAAATATTTGACTATGTAGTTCAGTGTTGTCTGGTTACCTGTTAGACAGTGTGGTTACCTGTTAGACAGTGTGGTTACCTGTTAGACAGTTTGGTTACCTGTTAGACAGTGTGGTTACCTGTTAGACAGTGTGGTTACCTGTTAGACAGGGTGGTTACCTGTTAGACAGTTTGGTTACCTGTTAGACGGTGTTATTACCTGTTAGACAGTATAGTTACCTGTTAGACAGTGTGGTTACCTGTTAGACACTGTGGTTACCTGTTAGACAGTGTTGTTACCTGTTAGACACTGCTGTTACCTGTTAGACAGTGTGGTTGCCTGTTAGCAGTTTGGTTACCTGTTAGACAGTGTGGTTATCTGTTAGACAGTGTGGTTACCTGTTAGACAGTGTGGTTACCTGTTAGACAGTGTGGTTACCTGTTAGACAGTGTGGTTACCTGTTAGACAGTGTGGTTACCTGTTAGACAGTGTGGTTACCTGTTAGACAGTGTGGTTACCTGTTAGACAGTGTGGTTACCTGTTAGACAGTGTGGTTACCTGTAAGACAGTGTGGTTACCTATTTGGCAGTCTAACTATATATATTTTGGAGCATTTTTTTCACAGAATATAGCTAACAGTCTGCAATATGTAGTATGCTCGTACTTTTGTAAAGCAACTCTCACAGCGAATGCGAAGTCTTTTGTTTTGTTGCCAATATTGCCGATTAAAAAAGTATAACTTTATTAGTTGTCAAGTTTCCTGTAATAAAAATTCTGATAATCAGAGGTATTTTTTTTGCTAAATTTACTTACACACAGTACGACTGATTGATTTAATAAAGAGTCTGTCGGTCTGTAAGGTAAAAATAATTACTTAGGATGACAGACAACCACTTATATCAACTCTAACTGTCTTGCAACTCAAAATTCATAAAAACAGCTTTATGACAGGCAGCTGTGAGTAGAGGTTGGGTAGTTTGAAGAGCAAAAGGCTGAAAAAAATCTTCTTGTCTTCCTGTCTTCCTGTCTGCCTGCCTGCCTGTCTGTCTGTCTGTCTGTCTGTCTGTCTGTCTGTCTGTCTGTCTGTCTGTCTGTCTGCCTGCCTGTCTGTCTGCCTGCCTGTCTGTCTGTCTGTCTGTCTGTCTGTCTGTCTGTCTGTCTGTCTGTCTGTCTGTCTGTCTGTCTGTCTGTCTGTCTGTCTGTCTGTCTGTCTGTCTGTCTGTCTGTCTGTCTGTCTGTCTGTCTGTCTGTCTGTCTGTCTGTCTGTCTGTCTGTCTGTCTGTCTGTCTGTCTGTCTGTCTGTCTGTCTGTCTGTCTGTCTGTCTGTCTGTCTGTCTGTCTGTTTCTCTGTCTGTCTGTCTGTCTTACTGTGCTTCCTTACATCTCGCGGCCCCCAATGTAGAACATTTCCGACAGTAGACAGTTCCCCAGGGCGTGCACCTAAATATGCATTGCGTGTGCCGCCAGCCCGCAATTCCAAAAATAGCCAATAGACAGCAGATGCAGATTTAGCCAGCCAACTGCACATTTATGCTTATCAGTCAATACGCACAAGAAACGCAAGTTAAAGCTGAATGCTCTGGCAAATATTTGTTAAGTTTAGTGAGCGCTTTGGGAATCGGTCATTTGGACAAAACTCGCGAGGGTCTGGTCTTGCATCACTAATCTAACTGTAGGGCTTGCAAATCTGATAAGAGCCTTGATAGTGTATAAATATAGCGTCTAAAACTACCATTAAAAATACGTTTGAAAAGTCTGACAGGAAACCTTGAGCAATGCCAGGCAGCGGTTCACCCAACGAGAGCAAGCTGCTCTGCCTGCCTCGCAGCCGTCAGTCGGCAGCGCTGTTTCTTGGAAACCAATCAATTGCCGTTCAAATTGGCGCGAGAATTTCCAAAGTAGTTTTGATCGATTCAAGCGATACAAGTCAACTGCTGATCTTCTTGTTGAGCTTTACCGATGCCAAGACTCACTCTAGCGACTGCTTGAACTTTCTGCAAACCTGGGACGACAAAGACCAGCAGCTGCAGACGGTCTTTGTTAATCGAATGTTGCCAGAGATGACAGCTGAGCTACCGAAGTTTTCTGATAAGTAAGTTTTTGGGATGATACAGAAATGGGATCTGGGATGATACAGAAATGGGATTTGGGATGATACAGAAATGGGATTCGGGAAAATACACAAATGGGATCTGGGATGATACAGAAATGGGATCTGGGATGATACACAAATGGGATCTGGCATGATACAGAAATGGGATCTGGGATGATACACAAATGGGATCTGGGATGATACAGAAATTTGATTCGGGATGATACACAAATGGGATCTGGGTTGATACAGAAATGGGATCTGGGATGATACACAAATGGGATCTGGGATGATACAGAAATGGGATCTGGGATGATACACAAATGGGATCTGGGATGATACACAAATGGGATCTGTGATGATACATAAATGGGATCTGGGATGATACACAAATGGGATCTGGGATGATACAGAAATGGGATCTGGGATAATACACAAATGGGATCTGGGATGATACACAAATGGGATCTGGGATGATACAGAAATGGGATCTGGGATAATACACAAATGGGATCTGTGATGATACACAAATGGGATCTGGGATGATACAGAAATGGGATTCGGGATGATACACAAATAGGATCTGGGATGATACAGAAATGGGATTCGGGATGATACATAAATGGGATCTGGCATGATACAGAAATGGGATCTGGGATGATACACAAATGGGATCTGGGATGATACACAAATGGGATCTGGGATGATACAGAAATGGGATCTGGGAAGATATAGAAATATGATCATAGATAATACAGAAATGGGATCTGGGATGATACAGAAATGGGATCTGGGAAGATACAGAAATGGGATCTGGGATGATACAGAAATGGGATCTGGGAAGATATAGAAATATGATCATAGATAATACAGAAATGGGATCTGGGATGATACAGAAATGGGATCTGGGAAGATACAGAAATGGGATCTGGGATGATACACAAATGGGATCTGGGATGATACAGAAATGGGATCTGGGAAGATATAGAAATATGATCATAGATAATACAGAAATGGGATCTGGGATGATACAGAAATGGGATCTGGGAAGATACAGAAATGGGATCTGGGATGATACACAAATGGGATCTGGGAAGATACAAAAATGGGATCTGGGATGATACATAAATGGGATTAGGGAATATAATAAATATAGAATAATTTGCAGAATAAACATATGTATCACAGAATACGAATTTTATGCAAATTCTACACTCTTCTCTGCATAAACTTGTGCAGAAATAGAATAAGTGCATAATAGAAACTCATACCATTCGTATTGGTGTTGCAAATTACTTACACTTGCAGATATCGAGTGGTGGACTTCAAAGACCAGATCCCCAAAGCAGCAAGTCTGATAGCCGATCTGGCGGAGTTGCAAGCCTCTGAGCTGTTTTATCCGTCTGATCCCGGATTTGCCGGCAATGTCGGAGGATCTCGGTGGACTCTGATCCACTGCGACTCGACTGCGGACTGCGTGATCAGGGTGAGACAGACGACTTGGCTCTGACTGTCACCCAGCTGCCGTTTTACTGGGTACTCTTTAGAGTACTTTTAAACTCTTCTCTTAGACTGAGTACTCTTCTCTTAGACTGAGTACTCTTCTCTTAGACTGAGTACTCTTCTTTTAGACTGAGCACTTTTCTGTTAGACTGAGCACTCTTCTGTTAGACTGGGCACTCTTCCCTGAAACTGAGCACTCTTCTCTTAGACTGAGTACTCTTCTCTTAGACTGAGCACTCTTCTGTTAGACTGGGCACTCTTCTGTTAGTCTGAGCACTCTTCTGTTAGACTGGGCACTCTTCTGTTAGTCTGAGCACTCTTCTGTTAGACTGGGCACTCTTCTGTTAGACTGGGCACTCTTCTGTTAGACTGAGCACTCTTCCCTGAAACTGAGCACTCTTTTCTTAGACTGAGTACTCTTCTCTTAGACTGAGTACTCTTCTCTTAGACTGAGCACTCTTCTCTTAGACTGAGTACTCTTCTCTTAGACTGAGTACTCTTCTCTTAGACTGAGTACTCTTCTCTTAGACTGAGCACTCTTCTGTTAGACTGAGCACTCTTCTCTTAGTCTGAGCACTCTTCTGTTAGACTGAGCACTCTTCTCTTAGACTGAGCACTCTTCTGTTAGACTGAGCACTCTTCTGTTAGACTGAGCACTCTTCTGTTAGACTGAGCACTCTTCTGTTAGACTGAGCACTCTTCCCTGAAACTGAGCACTCTTCTCTTAGACTGAGTACTCTTCCCTTAGACTGAATACTCTTCTCTTAGACTGAGCATTCTTATCTTAGACTGAGCACTTTTCTGTCAGACAGGGCACCCATCTACTGTTCTTAGCACTCGTTCATGCTAAAATTTGGCGCTACCGCTCTTTTAAGTTAGTTATCAAAATTTGAATAACTAAAAAGAATGAGCAAGTCTTTAATCTCGTCATGCAGCGCTAAGAAAAATAAGGAAATTGAATAAACAAATTTGAAATTCCAATTCGCCAAACAGCCATCTGTCTGGCTGTGTGCTTTTTAATGGCACCCAGAATTATTAATTAAACTTTTGTCCGGCTTTTTCAGATCAGCCCTGGCAGCGACAGTGGCCACAGCCTGCAGACTGTCGAGTCGGTGCTGAACCCTGAGCTGCACTCAAAACTGTCTGCCGCAAAGGGAAGCCTTGCCGCTCAATATCTATCTACCTGTTACGAAGAGGAGAGTTTGAATTCTTGGCTGATGAAGCTGTCATGGTTGGATCAGACAGGTAAGTGCGCTACGATAAATTTTCTGTTCTCAAAAGATTTTTTACGATATATTGGCGCCACAGTCTCCCATTTGGCACCACAGTCTCCCGTATGGCGCCACAGTCTCTCATATGGCGCCACAGTCTCTCATATGGCACTAAGTCTTTCATAGGGCGCCAAATTCTCCCATTCGGCGCCACAGTCGCCCATATGGCGCCACAGGCTCCCATTTGGCGTCACAGTCTCCCATTTGGCGTCACAGTCTCCCATATGGCGCCACAGGCTCCCATTTGGCGTCACAGTCTCCCATTTGGCGTCACAGGCTCCCATTTGGCGTCACAGTCTCCCATTTGGCGTCACAGTCTCCCATTTAGCGCCACAAAAACTAATAACAGTTCTCTAATTCTCTAATTGACAATTAGAAAAATTTGCTGAACATTCTACTTTTTCTTCCCTAAAAAGTAGTATAGTAAAGATATTAGCTTAATTTACAGCATCAGTATCCAAAAAATATTTCAGAGAAGTTTCGTGAAGACTTCGCCATCATTGTGCAGCCAGCTTTGAAGGCCTTCGCTGATGTCATTCGCACGGAGCTGCAGGGTGCTGAAGACCAGACGCCCCTGCTGGCGGCTGTATTTGACAGCCTGTTTGTCTGTCAGTACTGTAGGGACTCGCTGATCACTGAGCTGAAGACAGAGGATGGGGCCCATCGCGTGAGTGCACAATGGGAGATTAAATTAATTGGGGAGAAAGTGTCAGATAGCATTTTACTAAAGTAGACCTTGTGAAGTGCAAAGATGTGTTTGTTTCGAATTTCAGGCAGTTCGCTTTGTCAGAGACATCGAATTCCTTGGCATGCTGGGCTCACTGGCAAACTGTTAAACTGCACGAATTTAAATTTAGCGGACAATAATGACTACTTGCAAGCATGAGTAACAGTAGTGTCATTAGCACAAAAAAAACAATAAAACGCCATGATTTTTTTTCAGTTTTAAATAAATATCCAGCAATTGACATTCAGCATCAAAGCTGCATCAATGTTTTATAAATATCCAAAAGTCTGCTTGCATTTTTGTTTACTAATTAACTCATTACTACAATTAAATAATTGTAAGCTAGTGGTTAGAGCGTAAGACTCACGACTTGAAAGGTCGTGGGCTCGATTCTCGACCCATTCGGAACAATTTGTGTCCTTGAGCAAGACACTTAACTCTGCATTGCTTCAGTTCACCCAGCTGTAAAATGGGTGCCAGCATTAGCTGGGGTAACTGAGGGTGTGTGTGGGGACCCCCAGTCCTTGGACTGAACAGCCGTACGCAGCCTTCAGATGCGCCGCGCAATAGCTGCGGCTGAGCTGTCGGTTGCACATCTGTCCAATTAGTGTGTTGGGCTAGATGTGCAACCGAGGTGTGTTTGTGATGCATAAGATGTGCTTGTGATGGATAAGGTGTATTTGTGGTGTACAAGCTGTGTTTGTGGTGTACAAGATGCGTTTGAGGTGTACAAGATGTGTTTGAGGTGTACAAGATGTGTTTGTGGTGTACAAGATGTGTTTGTAGTGTACAAGATATGTTTGTTGTCTGCAAGACGTGTTTATGGTGTCACAAGATGCGTTTGAGGTGTACAAGATGCGTTTGAGGTGTACAAGATGCGTTTGAGGTGTACAAGATGTGTTTGAGGTGTACAAGATGTGTTTGTGGTGTACAAGATGTGTTTTTTTATTAATTCATCTATCTAAGCTTATAGAAGCATTGAAACTTAAACAGATAAAATTCTTTAGTCAATTTTAAATCGATAACTCATCGCACTTATAGTTAGTTTAACAGCACCGAAAAGGTTAAGTGTTTCCTCGGCTTGGCACTTTCCGCCATAGACAGACTGGAAAAAAAATTGCTGCGAGACCTCCCACTTGCCGCAGCGCAAACAACAACCCAAGGTACTTCGCTAAAAACGATTTTTGACTGCTAAGGCTCCGCTTCATTGCAGCAGCAACCCTTGAGAACCAATTGTTCCCTTTGTTTTTTAACTAACCCGATCGCAAACAAAGACCGTCATGTTGGAGGCGACGTCCAGTGAAGAAAAAACGACCGGGGTAGTCGACGATGAAGAGGAGAAAAGAAAGATGCTGAGTATCTTTCGAGATGAAAGCGGCAAAAATGACGATTGGAACAAGAAGTACATTCATAGCAGCCTGTTTCTGCTGGGCTGCGGTGCTTACGGAAGCGTCTTCCAGGTGAGCAGAGAAGAAGCACAGGCGCATTACTGTAAAAACAGGCACAGTGTCACATAGACTGTAGTTTTCACCAATTTTTAAAGCACTCACCGCTTACCTTCTTTACACAGCACACAACGTCACATAGTGTGTGTATTTGCGATGTAATGGAGCAACGAATTCACACAGTAAACAAATCACACAGTACACAATTCACACAGTACACACATTCACACAGTACACACATTCACACAGTACACACATTCACACAGTACACACTTTCACACAGTACACACTTTCACACAGTACACACATTCACACAGTACACACATTCACACAGTACACACATTCACACAGTACACACATTCACACAGTACACACCTTCACACAGTAGACAAATCACACAGTACACACGTTCACACAGTACACACATTCACACAGTACACACATTCACACAGTACACACATTCACACAGTACACACATTCACACAGTACACACTTTCACACAGTAGACAAATCACACAGTACACACGTTCACACAGTACACACATTCACACAGTACACACATTCACACAGTACACACATTCACACAGTACACACATTCACACAGTACACACATTCACACAGTACACACTTTCACACAGTACACACTTTCACACAGTACACACATTCACACAGTACACACATTCACACAGTACACACATTCACACAGTACACACATTCACACAGTACACACCTTCACACAGTAGACAAATCACACAGTACACACGTTCACACAGTACACACATTCACACAGTACACACATTCACACAGTACACACATTCACACAGTACACACATTCACACAGTACACACTTTCACACAGTAGACAAATCACACAGTACACACGTTCACACAGTACACACATTCACACAGTACACACATTCACACAGTACACACATTCACACAGTACACACATTCACACAGTACACACCTTCACACAGTACACAAATCACACAGTACACACCTTCACACAGTACACAAATCACACAGTACACACCTTCACACAGTACACAAATCACACAGTACACACATTCACACAGTACACAAATCACACAGTACACACCTTCACACAGTACACAAATCACACAGTACACACATTCACACAGTACACACATTCACACAGTACACACATTCACACAGTACACACATTCACACAGTACACACATTCACACAGTACACAAATCACACAGTACACACCTTCACACAGTACACAAATCACACAGTACACACATTCACACAGTACACACCTTCACACAGTACACAAATCACACAGTACACACCTTCACACAGCACACACATTCACACAGTACACACATTCACACAGTACACACATTCACACAGTACACACATTCACACAGTACACACCTTCACACAGCACACACATTCACACAGTACACACATTCACACAGTACACACATTCACACAGTACACACATTCACACAGTACACACCTTCACACAGCACACACATTCACACAGCACACACATTCACACAGCACACACATTCACACAGTACACACATTCACACAGCACACTGACTGTAGACGCTGAACCTACCTCTGCATAGCTATCGCTGTTAAATTATTATCTCGATGCAGTCCCTCGTCATCGCGAAACATACCTTCGCAGGTGACAACCCGGCTGTACACGCAGAGCAAGCAGAAGATCGCCAAAGACAGGTACATCTATCATCCGGACTTCCTGGCCACAATTGCCTCGCAGAAGAGAATCAAAGTGGAACAGCAGGACAAAATGAAGGATCGCCTCAGAGACGACCGCCTGTTGGATATCGTGGCGGTTAAATACGAAATACTCGAACAGTCTCACCTGGAAGACGGCGCCACAAGGTTTTTTCTATTCTTACGTCGGGAATTCCTCATCATGGACACCATCTGGCGAAAATATCCTCGCCTGTTGGTGGGCTTTCCGATGGTCTTCGACTTCGGTTACATTGGCGACAAGCTTCAGTACGGAGTGAATCCAAAGTACAAAAACATTTTCACCTACCTGAACATGCAAGGCGAAGAGGTGAAGTTCTTCGCCGACACGCACAACCGCAATTTGGAGGGCGTAACTAAGATCTCCTTCATGACCATGGAGCTGCTTGGCCCGTCTATTGACGATTTTCGCAACTACTTCGAGCCCTGGTACTCCGACAACAAGTTGAAAACGTTCTTCCAGGTGCGAACGGTGTTCAGAATTGCGGACCAGTTTCTGTGCAGGCTGTACGTCCTGCACCGTTCCGGATTCGTGCATCACGACCTGAAGCCGGACAATATTGCGGTTGGCAACGGGCGAGCTATGAACACCGTGTACCTGCTGGACTTTGGCTTCTCGAAACAGGTGCGTCAATTTTGATTAAATAATTTTTCGATTTGGCAAGAGCTGAGTTATTACTTGCTAGGGAAGAGCTTGACGCAAACAGCTCACTAGGGGAAGATTGCGTCTCAAGCACGTTAGAAATGTTTGCCACCTAGGATCTCAATGATCCTGAAATCCAATTGACGCAGGAGGGGACGGAAGTTATGTTTAGCCAAAATCTTGGAGAAGCATAAGCATGTACGGTCGTACTTGAAACCAATCGGTTATCGGTCAAAACCAATCGGTCAAAACAAATTTCGGCACCCTTTAATGCTATAAATGGAACCCCTTCAGAATCTCCCAAAGCGCGACCATCCAATCTCAATTCTCTTTTTCCAGATAGGCAACGATTGCGCGTCGGAGTGGATGGGCTCCCGCAAGTTCATCGCGGTTGACACCTTCCTCAACGAGAAGCCAAACTACGCGCAGGACATTGAGAGCTGGTTCTACATCGTCTTCACCCTACTGTACGACGCCCTGCCCTGGTCCGAGGAGTTCATCGGGCCTCTAGTCGGCGAGAATGCCGAAGAATCAGCCAAGTGGAATCTGGTGAACAACATGAAGAAGACCTGGTGGGGCGAACCGTCAGAAGCGGAGAGCCTGTACTCCATGATGGACACCATAGCCAAGATCCATTCCTACGAGGTGCCCGACATTCGAAACATTATCGACCAGTTGCACAGGAAGACGCGAGATTTGCGCGGCACTCTGCGTCAAATGAACGACGCTCAAACAATGAACTCTGAGCTGGCTAACATCAACTCAAACGTGTCCAAAGGCTACATGTCCATCCGCAAGGTACTGCTGCAGATTTTTGATCTGCCCGGCATCTGGAAGAATCCCCACATCGGGGACAGCGAACTGCGAGCCTACATGGAGACCCGCCAGGACAAGAACTATCCAACTTACACCTGGGACCGGCAAAACTTCCGCTGGGAGTGGGACCGAAACCACGAGAGAATGCTGTCGCTCAAGCCTGGTCCGGATGCGGCAGGCATCTCAGAAACGCAGTCAATCGCTCTGGCCTTCTCAAAAGTCTCCGAGCAGCTGGGCAGACGGGAGAGTCACGACAATTCACGATCATCAGCCACTGCCGCCATGGCGGAGGCGCCGGCCCCTGTCGTGTCGGCTGTACCTAAGGATGACGCTCAGGAGCCCGTCGTGATGGATACCCCGGAGACCAACAGTAACATAAGCCCGGGGGCCAAGCACTTGAAGCATCTGTTGTCGACGCTGCACAACACGTCATTGGATCCGGGTCTTCGCCAGCGTGCCAGACAGGCGCTGATGATCGGCGCGGACTCCGGCTGGGGCAAGCGAGCCCGACCGGACGAGATCAGCTACGTGTACGACCGTCGGCGCGACTCTCTGGTGCCGAAGAACAGCGGCCGGAGGCACATCGAGCCTGGCCGAGGCAGCATGAGGCAGAGCTACGGCAGCGGCATCTTCAAGGTGTCCAATGCAGCCGGTCGCGGCGAAGTGAACTCGCTGGAGAGGATGCTGCTGAACAACAGGCACAACCAGGACGTTTCAACGCAGCTGGACACTGTATGGCGATCGGCTCTTCCCAGAGTGTTGACTAGAAAATCGTCAAAATCGGTGGCGCCGCAGTCGGCGGCAGAGGCGGCCAAGCTGTCGAAAAGCCGCGCCAGTACTCGCCGTCGCAGGCTGAGCAGCGGTGGCGTTATGAGCGCCCATCGGAAGGCATCAAAGCGACGCGATTAACTGGTCAAACCAGACCGAAAAGAAAACGCAGCTGACAACTGACTCGCCGAATTCAGCCGGAAATGCGCACTCGTTTTTCGTTTTCATGTTTCCTATCAGAATTTTTTCCAAACTCATCTCAAACCGACTGCGTAAGCAACTGCTTGAAGATCTGGCTCTTCAGTTTTTGCCATTTTTTGTTAGCAAACAAAACAATGGAAGACGTGCATTTTCTTTCTTAGATGCTTAAATAGAAAATATCGAATCCGTGAACTCAAACATTTGTTGTTCTTGCTCTTAATTTAGTTTGACTACTCAGTGATTAGGATGGTTATTGTACAAACACAATAACGGGTAGAGGGGGGTGAACGCGTCCGACACTCGTGTCACGACCCCTGGTTCGATTCGTTTCGGGCTTTTCTGCACAAAATTTGACCAGGGGGGTGATGTGCGATTCACAGTCATGAAGGCCAATCCCGATGAAAATAATACCTAGGCCAAGGCCAAGAAGCGTTACGGAGTCACTTGCGTCTCTCCAGAGTCGTTTCAGACGCGTTGCAGATGACACAGGTTAAATAGGAAAGAAGTGGTTCTAAGACGGCTCTAAAACGATGAGATGTCACGGTTCAAGTCGCCAAAAAGTCGTCAAAGAGACGCCCCAGAATCACTTTGAAGCGTTTTATTGTCTGCGACTCTGATACGATTCTGGCGCGACTCTAGTGACTCTGGGGCGACTCTAGTGATTATGGAGCGACTCTAATTACTCTGGGGCGACTCTAGTGACTCTGGGGCGACTCTAGTGACTCTGGGGCAACTCTAGTGACTCTGAGGCGACTCTAGTGACTCTGGGGCGACTCTAGTGACTCTGGGGCGACTCTAGTGCCTCTGGGGCGACTCTAGTGACTCTGAGGCGACTCTAGTGACTCTGGGGCGACTCTAGTGACTCTGGGGTGACTCTAGTGACTCTGGGGCGACTCTAGTGACTCTGGGGTGACTCTAGTTACTCTAGGGCGACTCTAGTGACTCTAGGGCGACTCTAGTGACTCTGGGGCGACTCTAGTGACTCTGGGGTGACTCTAGTGACTCTGGGGCGACTCTAGTGACTCTGGGGTGACTCTAGTTACTCTAGGGCGACTCTAGTGACTCTAGGGCGACTCTAGTGACTCTAGGGCGACTCTAGTGACTCTAGGGCGACTCTAGTTACTCTGGGGCGACTCTAGTGACTCTGGGGCGACTCTAGTGACTCTGGGGTGACTCTAGTTACTCTGCGGCAACTCTAGTGATTATGGAGCGACTCTAGTGACTCTGGAGCGACTCTAGTGACTCTGGAGCGACTCTAGTGACTCTGGCGCAACTCTAGTGACTCTGGCGCGACTCTAGTGACTCTGGGGCAACTCTAGTGACTCTGGGGCGACTCTAGTTACTCTGGAGCGACTCTAGTGACTCTGGGGCGACTTTAGTTACTCTGGGGCGACTCTAGTGACTCTGGGGCGACTCTAGTGACTCTGGGGCGACTCTAGTGACTCTGGGGCGACTCTAGTGACTCTGGGGCGACTCTAGTGACTCTGGGGCGACTCTAATTACTCTGGGGCGACTCTAGTGACTCTGGGGCAACTCTAGTGACTCTGAGGCGACTCTAGTGACTCTGGGGCGACTCTAGTGACTCTGGGGCGACTCTAGTGACTCTGGGGCGACTCTAGTTACTCTGGGGCGACGGTATAACGCTTCTGGGACCGTAGAGTCGTTTTTGTGGCGTCACTGCTTGATGAAGTGGAGTCACATTTAGAATCACGTGACGCGATTGTGATGCAACAGTTGCCTCTCAGTCGCATTTGACGCGTTTGAGTTGTTAAACAGTCACAAGAGTCGCCCCAGACGCACAAGATTCACTAGAGAGTTTGGCGAGCTCATGTGGGTGGCAAACTGCCACACACTGCCACAAACTGTAACTGGCGAGCTCATCCGGAACAATAACTTACGATTTGCTTGAATCGTTAGTCAACAAGCGATGATGTCTTGCATTTATATAAAAGTGTGTATTTTTGGCCAGAATTAGGTTCAAAAAAAGCATTTACGGCGTAGATGGAAGCACAATTGAAGCAATAGAGTATGAAGTCGGAGCGTCTAAAATACATTTGGTAAAGAGATGGAAAATGTAAAAAAGTTTACAATCTTGTGTAAAACAACACTGCCTAAGTGTTTGTACATAATCGTTTCTTCATAGCCAAATTGTGAAATACACAATTATTAATGTAATAATAACAAAATATTTTATTACGAACGTATTAAAATATAAAAGTACAAAGAGCTCAATAAAAGTACACTGAGAACGGTGACAAGGAGGTGACAAGAAAACTATTAATAATCATTTCAAAGACGATATTGATTTACTATTTCTTGAAAAAATGATGTAGAAAAAATTTCTTATGAGTATCTAGCACTTACAGGTTAAGCAGACTTGGGCGCGGTTAGTAATCAGCGCAGACAAATAGGCAGGTTGCGCGTCAGAAATAAATTAAAATTCACCCGCCAGAGTTGGTGGATTGCACAGAAAGACTGACTATGGCGTAGTTTGAGTCCGGTTGAATCAGTCCAACAGCATTGGGCGGTTCAGATCAACTGGAGTGCCCAGAACTGGCTGGGCAGGTCCCGTTGTCAATGAGCTCCATAGACCGCCGAATCTGAGATAAGATGCGGTTTTGTTATAATAAATTAGTTTTAATTATCATAATCAAATATAATAAAATACGCGAAGTTTGTTAAAATCACAGGATTACATGTATTGTAGTAAAATCCTATACTTAGCCGGCGCCACTGTCTTATATTTGGCGCCGCTGTCCTATATTTGGCGCCACTGTCCTATATTTGGCGCCACAGTCCTATATTTGGCGCCACTGTCCTATACTTGGCGCCACTGTCCTATATTTGGCACCACTGTACAATATTTGACGCCACTGTACAATATTTAGCGCCACTGTACAATATTTTGAGCGATAGTCTTATATTTGGCGCCACTGTCCTATATTTGGCGCCGCTGTCCTATATTTGGCGCCGCTGTCCTATATTTGGCGCCACTGTACAAAATTTTGCGCTACTGTACAATATTTGGAGCGACAGTCATATATTTGGCGCCACTGTACAATATTTGGCGCCACTGTCCTATATTTGGCGCCACTGTCCTATATTTGGCGCCGCTGTCCTATATTTGGCGCCACTGTCCTATATTTGGCGCCACTGTCCTATATTTGCTGCCGCTGTCCTATATTTGGCGCCGCTGTCCTATATTTGGCGCCACTGTCCTATATTTGGCGCCACTGTCCTATATTTGGCGTCACTGTCCTATATTTGGCGCCGCTGTCCTATATTTGGCGCCACTGTCCTATATTTGGCGCCACTGTCCTATATTTGGCGTCACTGTCCTATATTTGGCGTCACTGTCCTATATTTGGCGCCACTGTCCTACATTTGTTCTATATTCGGCTGTTCAGTCCAAGGACTGGGGGTCGCCACACACACCCTCAATTACCTCAGCTTATGCTGGCACCCATTTTACAGCTGGGTGAACTGAAGCAATGCAGAGTCAAGTGTCTTGCTCAAGAACACAAATTGTTCCGAGTGGATCGAGAATCGAACCCCCGACCTTTCAAATCGTATGTCCGACGCTCTAATTACCTATTTCTGGTAAGACTCAAAACTCACAGATTTCGCACGGCAGCTGTGACCCTGCCGCCACTTTCAAGCTGAGGCTTCTCTTGTTGCCGGCGTCCCCGCTGGCGCTGGCGTCCCCGGCTGCTGACCTTAGCCTGAGCATCTTCATCATTGCGCCGCCTCATCTGATCCAGTCGAGCAGCGGCTCGCATGCAGTCAGCCTTTTTCACAGCCTCCTGCAGCTCTATCAGTCGCTCCTTATAGGCATTTCGTTCCATTAATAATCGAGTGACTTCGACTTGAGTGACAGCTGGATGATTGCCGCATTCGACGGTGTCATCTGTTTGAGCTGAAGAGTCTGCTGTAGCAGTCTCGCTGCTCAGCTGTGTCTGAAATTTGATGATGCTTTCCTCCGCTTGACAGAGTTGCCTCAGGAGACTCTCGTTCTCTCTGCAAATTGTGTGGGTTGAAGGATTTACTTATAACTAGCTATAAGCCAAGAAGAATAAATTCTTAGTTTAGTAGGGTATCCAATGAGTTCTAGCCAATGGGGTAGAAGGGATCCAATGAGTTGTAGCCAATGGGGTAGAAGGGATCCAATGAGTTGTAGCCAATGGGGTAGAAGGGATCCAATGAGTTGTAGCCAATGGGATAGAAGGGATCCAATGAGTTGTAGCCAATGGGGTAGAAGGGATCCAATGAGTTGTAGCCAATGGGATAGAAGGGATCCAATGAGTTGTAGCCAATGGGGTAGAAGGGATCCAATGAGTTGTAGCCAATGGGGTAGAAGGGATCCAATGAGTTGTAGCCAATGGGGTAGAAGGGATCCAATGTGTTGTAGCCAATGGGGTAGAAGGGATCCAATGAGTTTTAGCCAATGGGGTAGAAGGGATCCAATGAGTTGTAGCCAATGGGGTAGAAGGGATCCAATGAGTTTTAGCCAATGGGGTAGAAGGGATCCAATGAGTTGTAGCCAATGGGGTAGAAGGGATCCAATGAGTTGTAGCCAATGGGGTAGAAGGGATCCAATTTACACGCTCACCTATCCGCGTAGCTCACGCGAGCCGTTAGTCGTTCTTTAGTAGACTGAAGTTCGCTTCTGAAGATGGTAAACCCCGAAATTATCTGTACGAATATATATATACCTGTATGTTATTGCATAAGGTCTATTTAATACAAAATAAAAAATAACTTACACTGCCTCACGCAGTTCGACAATTTCTCCATTCAATATGTCAACCAGTCGTTCAGTTTCTTTGAATGCCTTCAAATCTAAAAAAAATTGAAGCACCACAAACTTCACATTATCAACTATCAGTCAACTTCAGTATTATTCTATAATTATGCCAGCCCATAGAACCAATTTGATCCTCGCCTTCATCAGCAGCTGCAGCCTCCTCCAATCTTCTAGAGAGTCGCCGACGCGCCTCGGCTTCTGACGCTGAAGTCCTGCGCCAGGCCTCGCGCTCCTCCGATGCGGCCTCCTCAGCTGCGGCTAGTAGCGCCTCAACCTGGCGCCTGGCGCGGATTTCGCGCTCCAACTGACTGGCGGACTCGGCGCGCAACAGCCCCAGTTCGGCCTGCAAGTCCGACTGCGACGCCAAAGAGGACTCGAGAGATTCAAGGGCGCCAACCACCAGAGGCATCAGGCCTCGGACTGCGTCTTCGTCATATCTGGTGGTGGGTTGGTCAGTAAGCTGGTGAGATGTCAGTAGATTGGTTAGTTGGTCAGAGAGTTGGTCAGTAGGTTGATGGGATTGTCAGTAGTTTGGTCAGTAGGTTGGTGGATTGTCAGTGGTTTGGTGGGTTGGTCAGTAGGTCGGTCAATAAATTGGTTAGTTGGTCAGAGGGTTGGTCAATGGGTTGGTAGGTTGTTCAGTAGATTGGTTATAGTTGGTCAGTGGGTTAGTGGGTTGGTCAGAGAGTTGATCAGTGGGCTGGTCAGTAGATTGGTCTGTGTGTTAGCCAGTAGGCTGGTTAGTGGATTGGTCAGCCAAATAGTCAGCAAGTTGGTAGGGCAGTCAGTGAGTTGGTCAAGTAGGTGGTCAGTTTTTCAATTTAATTGGATTATATCGTTTTTGATTGTTTTTGATTACTTATATTAACCACTAAGAAAAATAGAAGTGCATACCTCTGTACAACCCTTTCAAATTCAGCATAAATGCTAGTAGCCAAATCTTGAACACAGTCAGATAAGACAGTTGGACTTGATGAATTTTGTTGCTCTACTAAGATGTCTCCATTAGAAAATTGGTGTGCATACATAATGTTTTAATATATATAAGCTGAAGTTATAATGAAGAGAAGAATCAATTTTAGCTTAGATTCAAAGTTGCTTTAAAACTGAAATTATTCAATAATATTTCTATCTATAAGTTTCAGAAAATAGGTTTGTGTCAAAGATCTCTTTAAAATATTGGCATTATTATTAGTTATATGTATCATGGGTATTATATTACTATTACTATTTCCTCCCTAAAAGCATTATTCTTTCTTATTTAAAAAGTTCCATTAGTGCATAATTGAAATTTAAAATTAATATTCTCATTGCTTAGTTAATTACCTTTCTATACTAATGGAATATTAAAAAAATACAAAATGGAAAGCAACTTTTATAGCTTCCTATTCAATGAATATTATTGCATTTGCATTTAGTAAATATTAGTAAAAAAAACTTAAAAGCTTGATAATAATATAATAATATATGGGGGATATATTATATACATTCCATACCCTACATGGTTAGGTTAGGTTTTTGGGCATGCATATTGAAAATACTACGCCTTATTACCTATCAAACTATCATGACATTATTACATTAAGTTGCTATGAAACATAAACAGAACATTTGAGGCCAATGCATTGCATGATGATTAACATCTTACTTACAGCCATTTTAAAATATGCATAAACATTTTATTTTATATTTAATTATAAAATTTTTTACCTATTTCATTAGAACTATTTCTAGTACATTATGAAACATATGATAAGAGATAAAGGCTTTTGCATTTGATTGAATCGGTAATCAGTATGATTCGATTAACCTTTGCAGTTCTCACTATTCTAAGTTCGTATAAAATAAAACAAAAGTTTCAATCCAAGTTTCATTAATAATATAATCTAAATATACTAAATCTTAATATACTATATAGGCAAAGGCAAAGGTGCATGAAGCGAGTTATTATTTCTCAGAAAGCCATGAAATAATGGCTAGTTTAAATTAGTTCTCCCGATAATTACACAAAAGCTTAAACAAAGTTCGTTTGAATTTTTTAAAGGTAATTTCAAACTGACTTTAAAAAGTTAAAAAAATTTCTTTTTTCTTTTTCAACATAAAAAATCTAACTAGCGTTTTTACAAATAAAATAACCAAATGTCATTTGATAATCAAATCAAAAACATGTTACTTTCTCTTCAAATACATTCAGATGGAATAGTTGGACACAGTACGTACAACTATATATCTTTAACAAAGCCGCCCGCGTATTCCTTGTTTGTTAGCGGCTGTATTTCACTTCCCTGTAACCAATTTCGATTCACTCTATAATTGTAGTCTAGTCCTGTTTGCTGATATACATGTACTGTTATATGTATGTACAAATACATGTACATGTACATAGACACATTCACCCAGACCTACTAAAGTAGTCCCTGTGGCCAATCACTTCGGGTAAATACATTATTTACGCACTTCTAATAAATGAATCATTGACGATCATCGATTGAATGTAATGAATACGCGACATTTACAGTGGATTCTATACAATGAGGAAGGAGAGAGCGCCCGTTTGTTTTGATACGTTAGCCATAATTTATAGAATTGATTGAACATGTACTCACACGGAAATATAAGAACTATCTGATATATTCATGCTAAATATACTGTATACACGCTCATGTATATACATGTACATGTGTAGCAAATGAATGACATGTCTTGCTTTAATGATGGTCATCGGCCACGCAGGCTATAGCGTGTCGATCCAGTGACACCCTTTCATATTTCTGAAGGTCTAGAATTGCTCCGCCTGGGAGAGAAGGCCAATGAACACCGAAGTCAGAGCTGATGCAGGCGACACCTACCAGTCGATGTGACGTGCGCTGAAAAATTTCCAGCGACGCAAATAGACTTCGGAACGTTTTAGACGATGTCGCCGACGTCGAACTAATGTACGGGCGCAAGGCGCAGTGCTGATTGGCGCATAATGGAGTGGTGAATCACTATAAAGCTTTTTGGGGAAATGAATGGGACCTTCTGGCAGAATTATTTGATATCTCGACGGCCCGGGGGGACTTGAATTCTTGTTTGGAGAATGTGCGCATGCGCAAGAAAGTCAATTAGCCCCGTGTTCATGGATTTCGTGTGCCCGAGTTGCTCCGATCCATTCCGGCGTAGCAAAGCATTTGTCAGGGCCGGGGAGGGGAGAGAAAACGCAAGCTGCAATCTACAGTGTGCAATTTCAGCTTTGTTTAATTCTGATAGATATATGCATATATTTTGATTGAAGCCTCAGCAATTAAGTTTTGTACACACTTGAATATTATAGCTACACGGAAAACTATTTATACTAAAATACTTGGATTATATCTGTAGTTGAAATTTGTAATGCATGTACCAGAATTGGCATGAAAATATCGGTCGAAAATTCTTTATTTAGTCGCGAACCGACCGAACCGAAATTCTGAAGCGCATTCGTACACGTTGGACCAAACATTCGATTCGTGTCAAGTTTATTAGCCGCAAGTTTATTTTTGTACACACGTGTAAAGTTTCTGTATATATTTACTAACCACATGTGTTGTGCCACACTCCAAATCGCACAGTCCGAGCGCAACTCATACGGAACTATTCTAGTAATCAGGCTTACGGAGTCTGGAAACAACCATCAGCTAAAAATTAGGACAGCATGAGCATCAACGAGTCGAGATTCTGCAGCTTTCGGTACTGCAACAGATTCGTTAAGATGACAGAAATTAGCCAAGGCATCCGTCTCTGCCCGGTTCATTTTAATAAAGAAAAAGTTAACGCAGACGTGCGTAAAAACAGCCTGTTGAAGAGTTTGCGTTCTCTATTGGACTCCAGTGAAAACGAGAAGACGATACAGGCTCGACAGAGTGCCCTGGCGGCCGAAGTCAAAGAAGTCAATGAAACATTCGACGCACTAGAAGAGACGCTTCAGCGGTGGAGGCATCGGATAGTCAGCAGGCTGCAGACGGCGCACGATTCAATCAGCGACAGGTCCAGCGATGCCATCAAAGCTGAGCAGTACGAACGGGACCTGTCGAAGGCTAGCGAGGTCGGTGACATAAAGAAGGTGATGGAGCTGACTGGCATAACTGAACTGTGGCTGGAAGAGGCTACGGAAGCCCGTGCGAAGTTTTACGACAAGCACAGTTTGGTCGAACGGTCGGTAGGCGACGTATCCACCTGGGTGCAGCAGTTAAGCTTCATTATCGACAGGCACATGGACGGTGTAATTAGAGAGTTCTGGCTTGACGACGGTGATTCAAAGTCAGTTTGCGAGTCGATAGCAGTAATTGACGATCTTGATGACGAGCCCTGCCACCTGGCGTGCTGCTCAAACACGGCTGGATTCGGTAGTGACCAGTGGGGTCGAATAGTGAAAGCTGACACGTCGAACTCGGGAATTGTCCCTCTGCCTCAGCCGTGCATATTTGTATCATTCGACTGGAAGTCGGTGGATTACCTATTGGCGATGTCCTTGGACGGAACGGCAAGGCTAAAGTACTATACAGAGCTTGATAACAATGATCAATCCATCAGCGGATTGCACTGCGACAATGACAGGCAGCTACTGTTTGTGGCTCAAATCCTGACAGTCACAGTGACTGACCTAAGCGGCGAAGTGAAGCACGTGATCACCGAAGACACGCTGAGTCAAGAAACCGTGTTCATCAGCGCTATTGATGGAAATGCTACTCACTTGTACCTGTTCAATCAAGAGTCGAAGTGTATTCTGGTAGTTGGCAAGAATCTTAGTCATCAGTTGGAGCGAATGATCAGCATCGGCTCACTGATAAAAGGCTGTGTAAGCGAGATATTATTGCACGAAAAAGAAGTGCTAGTGGTTGACAGTTCAGTGGGTAAATTGCACGAAATCAGTAGCCTCAGTGGTGAGATAATTAATAGCTTTCCTAAAACCGAGGAAAACTTCAGTGCGCCATGTCACGCTACGATCGACATTCAAGGCAGAATATTCGTAGCGGAGACGGAGAGTCACACTGTTCGCGTGTTCTCCAACAGCGGCGACCCGTTGCAAACACTTGGCTCCCCTGGCCAGGCGGGTGACGACGAAAGCACGCTCCGCTGCCCGGATGCGCTGGCTGCGATTGACGCCGGGGACAAAGGACACTTCCTGATTGTTGCCGACAGTGGAAATTTCCGGCTTCGAGTGTTTTCTTTGCTGTAATGACACACGGGCGTAGCTAGGGGGGGGGGGGGCACAGGCCGGACAGAATCATGGCACCACCCCGCTGACTTGGCGCCACTGTTCCCAAATTTTAGCAGTGCCCCGGACAGACTTTGGCGCTTTCCTTACGATGGGGCTTCTGGTACTGCCATCTCCTCAATAAATATATGCTACGTCAAAGACACTGTGCAATTAAAAACTGAACCTAAGCAAAAACCCTAATTTCTATCTATGGTAAACAAATAATTTTACCTTGTTACCTGCATTCATAAATTACATGGCGTCAAAAATTTCAATTGTTCATATCAAAAAACCGATACAATATACGCGCATACTTAGAAAAGTGAGAATTTATATCAATTCTAATAATACTTTAGTCAGTGTAGCTCGAGACGTTTATCACGATTTCGACGATGTAAAACTTCGAACTGGCTGCGCCTAATCATAAACATCCGGTCTGTCTTACAAAGTTAATTAGAAATAGTATATTAGAAATGTGATAATTCTAATACTACTGTTATCCAATCACAAATTACCGGTAGGTAAAGGAAAGAAGCTAGCTTGTTATGGGTAGCTCGCAAGAGAAACATATTTTTAAGTAAATAAACTTGAATAAACATTACTTAATAGTGAAAGCGCAGAAATATACTTCATTGGTTGTTTATTCTTTGATTTTCTTGAATTTCAAATAAATAAATAAAATATTTTGACATTCCTCAATTCAGTATAGTAAGATCTACAGTAAGAAGTTCTGTGAATCAGTTTGGCAATATTATAAAAATGGATCGTATCCTAAACTATATTTTAAAAAATCGAACAAACAGTTATCGCTATATTGGCAAAGTTTAAAACCAGTTTGTAAAAATTACTGTACACTTTTAATTCCTATTTTAATACTGTACACCATGCTTGAAAACCTTGGTGCAAAAAGCCATAAAAGTTCAAAATCGAGCAGTTAGCAGTCTGAGCATCCTGATTAGATGGCATAGAACCCGCAAAAATGGAAGATCTGACTAATCAACGTTGCACTGGCAGTACCAAAAAGTCTTCAGTTAAATAAAGTAAAAAACAAGTAGTGAATTGTCGCGTTCATTGGCGACAACCAGACTGCTAGTAGCATCTTCAGCTTCAATCACAGCCAAGCCGAATCGATACATATCGTCTGACGGTTGTAGTTTAGCCACAATCAACGTCTGGATTAGCGATCCGTTCCAGCAGGATAAGACTCGCACGAATTGACCGCCGTTCTCGGAGACGTACATTAAGCCTCTGCTATCCATGACTACTTGCCCAGGAAGAACTAGCTCTAGGTCATCATACAAGTCTGGATACGCAGCCAGAACTTGACCGGTGATGGTGCACACCCGATGAATAAGACCGCTACGAAAGTTTAACAACAGCAGCTTGTTGTCATGCAGACAGAGCTCATCAAGGCTATCGACATCAAAGCCGCTCACATCAATACTAAACTCCAGCTTACCAGAGTTCTTACTGATTACCAGAACATTACCCAAGGCCCGGTTCAATGCAAAAACTTTGTCTAAACTCCCAGCAATGGCCGTGATTCGCAAATTGCTCTGGTTGAGAGTGTCGCCGGTGATAACTCGCCGCACTGCTCCGCCAAGATTGGTCACGGTTATAACCAGGAATTGAGCTATAAATAACATCTGCCTATCATTGTCGCAGTGGAGTCCGCTGATCCATTCATCCCAGTCCAAGTCAGTGTAGTACTTCACTCTTACAGCTCCATCGAGCGATGTTACCAACAAATGATCGGCGGTCTTATTTTGAAAAGAAACGAAAAGACACGACTGAGGCAGAGGAGTCAGTTTAGAAGTTGACGACTCACAGGGCGCGACTTTACCAGTTGAATCATAACCGAACCCGGAAGTGTTGCAGCAGGCAGTCAAGTGACACGGACTATTCTCAAGTCCGTCTATTGTTGCCGATGCTTCCGGAAGACAAACTAGCGACGAATATACCGCCTCACTACTATCAGTAGTCGCATCATCTAACCAACACCGTTTAGTTACGTCACCCATGTGTTTGTCAATGATGTAGTTCAACTGTTTAACACCACAGGATGCGTCTCCCACTGATCGAACTTTCACATCGGCACTCAGACCGCGCCTTGCCGAGCCCTGTCGACTGTGAAGCTTTACACGAGCTTCGGTAAACTGCTCAAGCCGCTCGTTAGCATCCTCGAGCCACAGCTCAGCCGAAGAAGTGAGATCCATCACTTTTCTCATGTCATTGGCTTCACAAGCATTTGATATGTCCTTCTCGCACTGCTCAGCCTCGGAAGCGTCATTAAGCCGATCAGACACCGAATCGTGCGCCGCCTGCACTCGACACAGAATCCGCTCCCTCCAGCGCTGCAGCTTCTCCTGAAGCGCATCAAACTCGTCATTCACATCGTCAATCTCAGCGGCTAGAGCGCTCTGCTCAACTCGCAGCAGCGACCTATCAGACGAGTCTCCAATAAGACGCAACATTTGCACAAATTCATCTTTTCGTTGCGTTAACTTAGCAAGATCTCGCTGCATGTGCAGCTGGCACAGTTGCAGTCCAGACAGGGGACTTCGGTCGCTAGCTGGAGAACGGCAGGCTCTGGAGCTGCAGACTGCATTCGGTTCTTCCGTTGTTGACATCGCCAATTTTCATCTATGACTTTATCAGTGCCATGAAAGTGTTTGTAAAGGCAATCAATTTAGGTAAAGCAGCCTACGCGTGTTTGCGATTCACTAGCAACTTTTCTTAGACCCCTGTAGAATAAAAGCAAAGCACCATACAAGCGAGCCAATACTTTACAAAGGCAAGCACAAGTTCAAGCAGGGTGTAAAACGGCCCCAATTTTCTAATCGTCAGGCATGTGTACACTCTCTGTACCTTGGGAGGGAGGGGGGCACGACAACATTCTGGACAATTTTCGTGCACAACTTCAAATGTATGTGATCGCGCACGGATTGAACCAAGAGTAGTGGTGCCAGAGTCAGGTGATTCTAGTATCAATCATTATGAGCACAGCTCATCCAAAAATATAAGGCCAATGGTGTTAGTTATAACACACGCATGCCTCTAATAATACACGAATTACACGATCGGTTTTATAATGACACAACAAATCAGTGCCGAAATAATAGGCATATTTTTGTGTATTTATTAATTCAAAATGTGAAACCAAGAGTTTATGAGGGACTTATAGATAAACAATAACAAAAACGTGGGTAAGAAATGTTAGATAATTGTAAAATATTTGACTGCAACAGATATAATTTATCGAAATTTTGTCATTGAATTTCGGTCGTCAACATCTGTTTACACCTGCGGACCTCAAAAGCCTCTTTATCCGGCCCTCGGGTCCTTTGAAAATTCACAATAGCAATCCGTCCTGCTCAAGTTTGCGTCTCTTTTCAGCTCTCTTCTCCCCCCTCCTTTTTTGTCTCTTCTCACTTCTCTCCTTTCTCCTCTCTCTTATCAACTCTCTCTTCTCCTCTCCCTTCTCCCATTTCTCCTCTCCCTTCTTCCCTTTCTCCTCTCCCTTCTCCCATTTCTCCTCTCCCTTCTTCCCTTTCTCCTCTCCCTTCTTCCCTTTCTCCTCTCCCTTCTCAACTTTCTCCTCTCCCTTCTCAACTTTCTCCTCTCCCTTCTCAACTTTCTCCTCTCCCTTCTCAACTTTCTCCTCTGCCTTCTCCCATTTCTCCTCTCCCTTCTCAACTTTCTCCTCTCCCTTCTCAACTTTCTCCTCTGCCTTCTCAACTTTCTCCTCTCCCTTCTCAACTTTCTCCTCTCCCTTCTCAACTTTCTCCTCTGCCTTCTCAACTTTCTCCTCTCCCTTCTCAACTTTCTCCTCTCCCTTCTCAACTTTCTCCTCTGCCTTCTCCCATTTCTCCTCTCCCTTCTCAACTTTCTCCTCTCCCTTCTCCCCTCTCTACTCTCTCTTTTCTTCGTTCAACTTTCTACTGTCCCATTTCGTCGCTCCTTTATTTCCTCGCTTCTCCTTTCCCCTTCTCTCTTCCCTCTCCTTTGACCCGGATTCATTCGCTAGATTCTCTATTTGATGGTCGTAAAGTAAAAATGGCGTACGTTTCACACGACAAAAATAGGATTTTAGTAAGTACGAGTATATAGGACGTTTAGTCCATGAAACGGTTCGCGCATAGCATTTGCTACAATTAGCTATTAACATGAAATTTCAACAGAGCAAGATTCTATCAGGTTAGCTACACAAGCAAAGGTCAATCAAACGCATCGAACAGAGGAAAAGCTGCCAGCTCCGGTGAGGCCAGATCCGCATAGAAACAAGCCGTCCCGGCCCAGCCTTCGAACAGCGAATAGGGACAGTCGGGCCGTCTGGCGCCTTGACGAAACTCGTCGGAGTCTAGCATGAACTGGGCAAACTGCCGAGCTCTGTGCAGGTATCTACTGTTCCAGGTGCTACTGTTAGCCACTAGGAGCAGACGGTGCAGCAACAAGAAGGCGTAGCCGCTGCCAGCAACTCCGTGACAAATGCCGGGGCCTTTGCGGAGCAGACCGCGCTGCCAAATCGCATTGTCTGCACTGGCCTGGACAGCCTACAATGTGTTGCACAGTTTTTTTACATAAATATCACTGGAGATGCATCATCTTAACAATCTTAACGCCAGAAGTTTTTGAGCAGTTTTTGAGACATCTCTAAACAGCTGACGTTCCTGAAAGCAGCTAAAGATGCAATAAATGCAGTTGCAACCTAAGCTGCTTTTTTGTATCATTGTGCGTCAAATCTTGGCATCATTAATTTGGACCAGTCCATAATTCATACTTCATCTGAAGAAAATGGAGTCTGCAGACTTCTGAAACTTCTGCAGGTCACAGATGCTCAGCATTCATTATAAATGGAGCTGAGATGTTGGAATTTCATTTTTATTTCATTTGACTGATACCTGCTGCCATCCTGGTTTTCGAACTCGCTTAATTAGCTTCAGGTATTGAGTTTGTCGCAACCGGCGAGAGACATTGCTGTCCATTCCGCCGACTCCCCTGAGCAAGCACAGGCACACACTCACACAGGAGTGTACAGCTGCGCCTTGGGGGGTTGGCCCTCCTAAGTGCGTTAATTGCACGAGCAGAGCCAAGCCGCGGTTCCAATTCAGCCCCAAATTAATTGAGGCAGATTCTCACCTGCAGATAGCGACTGCCGCCCCAGACCCGATGCGCCCTGGCGTACAGATGCACCAGGCCAGGAGATCCGTGACACCAGTGCACCAGTTCGCTCACGTTCGCCTCATCCAACGTAGGGCCAACATTGCCGTCTCCGTTCGCGGCACCAACTGAGATCAGCCAGTCGACGCTGGCTTGGACAGGGCCGCCCGGGCTCAGATGGGGTCCCGGCCAGGCTAGCAGGGCGAACAGCACTCCGCCGAGGCCGTGAGCGGCGCCCAGATACTCGGAACGATGGTAGCGATAGCGCAATGGAGGCGGTGGTATTTGAGATGCGGCTGGCCAGCTTCTGGCTGCGGGAGATGGGATTTCATTGTTTTGATGATGCCGATAAAATGCTGCGTGCGACGGTCTGATGGTAGGAATAGGATTATAGGATTAGGTGGGTGAATCGGGACCGGTTGGGGTGGGTGAATCGGGCATGGTTGGGTGGGTGAATCGGGACTATTTGGAGTGGGCGAATCGGGCATGGTTGGGGTGGGTGAATCGGGACTATTTGGAGTGGGCGAATCGGGCATGGTTGGGGTGGGTGAATCGGGACCGGTTGGGGTGGGTGAATGTGGTCTGGGTGTGTGGATGAATGTATACTGGTTAGGGTGGGTGAATCGGGCATGGTTGGAAGGTGTAAATCACACTTTGGTGATTTTATGAAGTGTAGCTAATTAGGCAACGGACTGTCTGGGAACACTTCAAAACGTCATCATTATCAGCATGCAGAACTCGCCCCCAGCCAGTCCAGAGTTCACGGTAGACTGAATCAGGGCCTCGGCCAGGTTGCGAGCTCGTCCGGCGAGGTCCGCGCACTCGGACACAGGACCGAGTTGCAGCAGCCGGCGCAGACCCAGCAGACAGCCGGCCCGGCCAACGAACAGCTCGTCCGAGCCGAAGCCCAGCGGGTCGCCAGGAAGAGGCAGGCGCCGCGAGCACTCGGCCACGAATTTGTCGGCCTGTTTGACGCATTCGGCCGCCTGGTTTCGGACTGCGGCGATCTGCGGTGACAAAAAGTAAAAAATCCTAAAGATCTGACAACTGTCAGTAAGATCTGACAACTGTAAGTAAGATCTGACAACTGTCAGTAATATCTGACAACACTGTCAGTAAGATCTGACAACACTGTCAGTAAGATCTGACAACACTGTCAGTAAGATCTGACACTGTCAGTAAGATCTAAAAACAATGTCAGTAGGATGTGACAACACTGTCAGTAAGATCTGACAACACTGTCAGTAAGATCTGACACTGTCAGTAAGATCTAAAAACAATGTCAGTAGGATGTGACAACACTGTCAGTAAGATCTGACAACACTGTCAGTAAGATCTGACACTGTCAGTAAGATCTAAAAACTATGTCAGTAGGATGTGACAACACTGTCAGTAAGATCCGACAACACTGTCAGTAGGATGTGACACTGTCAGTAACACCAGACTTGTACATCATGAAATCTAGCATCATATAAAACTGCTGTCACCTCGGCGGCCAACATGAAGCATCCAGCAGCTCCAAGAATCATGGAGTCCCTCGGCTCCGCCGCAGGTGACAGCCCAGCCTCAATATCTTGCACAGTTCGATCGCTAATCTGCCCAGCGGTTGTCAACAGCCAGTCCCGATCGCTCGGTTGGAGCAGCGGCCCGGCGGAGCGCAGCACGTGCAAACAGGCGTAGCCAATACCGGGACTGCCAACGTAGAGCCCGCCATCCTGATTGGCTGACTCGCCGATTGGCTGACGCTGAGCACAGTTGCGCAATAATCGGATTGCTAGTTTAGCGTATTCGCTTGGCTGTTGCTGCTGAGCAGTAGGCTGCGCTTCAGGCGGAAGGCGGTTCGCGAAATAGCGACCCACGGTTGGGTACGCGCGACTGGCTGCTGAGGACAGGATGTGGTTGGCGATAGCTTCATCTATGATTATGCACATAGATACGATGATGCGAAAATGAGTACTGTTTCATTGACAACAATGCACAGTGGAATTAAGCAACGGCTGCAGTTGTGGGTGAATCGATGATGCTTGCGGTGGGTGAATCGGGACTGATTGGGGTGGGTGAATCGGGACCGGTTGGGGTGGGTGAATCAGGACTGGTTGGGGTGGGTGAATCGGGAATATTTGGGGTGGGCGAATCGGGCATGGTTGGGGTGGGTGAATCGGGACTGGTTGGGGTGGGTGAATCGGGACTGGTTGGGGTGGGTGAATCGGGACCGGTTGGGGTGGGTGAATCGGGACTGGTTGGGGTGGGCGAATCGGGACTGGTTGGGGCGGGTGAATCGGGACCGGTTGGGGTGGGTGAATCGGGACCGGTTGGGGTGGGTGAATCGAGATTGAGTGGGGTGGGTGAATCGGGACCGGTTGGGGTGGGTGAATCGAGATTGAGTGGGGTGGGTGAATCAGGACCGGAACCGGAACTAAAGCTAGGAGAAGCGTACATAAATGAAGGAGTCCAGTATCACATAGCTTTGTTATTCCAGGCAAGACAAATTAATTTAGATGAACTTTGCCCAAATATACAGGCATAGCATTCAAATATAATATTTATATATAAATATATATAATATGTATGACAAGAGATAATTTTCAATCGCCTCGATTCTGGCAGTTGTGGCAAATTCGAGGTGAGAAAAACAAAACTGAAACTAATTAATAAATTAAATTATTACAAACACACACCTAAGTGGAGTAGGACATCCCAAACAGTATAAAACAAGCAATTAAGTAGAAATTTAAGCAAATTGAATTTTATAAGACAGAACAGCAGCGATTTGTAATTGCTTCATCACTTTAACAAAAGAACGCAACTAAAAAAAAAACAAAACTGCAGAAATCGAATGAAATAAAAACACACGAATGACTGAGAAGCCTGCGAGAGGATTAATAAGGGATTGAAAAGATTTTATTAGTCAATAAAAAAGCGGTGTGAATCAGACAATTTCTGCCATAAAAACACGGAAATTACCGTAAGTGTTCGCTGAAAAAAGCATTTGACATATTTAAGAGTTATTATGATACAAAAGGGGGCATTGTGTTTACACAAGCTGCAGTTCACACAGTTCACAACTTACACATGCATGCAACATAATTATGTACCGGATCTCGAAGTCGCAAAGCATAAAAAACTTGTCACAATATTCATTGATGCTTGATTAATAAAATATTATTGCTTGTTAATTACTTTATTTTCTACGATTACAAAACTAAGTTCACGATAATAAAAAATGATAGGCCGAGCAATTAAACAAATAACAATTAAATTCCTATATTAAAGTTCATCATCAGTAAAGGTGAAATTCGTTAACCAAAATCTAAATTCCAGGGTGCAGTATAAAAGTTTAGCAGAGGGCAATTATTAAAACCAAATAAATGCAATGAATTGCTGTGCCATAAAACTATTACTAACTATGAGGGCGGCGTGCGAAGATATAATTATGCCGATACGGCTAATTAGATAGCCATTAATTGGGCTATCTATACATTCTGCGACACCTATGCTTATGTTCCTGGTTTATGAAGTACTGCATGTTGATATTTAAGCTGTCTTGTTGACAGAAAGAGACAGACAGACAGACAGACAGACAGACACTAAGACAGACAGACAGACACTAAGACAGACAGAGAAAGACAGACAGACAGACAGACAGACAGACAGACAGACAGGCAGAAAGACAGGCAGACAGACAGACAGACAGACGGACAGACAGACAGACAGACAGGCAGAAAGACAGACAGACAGACAGACAGACAGACAGAAAGACAGACAGACATAAAGACAGACAGACAGACAGACAGACAGACAGACAGACAGACAGACAGACAGACAGACGGACAGACAGACAGACAGGCAGACAGACAGACAGACAGACAGACAGACAGCCAGACAGACAGACGGACAGACAGACAGACAGACAGACAGACAGACAGACAGACAGACAGACAGACAGACAGACGGACAGACAGACAGACAGACAGACAGACAGACAGACAGACAGACAGACAGACAGAAAGACAGACAGACAGACAGACAGACAGACAGACAGACAGACAGACAGACAGACAGACAGACAGACAGGCAGACAGAAGATAAAGTTAGCTAAAACACAGGATTAGCTGAGCAAATTGAAAGGCCAGCGTTAATTCAGAGAACAGACAATAGTACAGTTTCAAGCCATTCTTAGCGGGCACAGACGGACTAGATGCTGATCAGCCGTATCCTCATACTACTATTATTACTAAAAAAGTTTATTTCGCCCCCATGATAAAAGAAAAAAATTGAATTACTATAAAAAGATTAGATTACAAGAAAAAAACGATTTCAATCGAATTAAAAAAGTAGCGCTAATTTAAAAGCCACGTATTTAAAATTCGAAAAAGAATAAAGCCTAAAATTATTTTCTACAGAGTGAGGGCTGGAAACAGTTTGTGATCAGCTCCTTCGGAAAGCTGTTAAATGAAGATAAAATGATGAGAAAAAAGCAACAGACAATTGTAAAACGAACGCAAAGCTGTTAAAGCCAAATTTTGTCATGAACTGGGGTCAGCAAGAATATTATTCTTCAGTTTAAGCGACTAATAAGCTAATTAATGAAATAATAAACATAATCAACAATTGCAGACAATAAATATTACGGTACCTTTATACCTTTGTTGATTGCATCCTGACCAAGAGGCCTTCAGAGGAGTGCCAGTCAGGGAGATTTATAGAGAGATTGATGAAAGTCAGGGAGGGTAACAGTCTTGACTGAGTGACAGTCAGTGACGATGACATTCAGGAGTGACAGTCAGGGAGGGTGACATAGTGAGGGAGGGTGACAGAGTCAGGGAGGGTTACAGAAACAGGGAAAATGACAGAGTCAGGGAGGGTGACAGAGTCAGGGAGATTTATAGAGAGATTGATGAAAGTCAGGGAGGGTAACAGTCCTGAGTGACAGTCAGTGACGATGACATTCAGGAGTGACAGTCAGGGAGGGTGACAGAGTCAGGGAGGGTGACAGAGTCAGGGAGGGTGACAGAATCAGGGAAAATGACAGAGTCAGGGAGGGTGACAGAGTCAGGGAGATTTATAGAGAGATTGATGAAAGTCAGGGAGGGTAACAGTCCTGACTGAGTGACAGTCAGTGACGATGACATTCAGGAGTGACAGTCAGGGAGGGTGACAGAGTCAGGGAGGGTGACAGAGTCAGGGAGGGTGACAGAATCAGGGAGGGTGACAAAATCAGGAAAAATGACAGAGTCAGGGAGGGTGACAGAGTCAAGGAGGGTGACAGAATCAGGGAGGGTGACAGAATCAGGGAGGGTGACAGAATCAGGGAAAATGACAGAGTCAGGGAGGGTGACAGAGTCAGGGAGGGGGACAGAATCAGGGAGGGTGACAGAATCAGGGAAAATGACAGAGTCAGGGAGGGTGACAGAGTCAAGGAGGGTGACAGAGTCAAGGAGGGTGACAGAATCAGGGAAAATGACAGAGTCAGGGAGGGTGACAGAGTCAAGGAGGGTGACAGAATCAGGGAAAATGACAGAGTCAGGGAGGGTGACAGAGTCAGGGAGGGTGACAGAGTCAAGGAGGGTGACAGAATCAGGGAAAATGACAGAGACAGGGAGGGTGACAGAGTCAAGGAGGGTGACAGAGTCAAGGAGGGTGACAGAATCAGGGAAAATGACAGAGTCAGGGAGGGTGACAGAGTCAGGGAGGGTGACAGAGTCAAGGAGGGTGACAGAATCAGGGAAAATGACAGAGACAGGGAGGGTGACAGAATCAGGGAAAATGACAGAGTCAGGGAGGGTGACAGAGTCAAGGAGGGTGACAGAGTCAGGAAGGGTGACAGAGTCAAGGAGGGTGACAGAATCAGGGAAAATGACAGAGACAGGGAGGGTGACAAAACAGGGAAAATAACAGAGTCAGGGAAGGTGACAGAGTCAGGGAGGGTGGCAGAGTCAGGGAGGGTGGCAGAGTCAGGGAGGGTGGCAGAGTCAGGGAGGGTGGCAGAGTCAGGGAGGGTGGCAGAGTCAGGGAGGGTGGCAGAGTCAGGGAGGGTGACAGAGTCAGGGAGGGTGGCAGAGTAGGGGAGGGTGACAGAGTAGGGGAGTGTGACTGATAGTCAGGGAGTGACAGTCAGTGAGGATGACATTCAAGAGTGCCAGTCAGGGAGTGACAGCTAAGGACGGTGTGGCGGTCAAAAAGTGACAGGCAGTGAGGGTGACAAACAAACAAACAAAGCACGATAAACCCAAACATAACAGCAACTATACAAACCCTCTAAAAGTTAGCTGAGCAGGCGGGTAACTAATAATATATTTACACAGCGGGTTGGGCAATTCAGTCAATAATTAGATAATTTATAAACATTTATAGCTTAGTCCAGCATGCCCAGCGGGGTCCCGGGTTTACTCCGACAAGACCCCATACTGCCTGCCGGGCTGTGGGTCACCGACATTGGCGGCATGACGCCGGAAGTGGAGCAGGGCGGCCCAACCGGCTGCTGAGGCGGCATCGGCCCCTGATGGTACATCTGCATTGGCATCGACATTGGCGGCGGCGGCGGCTGATGATGATGATGTTGATGATGAGGCATCGGCGGCGGCGGCATCATCATTGGCTGCTGATGCTGCATCGAATGAGGTGGAGGTGGCGGGCCGCCGTGAGGCTGGCCGTATTTAATCATGCCGCCAGCCGATGAATAGGGCGGATGCTGCGGGGGAGGGTAGTAGCCGCCGCCGCCGCCGCCGTACATCGGGCCGCCGCCGTTCATACCGACGCGGCCGGGATCGTACTGGGCGTTCTCCAGCCGGGTGATGCACCTCTCGTCGGCCTCGGCTGCTGCGGCTGCCGCAGCTGCTGCTGCCGCCGCTGCCGCTGCTGCCGCCGCCGCGGAGTTGCTGCCACCGCCGCCCGGGCCCATCGGTGGAGGCGGCCCGTAGCCGCAGCCGCCACCCCCACCGCCGCCGCCGCCACCGACGCCGCCCATAAGCGACGGTTCGAGCACCACCATGACGTCGTTAGGCCCGGGGCCCGACGCTGAGGCGGCTGCGGCGGTGGCGGCGGCGCCTTTCGCCGTCGACTTCTTGCCGCCGCCTCCACGACCGCCGCCTCCGCCAGTCGCAGCGGCGCCGCTATCGGCCGCTTTCCGCTTCTTCTTCGGCTTCGCCTTGGAGGCTGGCGCGGCGCCGCCGGTTGCCGAATTTGCCGTCGAACCTCCGTTGGCCGCCGTTGAAGTCGCTGTTGCCGAAGTTGGACAACCCGACGAAGAGGCGGCGGAGACGCCTGATGCCGGATCGACTCCGTTGCCAGCCGCGCAGCTTTTCTGCCACTTATGATACAAGGCGCTCTGCAGGCATTGCCTGGGCGGCTGGCCCAGCTGCTTCTGCAGCGTCATCAGCTCCTGCATTGGCTGCAGAATCACTGCTAGCCTACTGAAATTCACTAGCTCATTGGATAGACCCACTCTGGTCATTGGCGACTTCACAGCGGCGTCCGCGGCTGGGGCGGCGGTGAGTACGCATCGGGGCACCAGCTCCCGGTGCTGCTTGACCTCCATGCTCCACAGGTGAATCCGCATGTCGTCCAGGAAGAACTCGATGATCAGGCTGATCTCCGTGAGGATCTTAATTGGGTGGCAATTGGGGAGTTTTTTAATTGTTAAATGACTATTAGCGATATGATTAATGACCTCTAAATGACCTTTAAAATCAGTGAAGCTTAATTCCCCATAATGACTTCCGGATCCTTAGTGACCCGTAATGGCCTTGCAATCCCACTGATTTCTTAATGACCCGGGATGACCTTGCAATCCCACTGATTTCTTAATGACCCGGGATGACCTTGCAATCCCACTGATTTCTTAATGACCCGGGATGACCTTGCAATCCCACTGATTTCTTAATGACCCGGGATGACCTTGTGATTCCCACTGATTTCTTAATGACCCGGGATGACCTTGCAATCCCACTGATTTCTTAATGACCCGGGATGACCTTGCAATCTTTATTTTATTAGAGGCAGGGGGGTTGTGTGCACCCTGGCGCACTTTAAGCGACATTGGCACACAACCGACGAGAGGCATTACTGCCCATTCCGCCGACTCCCCTGAGCAGGCATACAAGCGCGCGGATACGTACGCAGGCACACACTCACACAGGAGTGTACAGCGGCCCTAACTTTATATTAACATTAGGCATGTACACTTCACTGCGCCTTGGGGGGTTGGCTCTCAAGGCCGTTAATTGCACGAGCAGAGCCAAGCCGAGATTCCAATTCAGCCCCAATTAATGTGACTGCACTTGGAATCGAGCCTGGGTCGCTGGCACACCAGAGCCTGCGCTAGACCGCTGGGCTACGGCCCCCCTGACCTTGCAATCTTACTGATTTCTTAATGACCCGGGATGGCCTTGCAATCCCACTGATTTCTTAATGACCGGAAATGGCCTTGCAATCCAACTGATTTCTTAATGACCCGGGATGACCTTGCAATCCCACTGATTTCTTAATGACCCGGGATGACCTTGCAATCCCACTGATTTCTTAATGACCCGGGATGACCTTGCAGTCCCACTGATTTCTTAATGACCCGGGATGACCTTGCAATCCCACTGATTTCTTAATGACCCGGGATGACCTTGCAGTCCCACTGATTTCTTAATGACCCGGGATGACCTTGCAGTCCCACTGATTTCTTAATGACCCGGGATGACCTTGCAATCCCACTGATTTCTTAATGACCCGGGATGACCTTGCAATCCCACTGATCCTTAGTGAACCGGAATGACCCTAAAAAGCATCTAGATAGGTCTCATTTTGTTGTTTTGAAGTTCTACCAATAACTAAGCATGACCCGCAGAAACAGCCTCAAGCATAGTCACCTTGCACATGACGGGCTGGCAGCGGCAATAGGTGGTCACAAGCTCGGCAGACGGACTCGTCACAATCAGCAGGTGAGAAGGAGGCGGCGGCGGGCCAGGAGGATGCGGCCTGGGCGGCGCGGACACCAGGACCTCCTGGGAGGAGCGCAGGCGCACGAAAGCTTCATCGCAGTTGCGCAACAGACTGTGAAAGAAGCGAGGAATGAGCGACCGGCCATAACTGTAGAGTCGGGGCGCCTGGTCCTCGGGCAGGGCGAAGGAGACCTGTCGGTGGAAGCAGGCACAGAATTAATGATAATAAATTTCATAGGATGACTGCGGCCAATTCTGCTCATTTCGCTGAGCCTTGAGCACATACATGTGCACTCATTCACACGCCATGTACACTTTCTGTAGCCTTGGGGATTGGCCCAAATTTATTAAAAAACTGACACAAGCTATAATGCAAACTGCCCTAGAGGTTTCAGATTGGCTTCTTAAATAAGCTTGAATTCTCTGTTCGTGCATAAGATGTTAACTAAATTGTTACGCCAATTTTTTAGATTAAAAATAAACATGGACAGACAGACAGGCGGGCAGGCAGACAGACACTAAGACAGACAGACACTAAGACAGACGGACAGACAGACACTAAGACAGACGGACAGACAGACAGACAGACAGACAGACAGACAGACAGACAGGCGGGCGGGCAGACAGACAGACAGGCGGGCAGGCAGACAGACAGACAGACAGACAGACAGACAGACAGACAGGCGGGCAGGCAGACAGACAGACAGACAGACAGACAGACAGACAGGCGGGCAGACAGACAGACACTAAGACAGACAGACGAACAGACAGACAGGCGGGCAGACAGACGGGCGGGCAGACAGACGGGCGGGCAGACAGACAGACAGACAGACAGACAGACAGGCGGGCGGGCAGACAGACAGACAGACAGACAGACAGACAGACAGACAGACAGACAGGCGGGGAGACAGACAGCCACTAAGACACATGGTTAAGCAAAGACAAAATCATCATTACCTGAACAGTGGCTGCATCGTCAAAGAACTCGCAAGCGAAGGCATCCCACCACATCATCGAGGTGTCCCTGGGCCGCTGCGACAGTCGCCTGTTGATCTCGTGAATTCTCAGATCGCCACTCTGCGGCAGAGGCGGAGGCGGCGGCGGCTGGCGCATCATAGGATGATGGGGATGGTGAGGATGCTGCTGATGATACAGCGGTCCCATGGGATGCTGGTGAGGGTGATGAGGATGGGGAGGTGGCGGCGCCGGCCCCAATTGATGATGATGATGATGATGAGGCGGCGGCGGCAGCTGGTGATGCGGATTAGGAGCTATAGAGACGTTTGGCGGCGGGCCGCCGCGGTAGTAACAGGCCGAGGAAGAGTTCGGTGGTGGCAGCGGCGGCGGAGGCGGCGGCGGAGGCGGTGCCTGCTGTTGTTGAGCTGCTTGGACCGCCAACTGGGGCTCGGGTGTCGCCACAGACTGCCGACTGCCGGGTCTGGACGACTGGCGAGACAGGAATAGCGGGCGAGTGTTGCTTCAATGGGACTGAAGTGGACCGTTTAGCTACTGGGTCTTCGGCTTCTTTATGATGACTGCGACTGTGTCTGCCCTGTCTGCAACTGTGTCTGCCCTGTCTGCGACTGTGTCTGCCCTGTCTGCAACTGTGTCTGCCCTGTCTGCGACTGTGTCTGCCCTGTCTGCGACTGTGTCTGCCCTGTCTGCAACTGTGTCTGCCCTGTCTGCGACTGTGTCTGCCCTGTCTGCGACTGTGTCTGCCCTGTCTGTGTCTGCGTCTGCCCTGTCTGCGACTGTGTCTGCCCTGTCTGCGACTGTGTCTGCCCTGTCTGCGACTGTGTCTGCCCTGTCTGCAACTGTGTCTGCCCTGTCTGCGACTGTGTCTGCCCTGTCTGCGACTGTGTCTGCCCTGTCTGCGACTGTGTCTGCCCTGTCTGCGACTGTGTCTGCCCTGTCTGCGACTGTGTCTGCCCTGTCTGCGACTGTGTCTGCCCTGTCTGCGACTGTGTCTGCCCTGTCTGCGACTGTGTCTGCCCTGTCTGCGACTGTGTCTGCCCTGTCTGCGACTGTGTCTGCCCTGTCTGCAACTGTGTCTGCCTGGTCTGCGACTGTGTCTGCCCTGTCTGCGACTGTGTCTGCCCTGTCTGCGACTGTGTCTGCCCTGTCTGCAACTGTGTCTGCCCTGTCTGCGACTGTGTCTGCCCTGTCTGCGACTGTGTCTGCCCTGTCTGCGACTGTGTCTGCCCTGTCTGCGACTGTGTCTGCCCTGTCTGCAACTGTGTCTGCCCTGTCTGCGACTGTGTCTGCCCTGTCTGCGACTGTGTCTGCCCTGTCTGCGACTGTGTCTGTCCTGTCTGCAACTGTGTCTGCCCTGTCTGCGACTGTGTCTGTCCTGTCTGCAACTGTGTCTGCGTCTGCCCTGTCTGCGACTGTGTCTGCCCTGTCTGCGACTGTGTCTGCCCTGTCTGCAACTGTGTCTGCCCTGTCTGCAACTGTGTCTGCCCTGTCTGCGACTGTGTCTGCCCTGTCTGCGACTGTGTCTGCCCTGTCTGCGACTGTGTCTGCCCTGTCTGCGACTGTGTCTGTCCTGTCTGCAACTGTGTCTGCCCTGTCTGCAACTGTGTCTGCCTGGTCTGCGACTGTGTCTGCCCTGTCTGCGACTGTGTCTGCCCTGTCTGCGACTGTGTCTGCCCTGTCTGCAACTGTGTCTGCCCTGTCTGCAACTGTGTCTGCCCTGTCTGCGACTGTGTCTGCCCTGTCTGCGACTGTGTCTGCCCTGTCTGCAACTGTGTCTGCCCTGTCTGCAACTGTGTCTGCCCTGTCTGCGACTGTGTCTGCCCTGCCTGCTTCAGTGGCTGCCCTGTCTGTCTCAGTCTTGACCTTACTACTTGACTAAGTAATAAAAATACAGAATGGAAAAAAATTAAGTCATTTAATAAAGTCTTGTATACATGAATGGAAGCCGCTTATAAGGCAAAATTTTGTTTATTGAAAATTCAATTTTCAAAGAGTATAAAAAGTTTCAAATATTAGGAAATCCATTTTTTGTACAGGCTAGAGCGTTGTACATTAAAAATTATTTATTTAAACGCTAAAAGCAAAAAAATTGAATTAAAGGAACCGGTAGCCTCAGAGTCTCGCTAGGTGCCTCAGTGGACCTTTGTATTCAACACCTGAAATGGAAACAACAGATGAAATACCTGCAATAGTTGCATTGTTTATATCTCAGATCCTGGGTCTCAGGGAAATCCCAGACCCTGGGAGCTCAGGGAAATCTCAGATCCTGGGAGTCTCAGGGAAATCGCAGACACTGGGAGCTCAGGGAAATCTCAGACACTGGGAGTCTCAGGGAAATCCCAGACCCTGGGAGCTCAGGGAAATCGCAGACACTGGGAGTCTCAGGGAAATCTCAGACGCTGGGAGTCTCAGGGAAATCTCAGACACTGGGAGCTCAGGGAAATCTCAGACTGGGAGTTTCAGACACTGGGACTCTCATACACTGGGACTCTTAGACACTGGGACTCTCAGACACTGGGACTCTCAGGCACTGGGACTCTCAGACACTGGGACTCTTAGACACTGGGACTCTCAGACACTGGGACTCTGAAGGGATTTTAAAAGTGAAAATTTTAGGGAAATCATCCCAGAAAGTGGCCTTTCAGAAGTTTTTAAGAAAAAGGGACTCTCCTAATGAGATAAACTAAAAAAGGTTTCTGAAAGGAAGAATGTGAGACGAGTTTAGGAAAAATATTTTGAGTCGAAATTTGTAGGAGAGAAATTGCTGCTAGAATTGCACACAAACTCACCCAGAAGGTCCCCGATGATGTGAAACCGGTCAGACCCGAACACCATCTCCTGTCGTCCGTCCTCTGTGTGCACAATGAAGGTTGGCGATCCGAAAGCTCCCAGCTTCACTGCCTCATCTGTCACGGTTTTCAGCCGGCTCTTCACTTCGTCGCTCAACATGTCGGTCAGGGCGGCGGCGGTAACGTCGGCTGACAAACCCGCTGCCTCTGCTGCCGCCCTCAGACTGTCGGGCTGAGCGACGTCCTGGTGGCTGCTGAACAGACGGTAGAACAGCTGACGGCTAACCTAGGGACAGTTTGATAGGTATTAGCAGAATAATTTGACCGTTTCTAACACGTCCTAGTAAGGGTCTTTACAATGGAGCATTATCACGTAACAGTTCATCAGCCGGCTGACTAAGCTCTCAGCCAAAAGTTGTTGATTATGGTCTTAGCCAATAGCGGCTGACTAAGCTCTCTCAGCCAATAGCGGCTGACTAAGCTCTCTCAGCCAATAGCGGCTGACTAAGCTCTCTCAGCCAATAGCGGCTGACTAAGCTGTCTCAGGCAATAGCGGGTGACTAAGCTCTCTCAGCCAATAGCAGCTGACTAAGATCTCTCAGCCAATAGCGGCTGACTAAGCTCTCAGCCAATAGCGGCTGACTAAGCTCTCTCAGCCAATAGCAGCTGACTAAGCTCTCTCAGCCAATAGCAGCTGACTAAGCTCTCAGCCAAGAGACTAACTAAAAGTTTTATTATTTAGTCTATAGTCTATGGTTTAATCTCACACCGCTGCTTACTTAGAGAGTTACTAAATACTATAGGATAGAGGATTTCAATCAAGTACTAACCTCCTCAACAGCATCAGGTTGTCGCTTTTGCATAGCGGTTAGAAACTGCATAGTTGACATAGTACCAATTTTGAACATTCTCTCCACAACTTTATCGTTCATGACCAGCGGTACTCTGTAGTGCTTAGATAATCTGGGCAGGTCGCGCCCAAGCATATAGTCAGCTTTCAGCTGCACACTGCCCGGCGATCTGTTGCCAGTGCTTTGCATTACACCACGAAGTAAAAATGGTCGAAAGTTAATAACTAAATTCCATACTGAACGATGCCGGCAGAGAACCTCGAAGCCCAGATAGGAGTAAGGCGACAGGATGTCATAGTAAAAGTCTATGCGGCGAGACATTGCGCTTATGGCTGAATTAGGTGGATGTGATTGGTGGCGATGCGCAGTCAGCATTAGTGATGATTTGCAACCCTCTATCCTGATTTTTTAGTGAGCGTGCAACCCTCTCTGCTGATTCTTAAGTGGGCGTGCAACCCTCTCTGCTGATTCTAAGTGGGCGTGCAACCCTCTAACCCGATTCTTTAGTGGGCGTGCAACCCTCTTTTCCGATTCTTTAGTGGGCGTGCAACCCTCTTTCCCGATTCTTTAGTGGGCGTGCAACCCTCTATCCCGATTCTTTAGTGGGCGTGCAACCCTCTTTTTCGATTCTTTAGTGGGCGTGCAACCCGCTTTCCTGATTTTTAGTGGGCGTGCAACCCTCTTTCCCGATTCTTTAGTGGGCATGCAACCCGCTTTCCTGATTCTTTAGTGGGCGTGCAACCCTCTTTCCCGATTCTTTAGTGGGCGTGCAACCCTCTAACCCGATTCTTTAGTGGGCGTGCAACCCTCTATCCCGATTCTTTAGTCGGCGTGCAACCCTCTATCCCGATTCTTTAGTCGGCGTGCAACCCTCTTTTTCGATTCTTTAGTGGGCGTGCAACCCTCTTTTTCGATTCTTTAGTGGGCGTGCAACCCTCTATCCCGATTCTTTAGTCGGCGTGCAACCCTCTATCCCGATTCTTTAGTGGGCATGCAACCCTCTTTCCTGATTCTTTAGTGGGCGTGCAACCCTCTTTCCCGATTCTTTAGTGGGCGTGCAACCCTCTATCCTGATTCTTTAGTGGGCGTGCAACCATGTTCTTATTCTTAACCTGACTCCTAAATTAATTAATACACGCTGAATCCTACCAACAGTCTTAGTAGTATGCTAAACAAATTATCAAAAGTAAAAAGAATCATTAATGAATCGTGAATCAATCACGAAGACAAAAAAGATATATGCCATGCTCAGTATACTTTAGGTTTATTAAAATAATTTATAAAAACTACATAAACTCTAGCTAAAGGAAGTCAACATGTATAGTAAGAGTTAAAAGTACATAATTCTGTCGGCTGGCCGGTTTCCAGTAACAAATTTGGTGATAAATCATTTAATAAAACTGCAACGCAATCAAGCAATGTTTAATTGGTGGTTTTAAATCAGAGGCAAATTGAACAATAAGTTCATTTGAAAACAGCAATAATTTGTATATTGTATATAAAATATAAAGTTAGGTTTACAGTTTGGCCAAGTGCTTTAGTGGGCCCTTGTATTCCACACCTGAAATTAAGATACAAAACCTGTTGAATTGCCACCTATTTTGCCATTTATGATAAAAGACAACGGCTAAAAGGACACTCATTTTGAGATGTAACTACAATTGTTTCGAGCAACCTCAATCGGTTCTGGATGAGAAATATGGACAGAAAACTTTCGTACGGAGAAGGAATCTCAAGAAGTTTCGACAGAAAATCTGAGGGGGGGGGGTAATCCCAAAAAATATCGGCAGAGAATCTGAGGGAGAATTTTATAAAGTATCGGCAGAGAATCTGAGGGGGAATTTCATAAAGTATCGGCAGAGAATCTGAGGAGGGAATCTTAATAATCTGAGGGGGGGATCTCAAGAAATCTCGGCAAAGAATCTGAGGGGGGAATCTCAAGAAATCTCGGCAAAGAATCTGAGGGGGAATCTCAAGAAATCTCGGCAAAGAATCTGAGGGGGGAATCTCAAGAAATCTCGGCAGAGAATCTGAGGGGGGAATCTCAAGAAATCTCGGCAAAGAATCTGAGGAGGGAATCTTAATAATCTGAGGGGGAATCTCAAGAAATCTCGGCAAAGAATCTGAGGGGGAATCTCAAGAAATCTCGGCAAAGAATCTGAGGGGGGAATCTCAAGAAATCTCGGCAAAGAATCTGAGGGGGAATCTCAAGAAATCTCGGCAAAGAATCTGAGGGGGGAATCTCAAGAAATCTCGGCAGAGAATCTGAGGGGGGAGTCTCAAGAAATCTCGGCAGAGAATTTAAAGGGGAATCTCAAGAAATCTCGGCAGAGAATCTGGGGGAAATTTTAAGAAATCTTCGATCAAAAGTTCGGTGAACCTTGAGAAATTTTGGAAGGAAATCTAAAAAAGGTTATTTTAAGACATCTCATGGGACAATGTAGGAGAGGAAATCTACAAAAGTAAAACAAAAATGAGATGTTTCACACACAAACTCACCCAGAAGGTCCCCGATGATGTGAAACCGGTCAGACCCGAACACCATCTCCTGCCTTCCGTCCTCTGTGTGCACAATGAAGGTTGGCGATCCGAAAGCTCCCAGCTTCACTGCCTCATCTGTCACGGATTTAAGCCGGCTTTTCACTTCTTCGCTCAACATGTCGGTCAGGGCGGCGGCGGTCACGTCGGCTGACAAACCCGCGGCCTCTGCTGCCGCCCTCAGACTGTCGGGCTGAGCGACGTCCTGGTGGCTGCTGAACAGACGGTAGAACAGCTGACGGCTCACCTGGCGACAGTTCGAAAATAAGCATTAGTCATCCCCTGCTCGGTACTCGAAGAGAAAGTCTACTATCTAGATAACGCCGCTCTTCCTCAAATCAGACCCACAGAACCCTGCAGTAGATGGCGCCACTCTCCCTCAAAGCAGCCCCACAGAACCCTGCAGTAGATGGCGCCACTCTCCCTCAAAGCAGCCCCACAGAACCCTGCAGTAGATGGCGCCACTCTCCCTCAAAGCAGCCCCACAGAACCCTGCAGTAGATGGCGCCACTCTCCCTCAAAGCAGCCCACAGAACCCTGCAGTAGATGGCGCCACTCTCCCTCAAAGCAGCCCCACAGAACCCTGCAGTAGATGGCGCCACTCTCCCTCAAAGCAGCCCCACAGAACCCTGCAGTAGATGGCGCCACTCTCCCTCAAAGCAGCCCCACAGAACCCTGCAGTAGCTGGCGCCACTCTCCCTCAAATCAGCCCCACAGAACCCTGCAGTAGATGGCGCCACTCTCCCTCAAAGCAGCCCCACAGAACCCTGCAGTAGATGGCGCCACTCTCCCTCAAAGCAGCCCCACAGAACCCTGCAGTAGATGGCGCCACTCTCCCTCAAAGCAGCCCCCACAGAACCCTGCAGTAGATGGCGCCACTCTCCCTCAAAGCAGCCCCACAGAACCCTGCAGTAGCTGGCGCCACTCTCCCTCAAATCAGACCCACAAAACCCTGCAGTAGATGGCGCCACTCTCCCTCAAAACAGACAGTAGCTGTCAGAACAATTACTTACCGGTTCAACAGCGTCAGGCTGTTTCTGCTGCAGAGCAGTCAAGAATCGCATGGTTGACAAAGTTCCAGTATTGAACATAATCTCTACAACTCTGTCATTCATAACCAATGGCACGCTGTAGTGTTTAGCCAATCTAGGCAAGTCGCATTGCATCATGTGCTCGCCTTTCAGTGGCACTGTAGCCGGGGCCTATTATTGGCTCCTTTCATTATGCCGCCAAGAAAAAATGGACGAAAATGAATGGCTAAATTCCATACTGAACGATGTCGACAGAGCACCTCGAAGCCCAGATAGGTGTATGGCGACACAATGTCATAGTAAAAGTCTATTCGGCGAGACATTTTACTTGGCTGAATAAGTAAAGTGTTTGATTTACATTATAAAAATGGTATTCACAGCAATGCAGCAATGGATCATATTGCAACAACTCTACTTAAATCTGCAAACTAAAATATTTAGCACTCATAGAAGTTTGTTAGAGACTGCTTTTGGGTGATTGCTAGAGTTCTGCTATTACCAAAACGTTTTATATCCATATCTAAATCAAAAACATACTGTTGAATGATGCCAAACACAACAATAATATAGTATTGAAAAAGTGACGTCAATAGCTTAACCTGTCTCAGTGATTTATTGTACAAGAATGGCTATAATCTGCATTTATCTTAACTTTAGACCACAGAAACCCTAACCACACAATGCCACGCCATACATGCATTTAGAAATCCCTATTGCTCGAGTCAATGACCCTAGGGACACACAAAGCTTCCCTAGGCCCTTTGCATTAGAAGTGAAAATAATTATCTTAATTTTAGCCCAACCTTGCACAATGCACAACCTTGAAAGTTCAGTTGGCCATGCAACTTAGTTTTAACACAAAAAATGTGACATAGTTTTTGGCCAAAAATGCAATATACATATAACAGAAACCCTAAAGCAAAATTAACGCAACTTTGGGTAAATAGCAAGAGTAAGGAGTAACGACTGTCTTATTAGGTCAAAATGCCTCATTATCTACTTAGTACTACTTAGGTATTTACTTGGGTGGTCATTTTTGCAACTTACCTTGGTTGGCTGCCAGATTGGCCAACTTGACTGACTATTGTACATGTATGATTTTAGCTTCTACTATGCTATCTATATAATGTGCATATATAGAGTAAAAAATCTTTGTTGTTTGAGTACCCAAACCCACTGACTTAAGATGATATGAATAATAAGAATACAAATATTACATTGTAAGCTAATTTAATACAATAATTAGGCTTCTAATATTGAATCCAATAGGTTAGAACATAAAGTGAATAGGGTACTGATCAATGCAATTTATTGATAAACAAATTTGGTAATACTAATACTAATGATAGAGATTTACCAAGACAAACAAATCTGGCAAAATCAAATTTGGAATTTGGAGTCTAGTCAATAAAATGACAATAAAAGACAAAAATTAAGCATACCTTATTGATTTTTCTAGTCAATATATAAATAATAAATTTTCATTATAATTGAATTTAAGGTAGGCCTAGCAAAAATTGCACCTTGTAACCAATTTTATTGGGCAATTTTAAGGCTTAGAGAGAAATTTATCTTATTTTAAAAGATTGGAAATATAGACATATTTATACTATATATTTTGTCTAAAAATACTTTGATTTCTTGTTTTATTTTTTAGATATTATTATAATATAAGGTATGTAGTAGTGCACATAAAGATTAAAAGAAAAATAGGTTGATATGCCTCTAGGCTAAAATTTTTTAATTTCAAAGTATAATTTTAGAATTTGGAATAGGCCTACACATATTTAGTACACAAAAACCTAGCTCAAAGCTGTATTATGCAATGTCTAATAATATATACATGTAAATTTGCCAATAGAAATTTTATATAAACAAATTTGGTAAAAGCAAATCTGCAAACTAAAGTGCATGTATCCAATGTATCTATCTAAATTATTGATCTAACCAAGGCTTTAATAACACTTATATAAATAATATAAACTGTCTATTAGACCAACCCCCATTTTTTTCTTTTATTAATAGGCCTAGTATATAAGGCAATGTCCTAGTTTCCTGCATTAAATTATTTTGACCTAAAATTTAAAACAAACAAACAAAAACAAGTTTAGAGCTTAGGCCTAATTAAAGATTTAAAATGAGTCTTAAGTCTTAAAATAGAATAGTATATGGCATAGAAATACGTTAGCCAGAGTAGAAAATTGCCAAAGAAGTTGTTACTATTAGATTATAGGTTGCCAGCCAACATATAGTTGACTCAGCATCAATTGTAAAGATACAATATTTATAGATGCTTAAGGTTGTCTCTAACTATGATTTACACTAAAAATAACAAAAATTAGGTCAAAATAATTTAATTTGGGAAACTAAGGCATTGTCATACATAATATAGGCTTAAACAAAGCTTAGTAAAACACATAAGCCTATAATAAACTTAAATATAATATAAGAAATATGCATTGTTAGATAAGTATATTCTAGAAAAATATATAGTAGAATAGAACAGAAGTATTGTCAATTGATACTACTGCTGTACATATATATATATATATATATATATACATAATACATTTAGATTTTCTATGGCAAAGAGATGCCTTAAGATTAAGACTAGCCACTAAACTCCTAGGCCTAGGCCTAATCTTACATAAACTTGAAATAGGCCCTACTAGGCAATCTAGATGGAAAGAAATTGGACAGAAATGCAAAGCAAATTTTTGGAAAATAGAATTTTTATTAGGTTTCATAAGCATTTTGGGAGTTTTAGAAATTGCTTTAGAAATTAAATTTCGCTTAGTCCTAGGCCTATATAGAATTGCTGGGTTGCTTGTTGCTATCTAATTATTTAAATTAGTAATTTGCCTAGCCTAGAAAATAGATTTTTGCTGAATTTGCTTTTGCCAAATTTGTCTGCAATCAATTTCTGTCACTGAATTTGCCCGCATCCAGATAAACATAGGTAAGCTGAATTGCAGAAAAGCCTTTGAATGTCAATATTGAAATTACAGAATCTAGAGGGGTCTCAGTTATTGTTTAGTGCCAGATAATTTGATTTTAATTGTTGTTCTAACTTTACATCTAAGCATAATGATGATTTAATGTCATTTTTACAGCAAAGAATAAAACTAATACACGTGCTAACATTTTGATTAAGATTGCTTTAATTAAACACAGAAACAAAAAGCGTTATTAAATTCCAAGAAAATAATTATTACTTTTTTAATATTTGAACCACAAGGAAAAACAAAATAGGTTGTTTATGCTACTGAAAAATAATTATTTTTTAGTTAGGTACAATAATATGTTTCTACTTTCTTAAAGATAAAAATAAAAACGTTAAGTTGTTTTTACTTTATGTGCAAACATTTGTTAAAATATAACTTCCAAGACATGACCAGAACCAATTTGTGAAGTATAACTTTTTGTCTCCGTAACTAGAGGGAGATACGTGCTATAAATTTTTTATTATTGAATGACAATCGCCAAGAAGAAAGTGAAAAATCGTGCAAAGTGAGGCTGTTAAGGCAGTCAAATATTAACAGAGTTTAATAGTTATTTGCTGTTTTTCTTGGAATTCCAAACCGATTCTGGTTCTGGAATTGGTAATATGAAAAGGCCCATGGAGTTTTACAAAGCTGTTCGAGATAATCAATTTACCCCTGTATGTTTCGCTCTAAATGGACTCTTTAAATAAAACTAGTTGCGTAAGAGCCCTCCCCCAAGGGCTGAGACTGAGACGCAGGGCCTTTGATTGCCCAAAACTTACCAATGAATGAATGAATTACCCCTGTATGTTATTAACTTCAAATGTGTACATCATTTGAAAATGAAGATTGTAGTCTTTAGGTAACACTATACTATAGGCATAGCTATTAATTAGGCCTAAATCTTAAATTTAGTCAGGAGGGTGGCTTTGGCATGGAAAATTTATTTTATTTCCCATCTGCCATCATTCATATTTCAATTTTATTAAGTTAAAAAGTTAAGCTTTTGCAGCTATGCCATGCCCATGGCCTTGCCTTATGGCTTACGCCTACTAAAGCTCTATCTAAATGTAACAATTGAAATATAGGTCTTTTTCTGTTTCTGAATCTGAAACTTTCAAATTTTAATCTTAAACTTTTTATAGATAGCCAAGCCTACTTGTAGGCCTAACGTCCAAATAGCAAAATTTAACTTAATGTTATCAGGCCTAAGCTAAGCTTTAAACAATTGAAAATTTATTCTATAGAATTATTTTGTTAATTGCAGATTGCAAATGGCTTTTTGCAAACAGTAAGCTTAAAAACTAGTATAGGCCTAGGCCCTAATATATTTTGGCCCCAAAAATATTATTTTAAGTAAGCCTAAATACAACTTTCTTTTGGCTTAATGCCTTTATATAATATTATGGAAATAATATTTTGTGGCAGTCCACTGCTGCCAAACGCCCAACTTATTAATATAATGTGGACTGCAAAGCTTTGCCTAAATACTTCTCTATGGCCCAAATAGATGCTCAAGTTAAGAAGCCATGCCAAACTTGAGGCTTGGCAAGAAGACTTTCTTTACTCACTTGCACAACCTTGGCTTAGACTTATGTCCCCAAACTTAGTGTTGCAAGATCTTTCTAGCAATAAAAGTCTCTCCTCTCAAAGTTTAAAACTCAAGGAACAATTAGCATTTGAAATTTCCCGATTTCCTAACTACTTACTGCAGAGGCTTATAAGTTTATTCATTGAATTTCATTGCCTAGCTAATATACTACACAGGGCTGCCTATTGAAAGGCACCAATAATAAAACCAATTTAACCTCAACACAGTCCTATTTATCTGTTTACATTGTACAACAGCTATGTACACAGCCTGAGCCCAACCCCCCATTCTGGGCTAAGCATTAAATTTAACTCAACCCCTACCATGCAAGGTTTTATTTGCATTGAATGCAGAACATGTGTACCCACTACCCCTCAATAAACAGCAACTAGTGGGTGGAGGTTGGGGTAGTTTTTTTTACAAATTGGCTATAGCCCTAGGCAGAATAGCCAAAGGTTATTGAAGTTTGAAAAAGCAGTTTTCTGCTTTTTTAAAGATCTTAAAATGTGAAAATAATAAATTAAAATAGCCTACAACCTGCTCCGCAAAATTTGTAGTTTTCCTTATATCTGTTTCAATTTTTATTAGTTTTTCATTGGGTATTATATAACAAAATTGACATAAATATGGCTATTAAAAGAAAAAAAATGCCTTAAGATGCTATTTATTAATCAAATGCTCCTAGTTACTTGGGCCTAGTGAAACATATTTGCATAAATATTTTAAAAAATCAAATAACAAAATTTAGATAATAGGATAATTAAAAGACTAATAGCATCTTGAATTTTAATAAGATCTTGTCCTTTTTTCTTGACTTAATTTGTATAAGATTTATAATCCTATAGGTAAAAAATCTTTAGGAAACTTTAATATAATATAGAGGTTGGGTAGGATTGAAATCAGGCAGGATTAGGATTGGGAATAGTTTTTCCCTGGGTTTAGGATTGGGTTTTGGGAATCAAGACTAGGTCTTTTAGTGTATTGTAGTTCATAAGTTCATATAGAGTTGAACTAATAGCATCAAGATTCAATATTAAATGGTAAAACATAACAGAATAGATACAAAGTTTTGTAACCAATGAAGATTGATGTATCAAATTTCTCCCCATATTTTTGTCTTGCTACACCTCTGCTTTCTATTGGTTTAACTGCATTCCCATTTGCGCCGGCACCTACAATTCCAGTTACATTTTGAGTAGCAACACAAGCAGCAACAATGGCAGCAGCAGCAGCAGCGCGGTCGATCACCAATGCAGCTAAAAGCTTTCTACCGCAGCTCGATCGAGTCCTTGTGCAACGCTTCGAACCGCAGCTAAAAACCAAAGGCGGCGTCCTTCTGCCAGAGAAAACCATGGGCAAAGTGCTGGAAGCTACGGTGGTGTCCACGGGTCCTGGTAAGTTCCTCGACTCTGGCAAGATTCAACCGGTTAGTGTCAAGGCAGGTGATCGGGTTCTCCTGCCCGAGTTTGGCGGCACCAAAATCATGCTGGACGATGTCGAGTATTATCTATTCCGAGACGAAGACATCCTTGGCAAGTTCGAGTCTTGAGCTAAACAAGTTGAATAGACAGAAATGACCTAGGACAGTGTTACCTTGCTACCATCTCTTTGTTACTCAAAGTTTTTCTTCAGTCCTAGTTATTCACATCTAGCAATGATTGATACCCTCCATTTTAACACCTTTTTGAGCTTTGTACTCGTAGTTTCAAAATTTCATGGGTATCTTCTGTGTGTGTGTTAGTTGTATAACCAAATACATGCTTGATCAAACTGCAATGAAGAGCAAGCACGGTAAATGTAGTGCAACAACTGTGGTGGTGACAGCAGTTGGCATTTTTGATACCTAGGTTTTTTAATAAATCAATTAGCTTTTTCTTCAATGATAATTCATCTTTTTTCTGGTTCAACCGTAGAAAATCTTTAGTGACTTGAAGCTGTGCGCACCCAGGCGCACTCCAAGCGATATTGTCACAACCGGCGAGAGGCATTACTGTCCATTCCGCCGACTCCCCTGAGCAGGCACACAAGCGCGAGGATACGTACGCAGTCGCACGCACAGGCCACACACTCACAGGAGTGTACAGCGACTCTAACTTTATTTATCGTTCTAAGGCGTACACTTCACTGTGCCTTAGGGGTTGTTTCAGTATAGATGTTTTGTTCAACGGTTGTCACCAACTAAAAGCTGGGGATAAACAAGGCCAAGGGGTTGGGCTCATGTGCTCCTGAAGTTAAGGCTTGTCTTCTCAATCTTATGAAGCTTTCCTTACAGTGCCTCAATTACAAAAAGATAAAAAATATGACTTGTAAACTTGCGCATGTGCATGTTCGGAAAGACAAACTTCTACCAGAGCTTGTACATAGAAGTATTTGTGCAGTAAGTGTATAACATTCTTTATTAAAAAGACAGAATTTTCTGAGTGGAAGCAAAAGACACTACTATAAATACTAGAAGTGCAGTGCTACAGTGTAGGTATAGTGAAGCTCGAAAAGTGCACACGTAAAGTAATTTAGCTTTTGAATCTTTAAAGAGAAAATTGAGGCAATTGTAGCAGTTACCATAAGCATTTTCATGTCAAGAACCATTGTAGTAGAGTCTACAGTGATCCTCGGTACATATTACAACAGCACGACAGTTACATGAATTCTGATTCTGGGCTGGCTATGGCAAACAAAAACTTTGATTAGCAACGTAATACACTCAAACAACATTTAGAAAGTCGTCACCTTAGTCGACGCAGAGTTGGCTGGGTGAGGAGGTATTGGGAAGAGCGGAGGGCGAATATTGATGGATTGACGCTTTCGCCTGGTTTTCATTGTTTTTTCGAGCATTTTTATATCGTAATGGTTGGCCAGATTATAGACGCTGGTCGAAAGAAGTGCTCACTGTAACAAAGGGTGGCGACTTTTCAATCCTGCTGAGTATGTTTTGGTATTAGAAGAATTGGCAACTTTAATCTCGTTCTAATCAGTGTCTCTATGCTTATCAATTAGCACCACAAGCGACGTCTGTTGGTGCTCGGCAGTCAGTGTCGGGGTGAAAAACCTAGCTCGAACGCTATTTAGCGAATCGTTAGATGATGCTAAGTCACCCTGGGCTGATCGACCACGGCAATGGCTGACTGCAACGACTGACAGAAATGCTAACAGTAGAAGAACAAACACAGTGACACTAATAGTAACAGTGACTCTGTTGATGTCGATGACCTCAGCCGAAGGACTGCTAGGACCAGACGTTAGACTAGGCCCAGTCAGGTCGGGGGGTGAAGCCCGTCTGCAGTTGTTCGTGTCAGGCAGCATTGTTCCGTTTGCTGTGTAGAGAATATGGAGTTGAGGGGTTGACCGCGGGTGAGGTACATGTACAGTACAATGTGCAAGGCCTGTACAGCATTCGCGACGTCTATAGCGATCTGTAGTTTAGCTGCTGTAATTTATTAACGTTCAGCCGACGGATGACGTACTCTATCCGTCGGTGTGATACATGCAAATGTATGCATGTAAATATCCAATTACTATAACGACGTCCGGGTACGTTGGCAAAATGTCGGAATGTTGCACAAGAAATAGCAGCTTTTTCGAGGTTCTGGGAGTCATGAAGCCCTCTATCCTTAATACCCAAGGACAGCAACCTACATCTACATGTATAGCAGCACTGAATTCAGCGCCCAATGCTGAATTCGATGCTTAGGGCCCCTAAGTATGAAGTCTTTTTATGGCGCTAAGATATTTTGTAGCACCCATAGAATCTGCGCACAATGCATGTAACTGGCTGCATAGTATACCCTTAAATTTTTGGTGCACCCTAAGTCCCAAACGCAAATTGGATTTCCCAGAGGCTATAAATACAGCAATGCTGTACGCGAAGGGGGAATGCCTTAAAAATTGCGCTCCAAAAACTAAATGAAGGATCGCTGTAACCAAGCTTGTTGAAAGAATGACGGAAGATCAAACCCCTTGGACGCGGCATCCACCAGCCTAGGAGACTATAAAGGCGCCCACCAAGAGACATGGGCGCTCACCTGAGAGACAGGGGCGCCCACTAAGAGACATGGGCGCTCACCTGAGAGACAGGGGCGCTCACCTGAGAGACAGGGGCGCCCACCTGAGAGACAGGGGCGCCCACCAAGAGACAGGGGCGCCCACCTGATAGACTGGGTCGCCCACCTGAGAGACCCAGGGCACCCACCAAGAGACAGGGCGCCCACCAACAGATCTCTAGCTGTTAAACTCGATCTGCTTTTTATTTACTCACGATAGTAAAGACATCCGGGAGGTGTTGTCAATGGTTCGCATCTTGTGCAACCTAAGTTCTGATTTGTGCTGTCGAAGCTCAGGACCTTTACCTGGATAATAACGAAACGAAGCAATTAGTTATTAGTGCGTGATTTATGAACTATATTATGAAGCAACAAAAAGAAAAAATTAAAGCACTTACTAAGGCTTGGTATCCTTGATGCTTTGGAAAACAGTTGAAGGCTGAGCTGTCAGTAAAAGTTACTCTGGCCAGTCCCGATGAAGAGTTGACAAGCTTTTTTACCTGCATGACAGGGGCAAGCTGATAGTGTAGCATTGCAAAAAACTAAATTTGTACATTTACATACAGTGCGTACCAGTTCGTTAATAAGGTGCGAAATACCCCTAGTGCTAATTAAGCCCCAGGTACTAGCTAGCATAGCCAGCTAGCTAGCTAGCATAGGCTAGCATAGCTAGCATAGGCTAGCTAGCATAGCCTAGCTAGCCAGGTACTGGTGCTAGCTCGTAAAGCCACTGGTGCCAAAGCCGCTGGAGCTAAAGCCGCTGGTGCTAAAGCCCTCTAGTGCTAAAGCCGCTGGTGCTAAAGCCCTCTAGTGCTAAAGCCCTTAGTGCTAAAGCCCTCTAGTGCTAAAGCCCCCCCCTCTAGTGCTAAAGCCCCCCCCCCTGGTTGCTAAAGCCCTCTAGTGGTAAAGCCCCTGGTTTCTAAAGCCCCTGGTGCTAAAGCCTCTGGTGCTAAAGCCTCTGGTGCTAAAGCTCCTGGTGCTAAAGCCCCTGGTGCTAAAGCCCCTGGTGCTAAAGCCCCTGGTGCTAAAGCCCCTGGTGCTAAAGCCCCTGGTGCTAGCTCGTAAAGCCACTGGTGCCAAAGCCGCTGGTGCTAAAGCCGCTGGTGCTAAAGCCCTCTAGTGCTAAAGCCGCTGGTGCTAAAGCCCTCTAGTGCTAAAGCCCTTAGTGCTAAAGCCCTCTAGTGCTAAAGCCCCCCCTGGTTGCTAAAGCCCTCTAGTGGTAAAGCCCCTGGTTTCTAAAGCCCCTGGTGCTAAAGCCTCTGGTGCTAAAGCCCCTGGTGCTAAAGCCCCTGGTGCTAAAGCTCCTGGTGCTAAAGCCCCTGGTGCTAAAGCCCCTTGGTGCTAAAGCTCCTGGTGCTAAAGCCCCTGGTGCTAAAGCCCCTGGTGCTAAAGCCCCTGGTGCTAAAGCCTCTGGTGCTAAAGCCTCTGGTGCTAAAGCCTCTGGTGCTAAAGCCCCTGGTGCTAAAGCCCCTGGTTGCTAAAGCCCCTGGTGCTAAAGCTCCTGGTGCTAAAGCCCCTGGTGCTAACGCCCCTGGTTGCTATGCTAAAGCCTTTTAAATTAGGGGCGCCCCTACTATCCTGGGTTCGCCCCTGTGCAAGCTAATTTCTATACATCAGCATCACAAATGCCCAAAAGGTTTAAAAATAGCATATGATATGCATGTATTCTAGTATTCAAAATTGTATTGTCATTGAAACTAACATTATCCATCGCTAGATCTTTGCGAGCATGAAAGCCGGAGTCAGACCGAATTTGAACCAGAATGTTGTTCCAAGGCACAGAGGGCGGAGTGAAGTACACGTTGGCTTGGCCTAAGCTGCATGAAAATGTCAAGTACAGATTAGACGTCCACGATTCCAGCTTCATAGCATAACTTTCTGCGGGATTTTTATCAGTCAAGGTTGCAATGAAGCATATAGCTTGTATGTAGTGGTCGGTTATGTTGGTAAGTATACTACTCGGCAGTAGTTAATCCCCTTCCTAACTCGCGCTGTCACGTGAGGTAGAAAGCAATCTGATTGGTGACGATCATCTACATGTAACAGTTGATGATGATCAGGATACGCGTACATGTAAACAACGCCAATGCAACATCGGATACATTGGAGATGTCCTGCCACGCGTCGATGACAAAAATAATCAGTAAGTTACTTCTACGAGACTTACGCCGACGTTAAACCAACATTAGTGAAAAGTGGGGTTCAACCCTCACGCAAGTACTAGTAGACAGAGATCAAATTTTGGCTTTTTTAACTTTTGTCCGTCAATCAAAAGCCACACGCCCTCTTAGCTCCTACCACTCTTAGAGCTGTGCACAGACATTTATTTTATGCTGCGCTATTTTCTTTATGGCGATCGCATTTTAGGTAGTATGAAAGATTTTACGTTTCAAATCTTTATTCATCTACTTTTATTAGTACTCTGAATCGAATTTTTAGCAGGCGGCGTCAGTAATTCCGTGGATTTACATGTATTGTAAAAGAGCTCATTTGCGATGGACGTATGTTGGACGTCGGGTACATTGGTAACTTCGGCAGACGTCGGAATATTATATACGGGATGCCAGCAGGGGCGTAGCCAGAGGGGAAAGAGGGGTAATTAGGGTGTCCTGCTTCACTAATGAGCTCGCAAAAGTATGCGCTGACAGACGCATCCACGACAAGCTACGGCCACTGCATGCTCAAGGTTCTTTTAAACATTACTGAATCGCTATATGACATTGCTTAATTTAATTGCATGCATTCTTGTGCCGCGAGACAGCGGGGGATGCGATAGCTGTTGATGACTCCTATTGCTCGTATATAGCCTAGTCAGTGGGGGTTGTGTCGGACCCACGACCAGCTGATAGGTGTGGGGTTCGATTCTCGACCCACTCGGAACAATCTGTGTCCTTGAGAAATACACTTGATAATAAATAATAACTCGTATATATGCATGCAGTAAAGTAATACGTAAGACATAGGTGCTAGAATCATGGTCAACATACTGCTATCTGATGAAACAACCAGAAACTGCAGCAGAAACAGCAGGACCAATATCGTCAAAGTACGTGACGACTGCAATCGAATGCGGTGCTTGTTGACAACCATGTTGATTTCGGATGGTGAAAACTTCGAAAGTCGTTATCGCGGAGTCGCAGGCACTCATAGAGTTTGCCTTTTTAGTGCGAGTAAATAGGTCGTTAAATAGTCTTTTTCAAAAAGGCTAGCTTTTCTCTATCCCATTATTTTCATTTTTAGAATTTTGCTGTGGCAATTTCAGATTAGCTACGTGAACGTCTAAATTACAGTGCAGTGCGGAATGCCGCAAACCGGGTGTGCATGCCAAGGGCTTATAGCTAATACCAGCTAGGTTATACCGAAAGTTTTGCGTCTATTGTTTAGCTTTTGGCTGCTCTTCCACTTAGTCTTTAAAATGAACTATTGTGCAATATGCAGTGAAGCGCCTTCTCTGCTTAAACAATCAGCGCAATCTAGCTAGAGCTATTAGAAAAGTCTAAACAATATACCACAAAGCTTACGAGCCATATTTATGAGCAGTCCTGTCAACAATATAATGAAAGCCTTTCAAACACAACTGTCTCTCTTCTCTGCTATTTTTGATTAATTGCTGTCAGCTGGAATATACGGGCTTGTTCAGTTGAGAGTCGAGACTGACTGCATATTCATCTTTCCGCGCCTGTATATGGCTCAATAATGAGCGGAAAGATGTGAAATGCATATTAACTTGTCCTAGCTCAAGTATAATTACTGCTTTGCTTCAATTGTTGCTTTCTGATCGTCAGAGATTGCAAGGCTGCGATGCATTGCATAGGGCCCGGCGGGCCACCAATTCAATTTTATATCCGGATATCAACCCGTATTTTAATTAATGCTTTAATTTTTTTCTAGGAAAGTTATGCGTAGGTCGTGAAACTGCTTTAAATTAGAGATTTTTATGCTTATCAAGTTTGGAGCATGTCAAATAACAAACCTGATACGCTGGGAAGTCCCTGGCCATCCTTCAAAGAAAATTTTATACTTTCTTCAGAGTCCAGTTGAGTCGGAGCCTGATTTCGGGCCCCATTCCGGATGACATCCAATTGGTACATGCACATTTAAGCTGACTGAACAGTTGGAGCAATCGCATGCCCAATTGCAATTTAGTTCGGAAGAAACTAAATTATTATAATTCTACTTAGTCTACTGTCAGTAACCAGTAGCGCATGCTAGTAAAGTAACTCAATGACTAACATTGCACAGCTCACCAAAGACTGAAGGAAACTTACGAGTTTAATTTAAAGTTTATCATATTACTCCGTTTGTTTAATATGTTCATACTATACATGGATTTAGTCATGATGCCTGCCAACTTGAATGGGTCTTGAATAAATGATTTGACTCGGCACTACTTAGTGAAGTTTGCCAAGAATTTAAGCTAATTAAATGAACTATACAGTACAATCATTTTTGCATGCGAGTGACCGTGGCTTTCTAATGAATGACAAATATTTGTCAAGTTCTGCATAACTCGTAGATGAAAAGATCAGGCATAGGGCAATCTAACGCGACTCAAACGATACAGTAAGAATTGGAAAGAACTCTTTTGAAGCCCCTCTCCTTAACATTGAACAAATAAATTGGCACAGATGTGTCATATTTATTGAAAATGAAGGCCAACAAAAGTTTCAAGCAAAAATAGCGCAGGCAAAAGCATAACATTATTAACCATATAAAAGTTCGGTTCGAAAATCCTTCGCAGTGAAGAAGCATATATTGACACAACCTGATTCACCTGAACTTTTATTATGAGATGAAGAGGAAAGAAGCATAGGAGTGGCAATGCCAATTATGGCACTGAAAAATAGCTAATACGAGCGTATTAAATAATTTACCCAATTACAGAATCATATACACAGTTTAAATATTCCAACCAAGTATAACAATTCAATAGGTTACGAAAAGCCCGACCCAAGAGTACAAAATGATCGTTAATAGTCATCATAACGACACAGAAAAAAACTCAGGGACAAAGAGAAATTTATTCCAAAAACGACCGCAGCATAACAATGACAATGCAACTCAAAATTGCAATTGAAAGCTCATTAGAACGACTCCACTCTATCGGGATTAATAAACTGTCTTAAAAGTCTTAACTACAAAGCTGAACCAATTGGATTTCCGATCGAAGCACTTATTGGTGTATTGCATAACAAGGACAAAGGACAAAACTTTATTTTGAAGTTAAGGAGTACTTAATGCAGGTACTATAAAACGGGAAAATTCCTAGCTCTAAGATGTATTTGGCCGCAAAAATAGGTCTCCAGTGCATTTTTGTACTTCATTTGCCCACGGGTGCAAGTTTCTTGACAACTCAGTCAACCAATATATAATCTATAAAAATATACTCTACAAAAACACTCTTTAGCAAAACTGGTGCTAATTAACGGAAGAGATTTATATTAGCTTGGAAACAAATATTAGAATGCTAAAAAAACTTTACGATTTCATATCGCGAAGTTTAGACATTGCGTCGCGGAACAGATCTTTGTACTTGGGCCTGTAGTCTTGGTTCACTAGCCGTTTTCGTTCGGATCTTGTCTCTTCGGCAAATATCCCGCTGAGCCGCTGCTCGAAAGTCGCTCTACTCAACTCGCCTTCATCATTGCCCATTGCTAACAGAGCGTCATCGCTGAGAGTCTGCGACTGAGCTTGGGCCATGGACACTCGAGCCTGCTTGCCCGCCAGCAGCTGCTCGTACTCCACAACCAGCCGGTTGTACTGATCATTTAGCTCAGTGAGAAGAGAGATCTCAGCCAAGGCCGTTCCGGCCAGCTTCTTTGTAGCCCCAAGTCGGGACAAATTCTCTCTGGACGAGAACACGGTACCGCCCGACAGCAGCTGGCCGCAGTCAGCGTCTCCGCGAATCTGCTGCACGTCAGATTCGATTGGCGAGGCCAGGTCGTCGTTGCCGCCAACTACGAAACTGTTAAAGTTATCAACGCCGACCTGTAGAAATTCTTCGAACTCGTCCGCATCTTTTAATGGGCGATAGCTTGGAGGAGGCATTGGTCGATGGAGTCGCTGTTGATGTTGTTGATGCTGCTGGTGCTGCTCCAACAACTGCTGCCGCAGCTGAGCGCACTCCTGGCGGGCCAGTTCAGCGTCCTGTTCAGCCGCTGCCAGCTCGGCAAGCAGTCGACGATTTCGAGCTTCGCTGTTAGCAACAGCTGCGGCTGCTAGGGCGGCATCGGGTTCGTCAACAGCCGGCGGCAGCTGCGGGTAGCTCGACGTCCGCGCTACCATCGACTTTGTCAGGCGGCCAAGTCGGGAAAGATCGCCGGACTTTTCCGATGCAGCACTGGCGGTGGCGGCTGTGGCGGCGGCTTCGGCTGCTGCTGCGGCTGCTGCTGCGGCATTGGCTGCAGCAGCGTCTCGCTGCTCCAGTTGCTGGTTGAGCTCCTCTACTCGAGCCTCTAAGTTTGAGCACTGCTTACCAAGGGCAGCGGCTCGCTCTCGAGCGGTCGCCCGCTCTGCCAGAAGTTCCCGGTTTCTAGCCTCGAGTTCGGCGTACTGTCTGTCAACTTCTTCAACCATTCGCACTTTGCCGTCGTTCAGGCCGCGAAGGGTTTGCACCTGGCGGGTCAGGAGCTCGATCTCCTGGGTCTGGTGCTCGCAGAGGCCTTTAAGTCCAGATAACTGAAGCTCCAGGTCGCGATTTCGTTCCAGCAGAGCCTTGCCTGCAAAGGAGGAGTGTCGTTTTTCATTTAATCAGAGATAAGCTACGGTTGGCGAGGTTGGAACAAGAGCAATAATAGCACTAGCTACTAGCTAAGTTAGGTTTGATTTTTACTTCTATAAGTTCTATGCTCTAGCTAGGGGTAAGCTTATTCTAAAAAGGTTGCATCCACTAATTTAAAGTTGACTAATTTTTACAAGAAATATGCGTAGATCTTAGTATTATCATCCTGTGCCTTTTTCGTTCATCTCCCAATATAACACTTCTTACTTGAGCCCTTCTCATTCTCATCCTACCGTTCTCTCTTTCTGCTCTTCAGTTGCCTCTCTCAAATTTTTATGTACAGCATATGAACTAGTCACAGAGCCCTTTAGAGTCTAGAGTATCACAAATTTGTCGCGTTTTTTCATATCAAACTTCTACTAAATTCTTAACTTCATGGCTTCTCCTCCTCTGTAACGATTCGTGAGAGTGAGAGTCAGACATCGAAATTGAGCTAGACAATTATGATGAGGTAGACCACCAAGAGGACTTTGACGGAATGCTGAATGCATGAAAGAGGGAAAAGTCCCAGTTCCCAGTTACTGTACGAGCATGCATTAGCGCAAATTTAGCGCCACAGACGAGATTTTTAGCTTTTAAAGAAGTGTTACTGTTTAACCTAAAAATTAAAGTTATTCCGTCTAGAAGGGTCCCGTGATTCCCCCAATGACCCCCTTTGAATGTGTTTAAAAGCAATGCTGTGATGGTCAGCTCACCCAGCTCGGCGGCCAGTATCAGGTCATTCTCATGCCAAGCGGTGCTGTCAACCAGCGAGCAGGCCTCGTCGACCGAGGTGTCACCAAAATCAGCTGGCATCGGCAGCGTTGCTTCATCGTTGGAGTATGCAGAATCACCTTCAGCTGACTGAGTCGCATTCAGTAGCAGGTTTTGCTGCTGATGATGGCGATGATGCTGCTGCTGCTGCTGCTGCTGCTGCTGATTCCTTGTGGCAGTGTCCAAAGTCCACTGCAGTGTCATCTCGTGTCTAGGCGGACCCGGCGATTGAGGAGGTACCGAATGCGATTGAGCAGCCAAATTAGCAGCATTGGCGGCTGACATATTGAAAAAGTAGCTCTGGGCTATGCTTTTGTTGAGCCAACAGAAATCTAAAAGATGCTTCAAACGACAACGGGTAAGATGATAGAGCCAGCTATTATATAGACTCAAGATACTGAGTAGCCTTTTTCGGAGCAGCAAAATCTTTCTTCTCGCCTTGCTCTGCTGTCTTCTGCTTTTAGTTCGCAACAATTAGCGCAGTAAGAATTGTTTGCCACCAGACTGTCTGTCTTTTGTCTCGTCAGGCCGTTTTACTTAATTATTTCCGTCGGCCTATTTTATATTTGGCATGACGAAAAAGAAGAGTAGGAGTTTTTCACTGGAGGCGGGGAATGCACAGAAAAATTAAACGGACTAACAGCACAATCAACTATCCGCAATGATATATCGGTTTTGGTCTGCCGAGGCGTTGAGATTTTGTGTGCGCCATGTGGTGTAGGTAGGGGGGGGGGAGGGCAGGCAGGGCAAGTCAGTCAGGAAAGACAGGAGCCGCCCGACGAACTTACTTGCCCACGTATGCCCCACCACCCTACACCCCTCCGCTTGGCGCACATGTTTTAGTCTTGGGACCCACGCGCTGGCTTGGGGGGCGGGGGGTTGGTCGTGTGACGGACTGTACATTCACTGTTCATAGATTATATATCTCGCTTACTCAGCTGAAAGCTGGTTCATTCGGGTAAAGAAATTATTCCAATTAAGTAGGTTTGTCGGACTAGATTTTGGGTGTACACTCGGGGGGAGTCTGAGTCTACCCTCCCCCCCCCAATTAATAGATCTGCTGACCAATTAAACCTTTTCTTTGTGTGGCGTGCTCTTTTATTGGCCTCTTGCACGCAAACCGCCACGTGTCACATCGCATTATATTATGTGTAGTTGATTAATTATGCTTGATTATGAAATGAACAATTAAATAGGGTTACAGGGGAGGGGGATCGGGGGGAGGCATTCATATCTACGAAATTTGTATCTTCGAAAAGCAGCCTCTTTAACAACTCTGAAACTTTATTTCTCCGTTGGGATTAGGGTTCGACTAGGCCCGCATAGGGTTAGGGTTAAGCTTGTCGGAGATATGATTATGAAGTCATATCATGATAAGTGTCGGAGATATGGAGTTTCGGAGATATGAAGTGTCGGAGATAAGTGTTGGATATTTGAAGTGTCGGAGATAGGAAGTCCATTACTAAGCCTCTCGGAAGTATGAAGTTTCGGAAATATGAAATCTCGGAGATATGAAAGCACCCTGATGTTAATCACAGTTTAACGCACAAAATGAGCTAAAGCTCTGTTTACCATGGACACTATACTCATTCATTATTACGAGCTGAACTTACCTTTCGTTTCAATTTCTTTATAAGTAGTGATTCAAATAAATCATCAAAGCTGGTATTTATGAAACAAACACTTGTAAGTTTGTTATTAGTCTAAATTAGGGAATAATGTTCTAAGCATCCTTTCCAAGAAACTATGTGCAGTGCTCGAGTGGCACGCTTCGAAATCAATATTTAAACATTTATTTTTTTGGCAAAGCTTGCTTACAATTACAACAAAACTTAACACACGCTCTATGCGGTCATGCTCTAGAAATGAGTCCAAGTTTTCTCATTGTCAACCCACTTAAAATTGCTTTGTAAAAAAACAGTCGATGTGCGTATTAAACTTCGAATCTTTCACCGATTGGTCAATTTTAATTAACCTCACTAACTCTATGGCACTGCTATGTACCCTAACTGTTAACTGTTAATTAAGGGTACATGATGTACTTACTCGTACTTCGAAACATCATAGGATCATATATAGACAAGCTGGGCCACTCATTAACCGCTTATGTGGCCCCAGAAGCCAATGTAAAAAATTTACTTCTCGCGACAGCGCAAAAATCAACTACTGAACACAATTTCGTCAGTAGTCTCTGCAGTGCATGTATCATTCTTAATTTGATTAAACTTTCCTACTCTGGTCAAAAATTAAGCTCAGTTTCCGTTGCTTGCAAGTCATTGGTTCTGCACAAGGATTGGTTGAAAAAAATCTGAAAAGAATTCGGACAAGCATAAGATGATTTACCTACAGTATTCCTTTCAAGACTTCCTACGGTAACCATGATTCTGTTTACCATTGTCTTACTGCTGAATTCAATGTCAGTCACCTCTGGCCTGGACTTCAAGCTGGCAGTTGTGATTGAGCAGAATGCAGTGAGCAGCTCCCTCATCGACCTGGCTGTGAGCAGACGGGTGAACTCGAACTGGAGACTGTTGCCAGGCCACTCAATGTCACATGCGATCGTGCAGGTGGCCGCGGATGGAGCCCAGCAGGCTGCTAAAGAAGGTGAGTAACTACGATTCATGCCGTTGAAACTACTTTGTATTTGCAGTCAAATTTATCCGAGATTTGGGGTTCTCGGGCACAAGAACGGCGTCAATTTTGACTTCAAATTCTTTCTTATGAGGACCCAACCCAAGGCAAAGAATTTGTCCATGCCTAATTACCAATGATCGGGAAAGTAAGGGACATTTTTCATCCTGCTTCAGCGGTGAATCTTCTTGCGCCTGCATGCTTAGGGTATCCGACGGAATCCGACGTTTCTAACGTGTCAGCCACTCGCCATTCCAGTGTGCTCTCAGTCCGGTCTGTCAGCTCTGCTAGCGATTGGCGGTTGCGGTCTCATCTCGGACCTGAGCTCGCTGGCCAAGTCCCTGAAACTGCCGTTTATCTTTCTGCCAACCGCTCTGTGTGAGGACGCATATTTTCGTGAGTTAAATACTGAGTTAGAAATCACTAAGTCTATCAGGGTGCTACATTAAACTAAATTACACTTGAATAAATCCCAAATTAGTGCGCAATTGCATGTAGGCAACATAAACGGAAATACTAGTGATTTTAAATGTCCCATCATGAACTGCTGCTTTCCTTACTGAAAAATATTTATTCAGTAAGTATAAATAATTTATGAATTATTCAATGTGGTGGCATGTCGGTTTGTCGGCTCCCCCGCTCCGCTGTACGATTAAGATTATATTTGACAGATACTTTGTGGTGTTAGGACACTCAGGACGTGCTTCGGTAGATAATTGATAATACAGGCACGCTGGTGTACTGTATGGGTAGCGTAACATAGATTATATAAGACGATTGAGGCATATCAATACTAGTATACCGCCAAACCTGGTCTATGGGGAAAGCCAACCCCCCCCCTGACAAGCGGAAGAAAGGCAAAATAGATCGTAAACAGTGCAGAATGCACTACAAAAACAGTAAAAGAACTTTAAGTGCAATCAAAAGGTGAGGACCACTGTATATGCGAGCGTAACAGGAAGTAAAATTTAAAGATCGTGTAAAGGGGATGTCAACTTAAGGGCTCTGGAATGGAGCCCGAAGTTCAGCTCCGGCCCAAACCGACTGCAATCGATAACTTGTCGGCCCAGACGACTAGAATCGCCGAGACATCCCATCCGGGTCCCTTCCCCTTTATCCCCTGGGACCCCAAGGAAGGGACCCGGATGGGATGTCTCGGCGATTCTAGTCGTCTGGGCCGACAAGTTATCGATTGCAGTCGGTTTGGGCCGGAGCTGAACTTCGGGCTCCATTCTGGTGCTTAAGTTGACATCCCCTTTCAGATCAACTTCCAGTAAAAAATACACCACGGAGATAAAAAACACTTTTCATCACAAAATTAATGATTGCATTTGATCGAAGACATTGAAGACCACCAGTTTTATTTAGCAGATACAAAATGATCCTCTACTATATTTTACTATAGCTGAGTAGTAAAAGTTTTATGTTCATACTGTTCTCTTTGATACGATCTTTGGGTTTTACGTCCTGCTTTAAACTGTGGTCATTGCCAAAAGTACAAGTGTTTGACCCTCTAGAGTACGGAGCCATTGGCAGTCACTCGATGTCTGCGGTATTCGATGCGACAGCCAAAGTCATCTCGACCCTGGATGAAAAACAAGTGGCCATTTTGTACGACTCTTTCAACGGTAATCACTAATATCATAATTATGTTCATGATAAAAGTGCGCTTGATCGAAAAATAATACTGTAATTCCACTCTACATTTCTTTACCCTCACAGAGAATGGCTTCATCCAGTTGTTGCAGACGCGACTCTCGAGCATCGGCATCAGCTCCGTCCCTTTCAACGCCGACCCCACACTCAGCGGAGATCTTCTCTCCGAGAGGCTCAGACGCCTCATGAAGAAGCGCCTGTTCAACGCCATCGTCATGGCGACGCCTCGCAACGCGCAAAGCATCGTGGCAGCCGCTGCGAACGCCAGCGTCATGCAGCAGAACTACTTCTGGCTCGTGATTGACAGCGGCGGACTCAGCAAGTCCCACCTGATGCAGGTGTGTCCCAACAACTGCAACCTGGCTCTGCTCAGAGGAGGCACAACTGGCGTCAATCGGTCATCGGACTGTCCGCCTGCAGTGAGAGACGTCTTTCCGAGCTGCGACACCGACAGCATTCGGGTGAGCGCCAGCTGCCGTGTCGTGCCCTGCCCTGCCCTGCCGTGCTCTGCCCTGCCCTGCCCTGCCCTGCCCTGCCCTGCCCTGCCCTGCCCTGCCCTGCCCTGCCCTGCCCTGCCCTGCCCTGCCCTGCCCTGCCCTGCCTGCCCTGCCCTGCCCTGCCCTGCCCTGCCCTGCCCTGCCCTGCCCTGCCCTGCCCTGCCCTGCCCTGCCCTGCCCTGCCCTGCCCTGCCCTGCCTGCCCTGCCCTGCCCTGCCCTGCCCTGCCCTGCCCTGCCCTGCCCTGCCCTGCCCTGCCCTGCCCTGCCCTGCCCTGCCCTGCCCTGCCCTGCCCTGCCCTGCCCTGCCCTGCCCTGCCCTGCCCTGCCCTGCCCTGCCCTGCCCTGCCCTGGCCTGCCCTGCTTTGCTCTGCTCGATTTGCTCTGCATCTCACATTAATACTCGATCTCCTTTCAACCGAAATCTCGCACAGACACTGGACATCCGTCTCGTGGATGCGATCGAGGCTCTGGCGAAGGCTCTCACAGACTCGCTGACTCAGCCGGGATTCCGAGAGAGCAACGCGTCATGCTTTCCGCTGCAGCCGTGGTCGTCTGGCTCTCAAGTGCTCAGCAATGTCATGTCTGTGAGTTTTTGGTTGCTGCATTTGATTTTTTCATTGCAGCATTTTTGCTCACTTTGACGCTTATTTCATTGCTCATTATTAACGGGTCTACAGGTATTTGAGCAGTTGCACTCGCCACTCTGTCTCATTTCAGCTATCGAGCTTCGACTCGGGTCGCGGTGAGATTTCCTACAACTCGACAACAGGATTCTTCAACGCTCAGGGCGTTGAGATCGTTGCGTCATTCACTGAGCAGGTGGGAGCGGCAGCTCGGTTCGAGCTGAGCGGTCGGTTCAGCAGCGGCTCGTTGACGAAACTGTTCCACAAGAGCGGCGGTGCATTTGTGTTTCCCAACAGCTTCACAGGGTTCAACAATGCTAGCATTGTTATCTGCGCTCCATCGGTACGAAAAGCTAATATCAATTTCTAACTATTTTTTTCAATTTAGTCTGGTTTACCTATTAAGGCACTGATTTACTTGACTTAGTTGCAGGAGGCTCTGTGCGTCCGGAAACAGTGAGGAGGCGTTGCCGCCCATTTCGCTAACCCCTGGCGACCACAGGCAGCTGGCGCCGGTGTCCGCAGCGTGGTCCCCCTCCAGAGAGTCCAGGAGGTGGATTGTCGCTCCCTCGGTAGCCCTTAGGTAGTGGACGAGCTGGCAGAGATTCTCGGGCCTGAAAACGTCCGAGAGGTCCGGGTTTGGGCCGAGGTAGGTGAGCACGTCCTGAGCAAAGGCGGGGAATTCACAGATAAAGTGCTCCGCATTCTCGACACCGGAGAGGCAGAAAGGGCATTCCTCACTGCGAATTTTTCCCTGGAGGTGACGATGCCTGGCAAAACAGCCCTGACATCACCTCCCTGGTGTCCCTGCTTTTGTCCAAGCAGGGCCCTGCGAAGGGCGGAGGAAGGACAGGGGACATCCGCGCGTGATCGCCGGTAGTCAGGGGCGTTAGCTCACCTCTCCCTGTGCTTAGACGCCACCCACTGGTTGACCCGAGTGGTGACAACGGGTACGGGCCACGGGCAGGGGACCAGTAAAAGAACCGGTCGAGCCAGCCTTGGCCAGGCGATCGGCCAGCTCGTTGCCGGGGTGGCCCGAGTGCCCAGAGATCCACCTTAGGGACACCTTGTTGCCCGATGCAGTCAAGGACTGTACGCGAGCATGTGGTGGTGCGCTTAAGGGCGTGAATCGCGGCTTGACTTTCCGAGTGGAGGGTAATCTCCTTCCCCCAGACGCGCTGAGATTGTATGGCGCAGAAGCTGAGGCGAGAACTTTGTTCTGGAAGACGGTGGAGCAGGTGCCGGTGTGTTGGGAGAAGGTCGCCACAGTTCTACCTCCAGACACGATGCAGTAGCCGTAGCCTGAGGGGGAGTTGATTTGGGCCCGTTAGTGAAGCAGTAGATTTCATGGGGTTTCCAGTTGTCTCTTGCTTCATGACGTGGTGGAATGCTGTTTTTGAATTTGAGCGGAGGGCAGAGCGTGGACGGGATTCAATCCGAGAGGGTCAGCAGGCCTCTCGCTGCTTCCAGGTCTCGCAGGCTGAGGTCGCCATGCGGCCGGAGGTTTCGCTTTCTGATGGCGAACTGCTTCTGGATTGGGACACCCGCGTCAAGCAGACGGTGGGTGGTTTTCATTGCCTCCCCTCTAACAAAGAGGTCAAGGAGGGAATGTCCAAGAAGGAATTCATGCCAGCGAAGGGCGTAGAGGGAGCCGCGCTCATGACATCTCGAAAAGCGCGGCCTTGCACCCTTTCACCTCTAGGGCACTGTTTCAAATGAAGCCGGCGAAGGAGATGGCCGGTCTAACAATGGCAGTGTAAATCCACCAGAGGCGGCGGGGGTGGTGGCCCCAGGTAGCGCCGAAAGCTCTGCGGATCTGTGCGAGAGTCGTGAGAGCTTTGCGGGCTTTGGTTTGGACGTGCGGGGTCCAGCTCAACCTGTGGTCGAGGGTGACGGCCAGACATCTGGTTTGTTTCTCCATGGAAACGTGTTTGCCATAGAGGGAGAGCAGTTTGATCCTCCAGTTTCGGCGGCTGGTGAACATGATAGCCACGGTTTTAGACTCAGAACCTGAGACCGCAGCTGTGTGCCCAGCGCTTGGCACGGTGAATGAAGGCTTGAAGGAGGTCCCTGAGGACCGCGGGTGATGGTCCAGCCACAGTGGCGATAACATCGTCCGCGTAGCCGGCCTTCTGAACTGGGTCCGTATGCGGGCTGCAAAGCAGCTCGTCCATGACTAAATTTCAGAGAATCGGGCTGAGGACTCCACCTTGCAGTCCGTCTTTCTGGACTTCCCCGGAGCGGGAGTGTCCGAGGAGGTGCGAGGTGGCAGTACGATGGGTGACCATGTACATGATCTAGCGGGTAAGGTGCTCGTGCGTGCCCCTGGATTCCAGGGCCCGCTTAAAGGCTTCAAAAAGCACATTACTGAAAGCACCATCAATGTCGAGGAAAAGCGAGAGCGCGTATCCACTGCCAAGCACGGCGCGCTCCAGCTTGTCGACAATGGCGTGCAGCGCACTTTCGATAGAGCGTCCAGGACGAAAGGCGTGCTGATTGGGGAGAGCGGGGAGTTCCTCAGCTCTACGAGGAGAAGGCGCCAGAGCACCAGCAGTTCCATCAGTTTGAAGAAGAAAGATGTCAGACTAATGGGGCGGTAAGCTTTGGCAGAATGATGGTCTCCCTTCCCTGGTTTTGGTATAAAGACCACCGTGGCCTCTTGCCAGGCTTTTAGCACGTACCCGAGGGTAATGCTGGCCTTGAAGAGGTTGCAGAGGAGGCCGAGAAACCTGTCATTCTCAACTGCCTCATGAAGGAAGGCAGGATAAATGTAGTCAGATCCCGGTGACTTGAAGGGAGAGAAGGATTTTTCGGCGCAAGCCGTCCTCTCTCTAGTAATGATGGTCGAAGCCAGGATCTGTCCGCCCGGAGAGTGGTCCGGTGGGCCTAGCTGCGGTGCGGCACGTGGGAAAGAGCTGGTGAGCATGATGTCCAGCGATTCCCTGGGGTTCTCAGCGAGCCAGCCGTCCGGTCTTTTAATGACTGAGAGCTTTGAAATTATGTCGAGGGTGAGAGCCTTAACCACGCGTGAAGTAGGGCGGGTGCCTTCTAACTCCGCGCAGTATTGACGCCATTTGTCGGACTTGGCTTTCTGGTTTCACGCTTAAAGTTGTGAATTGCGTCTTGATAGGCGGCCAGGTCAGCTGGGTCCTTGCTCCTGCGAGCTTTCCGTTGGAGGCACTTTGGCTTGCGCCGGAGGGATCCAAGCGCCGGGTGCCACCAGGGGCGGTTTTTTACCTTTGTAGGCTTTAAGAGGACAGGAAGCCTCATGGGCTGTCAGGACGGTCTTGCTGAGCATGTCTGCAAGGTCATCCACTTCCTGACAGGTTGTTGGAGCGGCTGTAGTCAGCTGATCTGTCTGGCATATCAGGGTTTCCGCGAAAGCCGTCCAGTCAGTGTTCCGGACGTTCCTTCTCCACTTGAGGCAAGAGGATTGCAATCGAAAACGAACGAAGCGATGGTCAGACAGAGACTCCTCTTCGTCCCACACCTCCCAGTCCTTGACCAGGGGCCAAACCATGGGAGACGAGGGTTACGTCGAGGGCCTCCGTCTATCGCCCGTTGACAAAAGGTGGGGGTTCCACAAATGTTGAAAAACTCAGTGTTGGTGGTGCAGATGTAAGCAAGGAGTTCCTCACCTCTGCTGTTGAAGGTATTACTGCCCCAGTGGGTGTGGTGGGCGTTGACGTCGCCCGCCACCAGCAGCTCGAACCTGCGGTTAGAGCACTAGTCCACGAGGGAGGTGAGGTTGGGTGGAACCGCGGGGCCATCGCCAGGGATATAAATCGAGGTGATGATGACCCTGCGGTTGGTGATTATGTGGTTGGACTGAATGACACAGAGGTCTCTATCAGAGAGGTCCGGTCTGTGACAAGCTTTGAGATGGGTAGACACGAACATGGCTGCTCTGGGGTTTTGGGGGTCCTGAAAACAGTCAATACCAGCAGGAATATTCGGAATCTTACCTTTCTTCGTCCAGGGCTCCTGGAGTAGGATAATGCCCGGTTTCACGAAGTTTGCCACCTGCATCAGGTTGGTCGAGGCCGCGATGCAATGGTGTAGGTTTAGCTGCAGGATGTCCACTTCGGGGATTCCACGAGTGGTCCGCGCAGCTTCCTGCCGGCTCAAGGCCAGTTGTGCAGGAGAGCTGTCTCTTCTGCCTCGCCGATAGCTCCAGGCTCCAGTTCCATGGGCTCCTCCCGGATGGTCTCCATGGTCCAGGGCGGGGCCGCCAACTGGGCGGCATTCTCGCTTTCGGCCCGGTTTTCCGGCTGGGGTTTGCTTCGGTTGTTGGCCTTGGCGGTGTCCAGCAGCTGCTGAGTCAGACCAGAGCGGATAGTGTTCCGGGCGGGTTTCCGGCCCTTTCAACGTCCGCCTGTTGCTGCAGCTTTCGCAGCTTTCCCTCTGACAGGGTCCACGTCTTCGGAGGGGTCGTGACGAACGGGAGTTTCTTTTCCTGGGCGTTTCCGCCCGGCAGAGCCCCCGCTCACCCACTTACGCTTCTCCGGGGGCGGTGGACGGGTGGCGTCAGACTCAAAGCTAAAGAGCTGAATCTGCATCAGCCCGACAGAGATGAGGGACATGTCCAGATAGCTGAGCATCCAGCTATCCAACAGTCCAAGAATAGACGTGAAACTAGTCACTAGCAGGCGACGCAGTTCGTCGACCTTGGTGATGGAGCTGCAAGCCGGAATCCAGGCACGGTGCCGGTGTGTCCAGGGTCGCTCGTCCTCCCTTTCGATAAACAGGTTTTCCAGCTCCGTACCCCAGTCGAAGGTTTTCAGCATCTCGAAGAGCTGCTGTCCAGACTGGCTGTCAGCGGGCTGGATATGGAGGGCTTGGTCCTCGACTTTCGTCTTTTGGACTGAAATAACGCTACTGCTCAAGGCCAGCTTGACCAGGTGGGAGTCCAACCTGCGCCAGATAAGGTTGAGCTGTTCGGCCGTAAGAGGCGTCTCCTGGCCTTGGATAATCAGGGCCGGCTGCCTCTTGGCCATAGCCGCATAGGTGCGCTTCGGCTTGGTGGTTTGGCCAGCACCCCCCGCTTTGGATCCCTCCACGGCCGTTGGAGCTTCCACACGGGCAGAGGTCCCGTCACGGGAGGGGCCAGCCGCTCCAGGAGCTTCGGCGGCACCTGAAGCTTCTGACCGGCACGCGGGGTCCACCTTCTTGTCGGATGTTCGCTCCTCCGCGGGATTCGCAGAGTTACCGGCACCCTCTTTGGAGGTGGCCGGAGGGGCGGCTTTAGCACTCCTCCGTTCCTCCGCTTTGCGCTGGAGAAAGGCTTTGTAGCGAGCAATGCTACGGGCCTTCTTTTTAGAAGTCTGAGGTCCACTGTTCTGTTGTCCAGCCACTCCGGTATTTTCCTGAGCGGCGGCAGGGGCTGACTGAGAGGCACCGGGGGTTCCGGTGTTGCGAATGTCCGGGTGGGCCGCGGTACCAACCTCGGTTGGTGCTCCAGCAGTCTCGGACGTGTTGGGTGTAAGTGAATACTCCATGAGTCGCTGAAAGGCGAGTGGGGGCTAGAGGTGAGAAACCGCTGAGGCCGTAACCCCAAACCCAACAGACAGGCCAAGAGATAGCGACCGGGATGTGGCTTAAGCCCTTACCGGCCCGACCGCTAGCAACCGAGAAACTCCCCGGCTAAGAGCCCGGCTTGGAAAAACCAGAGGCCGAACCAAAGGTCCATCAGCACGGTACTACACTGGGCCCTTGAGGGAATCAGGAGGACTGCCTCCGGAGCCTGCGGACTAGCCGTATACCCAAAACGGCTGAGACAGAAGCCAAGGCCACGGATGGGTTGCCGCCGCCGGAGCCCAGTCAGTCCAGCAGCCCTAGAGCTGTCTTGAACACATGCGGGGCGTGAACCCCTGGGTCGGCTTGTGAGTCAGCTTGGAGAGGGTTCTTCTGCCATTCTTGCACCAGAATAGAGGGGTGCAGGTGTGTAGGATCGCAGACCTTAGCTCGTAAGCCTGGTCTTTCTCGTACTACACAGGCGTGCTGAACCCACCATTGCATGCTATTAAGGCACTGAGAGGTAACTAATTTTTTTTTCTGCAGTCTCCACCAGCAATGGTGTTTAAGCGGGTATCGACAAACGGCTTTGTGGTCGCTAGTGGATTGGCGATCGACCTGCTGGATTTCTTGGCTCGTAAATTGAATTTTCGGTAAGGTGTTGTCAGTAGCTCACATTGGATTTGGCCTTTTGTTCTTCAACCTAAATTTCTTACGTCTTTATATGGCTACAGGTATACAACAAAGAGTCCGGACGATGGTCAATGGGGAGGTCCCAGTTCAACATCATCCTACTATACCGGATGTGTTGGTGAAGTTCAGCGTGGTGTAAGTTTCCTGAGTGACTGTGCATTGTGTTGTGCAATAGTACCCTTTTGCACTCTCGTGGACCACTCCAACCCTCCCAGTCGGCCCTTTCCCTCTATTTTTTCAATCAATAATCCATGCGTACGCTGATAACACCACCTTGCATCTCACCCTCATACCGTACATTTGTTCCTAAGTTATTTAATATTCATGTAACGCGTAAGACAGATGAAAACATATACCGATAATGAAGTCGCTGTCTGGTGGGCAGCCCCGTCCTTTGCTCGCGTTTGGTCCGCCTCCGTTCGCTATTGAACAAATTACTCGTCTACCATAAAAATTGCACGGCGAACTGCATCGGCTACGGTGTAAGTTCGTGTTCCTGAGTTACTTTTCTTTTCCTGCTTCTCCTTGGGCGCGGGACGAGAGCCTTGACTGGGGACCTGGGGGGGGGAGTCGCAGCTTCCGACTGGTCAAAGCTGTAGGCGTCGCTTCGAAGGGGCGCACAACAATTGTTATACTTTCTTCTAGGATCGTGTTCCTTTTGCGACTTTATCCATCGCCTCTTTCTTTTATCATGCTCGATTAAGATTGCTCAGCTTGGCGCTGGCCCGTTCACAAAGACCACAGTTCGGGACGCAGTGATCGACTACACAACGGACCTGTATGCGGAGTACAGCGGAGTGATAGTCCCTCGTGCAGAGGCTCGCACAGGCCTGTGGAATGTGTTCCTGCCGCTCCACTGGACTGTGTGGCTGGCTTTGGGTGGCTCCGTCTTCGTAGCGGCCTTTTTCGTATGGATTCTCGCCTACTTTTCACCATTCTCGAGCACAAATTTGAATCTTGACGGTGCAAATATCGACGAGGCCCGCTATGTGCAGTATGTTTGGACCATGATCGGTAGCTTCCTGCAGCAGGGCCAGGACTTTTACCCAAGCGCAATGTCACCAAGAACATTACTGGCCTTCTGGTGGTTTTTCAATGTTATCATCTACGCGGTGTACACAGGTATTTCATCGATTTTGAGGGAACAGTTTTTCTAGTGTTGGCTGTCGGTAAAATGAACCCTTAAGTGGTTGTATGCCATACGATGCAATTGAAAAGGATTGTTTGAACAAGGCTTGAATTGCGTTGGAACTATGCTTTATTCAAGATTTTTGAGAGTGCAGAACTCAAACTCAGTTTCAGGGCTATATCCTCAGGATGTCTAAAATTTCCGAGTTAAACAAATCACTAAGTGGTTTCTATGCTAACTTCCTTATTGATGAGACTACTACGCGCTTTTAAATCATCTCGGAGTCATTCAGATATCCTGAGGACGTAGCTTGAAAGTGAGTAAACAATCCAGCCTTATGGAGTCATTTTAGCCAAGGGTAATAAGACTGGGGCACAATCACTGGAGATTTGAGGTTGTGTCCTTGTTGTCCTTGTCCTTGTTCTTGTCGCTGCGGATTCTAGAGGGTAAGGACCCAAGGGGGGGGCGGAGAAGGTGCGGCTCTAAATTTTTGGCAAAAATTCCCTTGGCCCCCTTATTTTTTTGGTCTCCGCCGTAGTGGGGGGGGGGCGACCGCCCCCCGACCCCCTACCCCACCTGGTTGCGCCACTGTGTGTCCAGGAGCTACTATTGTACTTTCAGCCTGAGCCCACGAGGTAATTTTTGACGTGGATTGTGTCTAGGAGTTACTTCTTGGTAGGAATTGTTCCACCCAGGATATTTAAGCGCCTAAGTAACACCCAAGGCATCAAGCGCCAATTTTTTATATGATACTATGACTACATGTGGAATTTCTAGTTGTAACTCATCGAAAATAATCTATGAAGAAAAAAACAAAGTCGATGATGCGAAAGCCAATTTTTTGCAGCATTTCTTACTTCGACCCTGACCGTATCGGTGACCAGTGTGCGAATCAGGACTCTGCAGGATCTGGCTGATCAGAACGAGATTCAACCAGCCGTGTCCTCCGGAAGCAATATGTACACTCTGCTGACAACTGCCCAGACTGGGGTGTATAAGCAGCTTGGTGAAAAATTACTGGCTGTTCGTAGCTGTGCTGTTGAGGTAATTCACGTTCGTGAAACTCATTTTGCTTTAATATAGTTGACTAACTATTCTATCCCGTGCAGCGATCCGGCGTTGGCGACGTCGGCTGAGATTTCCGACGTTTGTTAATGTCGCTACTAGATGGTTAATTTTATATTACACCGACGTTTAGCCGACACATTAACGTAGTGATTCGTCGGCGTAATTTAAAAGGATCCATTTATCGGCAACCTTTGTCGACTAAGGACCACTAGCAGTGTATACGTTTAATACGTTTAGGACGTTGGAATGTTGGACGAGCTTAAAGGTATTAGCATAAGGTGCATACATTAATTTTACCTCGTAGGAGGTGTGCATGTACTCGTACATGTAATTCGTGGTAATTCGTATCTTAATAAGTTTTCCATTTAAATTCTTTGCTTGGAATTTGATAATAAACAAATCTAACCGCCTCCGAAAACTTCCCGCAGATGGAAACCAACTACAAGATCGCTTGCATAGGTGACTTCTCGCTGATTGAATACATGGCCAAGATGAATTGCTCTCGTTGGTATGTCGCTTCGGAAGTTTTCAATGCTGCTACTGTGGCTTTCATCATGCCGGAAGATGCTGTTTTTGGAAAGGCTATAAATTATTAGTGAGCGAAATTAATTCATTTTCTACTGCAACTCTGATTTTCGTATACGCTTTTGAAGCATAACCTCTAAAATTACATGCCTAAAAATCTTCAGCATGCAGAAACTGCACGAGGCTGGCCAAATCCAACATCTGAAGCAGAAGTACTTTTCGCCAGAGACCGACGTTACTTGCGCCAAAGGAACTAAAAGCAATACTGGCTCTGCTGATGCCATCGGCATAGAGACCATGGCAGGTATAGTTTTGGTCACGGCTTGCTTCTACGCTATTGGCCTTGTGCTGCTTGTTGGAGAACTGTGCGTTGCGCGACATAATAAAAAATAAAATTGAAATTATTTTGAAAGAAGCAAATTTATGCAATTTTATACAGACGGCCACTTTTCTATTTTTTAGAATTTCTTGCTTGTAAAAGGAGTGCATACATGTAACCTGCAATAAGTAAATCACTATTTTCATTTACAACCGTACAACTTCTCCAGGAGAAGATGAGTGTTATGATATGATCTTTGGTGTTATGTACCCCATATCACAATTAAAAGTATATGGCACCGCTTCAAATGAAATGTTGCCCCTCGCAAAAAATTCTTGCTACGCTCTTTGTAACATGTGGAAACGAATCTATTAGACATACTCGTATTATGCTCTGCATCTTACATTATACTGAGTTTTAAATGTGCCTAATCACGGGGGCCATAGCCTAGTCGTCTAGCGCGGCGCTTTGATCTGCCAGCGTCCGAGGCTCGATCCCAAGTGCAGTCACATTAATTTGGGCCTAAATTGGAATCTCGGCTTAAGTCTACTCGTGCAATTAACGCCCTTGATGGCCAACCCCCAAGGCACAGTGAAGTGTACATGCCGAATGATAAATAAAGTTAGGGCCCCCTGTACACTCCTGTGTGAGTGTGTGCCTGTGCGTATGACTGCGCACGTATCCGCGCGCTTGTGTGCCTGCTCAGGAGAGTCGACGGAATGGGCAGTAACCAAACTCAAACTCGTTGTGATACAAACCAAACAAACCAAGCTCGTTTTGTGAGTTCTAAAGTGGATGGGCTAACGATGAGCATTTTTGTATCGTGAGCAAGCCGACCGGTATATTCGTAGTAAGGTAAATGTACGTAGGTTAGTTCACGTAGATCCCCAAGATTTCACAGAGGAAATATTCCTCCTATTCATATCTCCACAGTATATATCGATTGTAATTACGGCTTTTGTGCATTTGAAATCAAGCTGGGACTTCCAAAGCCGAGACTGCAGCCCAGTCTTAATAGGGCAGCTGCTGATATTGCTGGCGCCTATTCTGCATGCTAAATCAAACACTAAACTGCCTCTTGTTCAGATCTTTGTGCATAGAGCCTAACACGAGAAGAGAATTTGCAATAAATAATAAATAAGAAATAAGTCAACGATGATCACCAAAACGTCACAGAGCATGGAATATTTAGTCAGAGATTCACACAGATGAACAATGAGCTTTGAGCATGGCTTTAATTCCAGCAGCGCTCCCACTGATAGATAAGCTTTCATATTTGATGCGAAAAACACGAGTTTTGCAGAAACTATCATATTTGATCGATTACAAGTGCCATTGGTCTGTACGGAATACGAAGATTCTGCCATTAGGTAACATGTATGGTTGTTAGATAATAGATTGATAAAAAAATAGTTTGATAGATGGATAGAGCCTCGCACTAAGAGAAAAGGTTCATGTAGTTTTGTTGAAGATGCCGAGCTTGGTCGATAACTTTAGCTAGCTTATCTACTTATCTGCCAGCCATCTTGGAGCCATCGTTGTCACAGCATTTCGACTTATTCGAATAGGCAAAGAACGAACAGATGATTTTAACAAAGGATTGCAAACTTTAATGTGCTGTTTAACGACTGAAAACGCATTTAATTTTAACTACATATATGAGTCCATGGATGAGTCAATGGAGTTTTCCATGATATGAGTCTAACTTGCAGCCAACAATGTTCTCAGGTAGATTCTAAAATACTACTTTCAATTTACAGTTTATTAGTTGAGGGGTGGATACATATCCGTGGAACATGCCGCGTGTATTTATAAGTTCAGTGATTCCCTGAATTGAAGTTTTTTGCGATTATCTCCTTGATCCTCATTAGGGTAGGGCAGGTAGGTAAAATAGTTGTTTTTTGTCGGCAGGAATGTCAAGTGTTAGTGGACTAATAACTTTAAAATGTTTTACATACAAAGCAGTGCGGCAGTTTCAAACCCCACAGTACCGGCTTTGTTCGACCTTGCAGGCTGCACGCTTTACGCCTCACAGGCATTTTCTACATCTATTCATATTTCAGAAAAAAAATTGTAAAGTTAAAATGCTGGAATTAAAACTAAACAGTGCATTCAATAAGCGATTGACCAGTGTATTGTAGGAGCATAAAATCCATAAACTGCAGAAGGACGGTTTTGATATTAGGGCTGAAAATTTTATAGCTTTCTCGATAAAAAACTTTTCAGGGTGTAGAAATCATAGAGATTTACGTGCAGCTGGAACGTTTCTCCAGGGAGCTTTTTCTATGTGACAAATTAATTATTCGCGTAAGTAGACTCATGACTAATCGATTACTACAATGATTGACGTCGTTAATTGCGGTGCAACTTAATTTAGCAGTGGATTAAGGACAGTAACTAATTTACGACTCAAAATATCATTAATAAGCTAATAAAATTAAGGTGTCTTGAAATAAGAAGCTTTTCTCGTGGCATAATCGAGTAAATAGCAAGTTATTAATTATTGTCAGCAAAGTTTCATTCCGAGTTGCTACTGCAGCACTGCGACCTGCGAATCTTCATGCAGAGCAGTTCTCCAAGCAGCAGAGCCAGTCCAAATCCGTAAAGCGCTCCGGTGACAGCGAAACAGCCCGCTACAACATCGAGACTGATCGCTGGTGCAGCGGAACTGCTCACTCCAGTGTTACAAGCGGTGATATTGTTCGACGCGTCGTACATGTTCGTCACTAGCTGCAGTTGACCGGACTCTCGGAACTTTCGAATGCTGTCGGGGTACATAATTACAGGCGTGGTTATATTATTTGCTACTTGTACTGGTCAAGTAAGGGGGCCGATTCCCAGTGGTCCACGCGGCGTTCTGGTGTGCCAGCGGCCAGGCTCGATTCCGAGTGCAGTCACATTAATTTGGGGCTGAATTGGAATCTCGACTTAGTTCCGCTTGTGAAATTAGGGCCAACCCCCAAGGCACAGTGAAGTGTACATGACTAACGATAAATAAAATCAGGGCCGCTGTGCACTCCCGTGTGAGTGTGTGCCTGCGCGTATGACTGCGTACGCATCCAGGCGCTTGTGTGCCTGCTCAGGGGAGTCGGCGGGTGGGCAGTGATTCCTCTCGCCGGTTGTGTACGAGGTAACAATGTCGCTTAAAATGCGCCAGGGTGCTAACAGCCCCCTGCCTCTGATTCGGCATCCTAGAACTGCTTACGAAGGAGGACTTGTAATAAAGGATACTTCAGTCTGCAATAAACAAACTGTAGCTTAGAGTATAGCACAAAATATTCCTCAATCAATATTAAAAATATGAGCTAATATAAAATGAATATCGATTTGTCGACAGAACATCGTATTGATGCAAGAGCAGAGCAGTGCAGATAACTATAGTAAGTTTTTAGGGTCGAACCCAAGAAACTTGACAGAGTCGCACCCTTGTAAATTTCCAAAAAGGTAAATGAAACTTTCGACGTAGCAAGCACCTTCTGCAAGCTGTGCGAGTTTTCTACTGAGTAGTATATACTACTGATACTCACTAGTAGTCCATCAGCTGGCCAAAGAAGGCATCCTCGGGGTACAAAAACGCCACAGTAGCCGCATTGAACACTTCGTCAGCGAAGTACACGCGAGAACAATTGAGCTTGGCCATGGCTTTCATTGCCATTAAATCGCTCATGCAGGCTATGTTGCTATGCAGTGACTGAAATTGGTGCGTTGTGAAAGGCAAATAAAAAAAACTTGTATGCGCAATTTCTCCCCTAAGCTTCGTACGTATAGACAAGTATTATTTAACTAAAAGAGAGAACACGTAAAGTCTAATAGGAACGTCTGTCTTGAATGCGTCTCTAATTAACAGTAGAACTACCAAGGGGGAATTTCCATTGGCATTGAATGCATTAGCCTTATGGAAAAAATCCGACCTTCTGGCAAAATCGTCGAATATCTCGACGGTCCCAAAGGCTGGCGACTTGATTCTTGTTTGAGAAGGTGCTAAACAAAAATTTAGCCGTGTTCTTGAATTTCGTGCGCCTGCGTTACTCCTTTCCGGCGCAGCAGAATGCCGTCCCCCCACCTTTGGTAGTTCGACGGGCGGAAAATTGGCTTGGTATTCTTACTATTTAACTGACCCAGAGATTTTACAGAAATTGTGCCTTTTTGTCGAAAGAACACGAAATTAGGGTTAGGGTCATGGTTAAGATTAGGGTTAGGTTTAGGGTTAAGGTTAGGGTGAGGGTTAGGGTTTGGGGGAATTGCTGAGATTTCAAGGCTTACGGGGGAATAGCTAAGATGTCAAGGCGTGAACGCTTTGTTTATTGCAAGGAGAAGCTACATGTAGTTTACTCAAAAAAATCATTAAATTTTTTTCTCTCCAACACGGGGAGCTGACTGCTAGTCCTATAAACCAAAAATGGTTTGCCGGTAGGTATCTATGTGATCGATTTCAGAAAAAAACGGCTCAAACTAATGTATCCCAAGCCCTGTTTTAGGCCTACCAAACTCGGGCACTCAGGCGCAGGAACCATGATGTCAGCGATCTGCTTGTAGATGCCAGACGTGCTGCTTTTTAACATAGTGTCCAAATTACTACCCGGAATGTAACCAGGTACGACGTCAGTTTGCGCGACCAAATCCTGCAGCGTCCTTATTGACAATTCCGTGGTTGTGATCGTCAGAAACGATGTAAGAAAGGCTGAAGATGAAGTCAAAGTTAATATGACAACACTGCTCAAAATATCTGAATTTAAATCTCATCATGTACATGTGCGTACATGTAACTTGGCGATTACCTGTATAAGCCGCATAAATGATAACATTGAAAAACCACCAGAAAGCAAGGACCACCCGAGGAGACGTAGCGTAGGGATAGAAATCCTGTCCCTGCTGCATGAAGCTGCCGATTATGGTCCACAGGTACTCGAAGTAGCTGGCCTCGTCACTGATAGCGCCCTCCAGGCCCAGATTGATGGCGGAGAACGGGGAAAAGTACGCAAGCAACCAAAGAGCGAATGCGGCAACTAAGAATGAGGCAGCCAGACAGGCCCACACCTGCCAGTGCAGAGGGAGGAACACGTTCCACATCTTGGACGCTTCTTGTGGTCTCGGAATCAGAATGGCGTTGTAGTCGGGGTACAGGTCTGCCGAGAAGTCAATCACAGTATCTCGTACGGTTGTTTTTGTAAACGACCCGGCGGAGAAGTCGACCACCTCGAAAAAGACGTTTAGAAAATAAAATTATGATGCTGTTGAGTACTGAAATTTTTAAAGGACTATGCAAAACGAAAATGCTGACAACAAAATACCAGCGTAACATCTCATCTCAAGATGCTCATTTTAGATTCTCGTTCTGATTACTAATTGAATTCAATTTTTCGAGAGGACCGGTGTCGCCTCACTGCACCGACATTTTAAAAAGTACGACAAAACTGTTTGCTTGACAAACCCCCTGTTGAGTCTCTCCAACGCAGCCGGTGAAGATCCTGGAGCCGGGATTCGGGCGACCCCACTCTCCGTCGTAAGGTTTCTTGAGGACGTATCTGAAATTTTCAAGAGCGGGCATGTGAGTGGATTGTCTCGCACTTTTACACTCCAATTTTCTCACGTACCGAAAGTTCAATTTAGAAGCCAGATATTTAAGGATATCTGGAGCCATTCCATATCCTTTGTAAAAATTATCGCCCAGATCTTCAATTAAACCGGCGGACGGAAAATCCTTGAAAAAAACAAGAAATTGGCTTAAGTCCTCTCGATTTAAAAAATAAAATTTGTGATATTTTTACGAAATTATTACCATAGGACAGCAAACGACCAACGTAGCATTCTTGAACCCGGTGAAGGTGTTGGGAAACACGAATGCACCGCCGCTCTTGTGGAACAATTTCCTCAACGAGCCGCTGCTGAACCGACCGCTCAGCTCGAACCGAGCTGCCACTCCCGACTGCTCGGTGAATGACGCAACGATCTCAACGCCCTGAGCGTTGAAGAATCCTGTTGTCGAGTTGTAGGAAATCTCACCGCGACCCGAGTCGAAGCTCGATAGCTGAGATGAGACAGAGTGGCGAGTGCAACTGCTCACATCTGTGATCAGTTAACGATGAGCAGTAAAATGCACAATAAAGTGAGCAGCGAGCACGAACTCACAGACATGACTTTGCTGAGCACTTGAGCACCAGACGACCACGGCTGCAGAGGAAAGCATGACGCGTTGCTCTCTCGGAATCCTGGCTGAGTCAGCGAGTCTGTGAGAGCCTTCGCCAGAGCCTCGATCGCATCCACGAGACGGATGTCCAGTGTCTGTGCGAGATTTCGGTTGATAGGAGATCGAGTACATATAGTTATGTGAGTGAGTGAGCTTTGATGCTCTCAGTGTGTTGGTGATTGAGCAAGGTAGGGCAGGGCAGGGCAGGGAAGGGCAGGGCAGGGCAGGGCAGTGCAGGGCAGGGCAGGGCAGGGCAGGGCAGGGCAGGGCAGGGCAGGGCAGGGCAGGGCAGGGCAGGGCAGGGCAGGGCAGGGCAGGGCAGGGCAGGGCAGGGCAGGGCAGGGCAGGGCAGGGCAGGGCAGGGCAGGGCAGGGCAGGGCAGGGCAGGGCAGGGCAGGGCAGGGCAGGGCAGGGCAGGGCAGGGCAGGGCAGGGCAGGGCAGGGCAGGGCAGGGCAGGGCAGGGCAGGGCAGGGCAGGGCAGGGCAGGGCAGGGCAGGGCAGGGCAGGGCAGGGCAGGGCAGGGCAGGGCAGGGCACGGCAGGGCACAGCACGGCAGCTGGCGCTCACCCGAATGCTGTCGGTGTCGCAGCTCGGAAAGACGTCTCTCACTGCAGGCGGACAGTCCGATGGCCGATTGACGCCAGTTGTGCCTCCTCTGAACAGAGCCAGGTTGCAGCTGTTGGGACACACCCGCATCAGGTGGGACTTGCTGAGTCCGCCGCTGTCAATCACGAGCCAGAAGTAGTTCTGCTGCATGACGCTGGAGTTCGCAGCGGCTGCCGCGATGCTTTGCACGTTGCGAGGCGTCGCCATGACGATGGCGTTGAACAGGCGCTTCTTCATGAGGCGTCTGAGCTTCTCGGAGAGAAGATCTCCGCTGAGTGTGGGGTCGACATTGAAAGGGACGGAGCTGATGCCGATGCTTGACAGTTGCGTCTGCAGCAGCTGTATGAAGCCATTCTCTGTGAGATAAGAAATGTAGAGTGGAATTTGAGTTACAGTTCTATTAACTAATTACTACGAGCTATTAATCGCAGCAGCATCATAAAAATACTTGTAGTTATTAAATTAGCAATTACCGTTGGATGAGTCGTACAAAATGGCCACTTGTTTTTCATCCAGGGTCGAGATGACTTCGGCTGCAGCGCCGATAACCTCAGACACTGAGTGACTGCCAATGACCCCGTACCCTAAAGGGTCAATAGCTTGTGTTTTTCGAATTGCATTGGAAAATATTTTTCGCAATTGGTGATTTAGTAAGTGTAACTTACTGTGTCACGGTCACAGGTTTGTTAGAAGGAACCCTAGGAACACTTAGTTATCACAGAATATTTTGTGCTTTGTTATAGTCTAGTGTAGTCTAGTAGTCTCTTTTTTATCGGAAACATCTTGAAAGAGAAAGAGCGGTAAAAATAGCCCGAGAAAATGACTTCATAAAACATTATTTGTCAGTAATTTTAGCTTACTTGAGTTATTTTTCGAAAATTAACCGAACTCCGATAGATTTCATGATTTTTCACTGTTACTCACGAAAATATCCCTCCTCGCACAGAGCGGTTGGCAGGGCGATGAACGGCAGTTGCAGGGACTTGGACAGCGAGCTCAGGTCCGAGAGGAGACCGCAGCTGCCGATTGCCAGAAGTGCTGACAGACCTGACTGGGAGCAAACTAAAATCGCGAGTGGCTAACACTTTTGATATGTTGGATTCCGTTGACCCATAAGCATAAAGATGCGACGCTTACTTTCTTGATCACTATCACTATTAATTCGGCATGGGCAAAGTGGAGTTGGGTCCTCATGAGCGCCAAACTCATCATCAAACTTGACGCCGGTTTTGTGCCCGAGAACCCCAACTTTCATAACGATGTGACTACAGTTACAGACTAGTTTCAACCGCCTAAATCTAGGATACTCACCTTTTTTAGCAGCCTGCTGAGCTCCATCCGCGGACACCTGCACAATTGCATGCGACATTGAGTGGCCTGGCAACAGTCTCCAGTTTGAGTTCACCCGTCTGCTCACAGCCAGATCAATGAGGGAGCTGCTCACTGCATTCTGCTCAATCACAACTGCCAGCTTGAAGTCCAGGCCAGAGGTGGCTGACATTGAATTCAACAGTAAGACAAAAGTGGTCAGTTTCATTTCGTAAAGGGTTGAGTATGCCAGCATGCTCAAAGCAGATAAAAAAATCCGGCCATCGTAAATATTAATCAGCTCTTTCTATTATACTGACAATTCACAACTGCATTTCGACTGTAGATTTTCTCTTCATCTCTCATCGGGAACCAATCACAGATTATTGGCCTGAGACGACCCTTTATTGTCCGAGTGAATTGGTTTTTTATTCTACGAGTATTAATATGAACTCCTACCTGAAAATTCATTTTATTTTTCCCTTTGGCCCCTTCATGGCGCCTTTGAGGATAGCGCTATTAGTGCTGGCGCCCCTTGGTGCGAAAGCCCCTGGTGCTAGAGCCCCTTGGTGCTAAAGCCCTTTGGTGCTAAAGCCCCTTGTTATTGGCCTGAGACGAACCTTTAATGGTCCCATTATATTTTAATTTTCTATAACAATATATTTCTTACACAATTCCAGTAAAAAGATTGAACCGTGACGATTAAAAGAAAAACGCTCGGTGCATTGATAGTAGGTTGAATAAAGTTACCAAAGAAAAGCTTTTATTTTTAATGAAGCCGTAGAAAAAGATATTTTAATTAGGAGAGCAGTTTCCTTCTTCAAAATGACATGCTAAATGACAATTCACAAACCCTAATTTTCACAACGTCGAAACCAGAACCTTTCATAAGACCTATATTTCATAAACCCTAATTTTCACAACGTCGAAAATAAGCAATGCAGCAGATTTCACAAGACCTAAATTTCACAAGCCCTAAATTTCATAACACCTAAAAGGCATGCACAGAATTTCAAAAGCCCTAAATTTCACTATCTCTAAATTTCACAAGCTCTAAATTTCACTATCTCTAAATTTCACAAGCTCTAAATTTCACAACGCCTAAAAACACTATGGAGGTACAATCTTTCATAAGACCTAAATTTCACAACGCCTAAAAACACTATGGAGATACAATCTTTCACAAGACCTAAATTTCACAACGCCTAAAAACACTATGGAGGTACAATCTTTCATAAGACCTAAATTTCACAACGCCTAAAAACACTATGGAGGTACAATCTTTCATAAGACCTAAACTTCACAACGCCTAAAAACACTATGGAGATACAGTCTTTCACAAGACCTAAATTTCACAACGCCTAAAAACACTATGGAGATACAATCTTTCACAAGACCTAAATTTCACAACGCCTAAAAACACTATGGAGGTACAATCTTTCATAAGACCTAAATTTCACAACGCCTAAAAACACTATGGAAGTACAATCTTTCATAAGACCTAAATTTCACAACGCCTAAAAACACTATGGAGGTACAATCTTTCATAAGACCTAAATTTCACAACGCCTAAAAACACTATGGAGATACAATCTTTCACAAGACCTAAATTTCACAACGCCTAAAAACACTATGGAGGTACAATCTTTCATAAGACCTAAATTTCACAACGCCTAAAAACACTATGGAGGTACAATCTTTCATAAGACCTAAATTTCACAACGCCTAAAAACACTATGGAGGTACAATCTTTCATAAGACCTAAATTTCACAACGCCTAAAAACACTATGGAGATACAATCTTTCACAAGACCTAAATTTCACAACGCCTAAAAACACTATGGAGGTACAATCTTTCATAAGACCTAAATTTCACAACGCCTAAAAACACTATGGAGGTACAATCTTTCATAAGACCTAAACTTCACAACGCCTAAAAACACTATGGAGATACAATCTTTCACAAGACCTAAATTTCACAACGCCTAAAAACACTATGGAGATACAATCTTTCACAAGACCTAAATTTCACAACGCCTAAAAACACTATGGAGGTACAATCTTTCATAAGACCTAAATTTCACAACGCCTAAAAACACTATGGAAGTACAATCTTTCATAAGACCTAAATTTCACAACGCCTAAAAACACTATGGAGGTACAATCTTTCATAAGACCTAAATTTCACAACGCCTAAAAACACTATGGAGATACAATCTTTCACAAGACCTAAATTTCACAACGCCTAAAAACACTATGGAGGTACAATCTTTCATAAGACCTAAATTTCACAACGCCTAAAAACACTATGGAGGTACAATCTTTCATAAGACCTAAATTTCACAACGCCTAAAAACACTATGGAGGTACAATCTTTCATAAGACCTAAATTTCACAACGCCTAAAAACACTATGGAGGTACAATCTTTCATAAGACCTAAATTTCACAACGCCTAAAAACACTATGGAGATACAATCTTTCACAAGACCTAAATTTCACAACGCCTAAAAACACTATGGAGATACAATCTTTCACAAGACCTAAATTTCACAACGCCTAAAAACACTATGGAGATACAATCTTTCATAAGACCTAAATTTCACAACGCCTAAAAACACTATGGAGATACAATCTTTCATAAGTACTGAATCGAGAGCCCGTTTTAGTGACAGTTAATTAGCTCATGTGGTAGCTACACTCTACAGCGTAGAGCGTACATGTATGTTGCCCAAAGTACTATCAAATAGCACATAAATTCTCTTTGCTGGCTTAATTAACTATAACGACTTGCATAAGTCACATAAAATTGCAAATTATCATTCTCATCTTCAAGGGCTACCGTAGTATAGTGGTAGCTAATCTAATTCTGAGTTTCAAATTTTCAAACTCAATCCAAAGTCCGTTTATTAAAAATTCATGAAGTGAAAACATAGGATTGACAAAATGGCACAAGATTTTTTACAATAAGTTTTCAAATTCCAACTATCTTTCAACCACTCCTTTCCAAAATCAATCTTGTATTTCCTTTTTCAAATCGATTCATACAATAAACGAGTGAGTATAAACCCCTCCATTACTCTTTACTCACATTACCCATTAACACTTCACCAAAGAAACTTCAGAGAGAGAGAGAGAGAGAGAGAGAGAGAGAGAGAGAGAGAGAGAGAGAGAGAGAGAGAGAGAGAGAGAGAGAGAGAGAGATCTTTGAAAAGACAACGCTTTTCCAGAGAACCCCGAAAACTTAACATGAAATCCAAGATGAGCACACCCATATGCATTTTTACACGCCAGATAGTACGCCAGATTTCAAAAAGTAAAAAATTGTACGCCAAGTGTGCACCAAAAGTCGTGAGTGTACGCCGGATTAATCCGGCGTACCACCCCTCTTCCGGACTATGGATTTTTACTGGTGTTGCAACTTGGAAACTTGAAAAAAAGTCTTCTAATTTTAAACTTTCGAAGTCCATTCAGGTAGAATCTTTTTTGTAATAAACTTTCCAAGTAGCGCTACCTGGTTTTGCAACATGAGAAACATTAAAACTTCATTTATGTACCACACTACCAAGTACCAGTAGCAACTGAGTCCTGACTTGAAAAGTTTGCAATTGAGGTAGCCAATTTTATTTTAGCAATCAATAATACTTGTATCCGTATGCTTGCCTTTTACTACGTAATTCACGCGTGCTTTTAGACGTTGTGAAATTTAGGTCTTATGAAAGATTGTCTCTCCATAGTGTTTTAGGCGTTGTAAAATTTAGGTCTTGTGAAAGATTGTATCTCTATAGTGTTTTTAGGCGTTGTGAAATTTAGAGCTTATGAAATACTGTGCACAACTTTTCGACGATGTGAAAATTAGGGTTTATGAAATTTAGAGCTTATGAAAGTTTGTGTCTTGCGACGTTGTGAAATTTAGGGCTTGTGAAAGCGACCCGCTAAATGCAGTGTTCGCATACGTCATTGTTCCTGGCTGTAAAATTTTGTTTCTGTCTATCTAATGCGCTGTCCACAGTCACAGCAAACTCAATTACCGCTTTTATTGGGTATTTTGTGTGATGGCTGTTTTGCTTCCGTGACAATTATTGCAGACAGAGTGTCCATTGGTTGAGCAATGATGCACGGAAGCAATTATCTACGAAGTAGCTCAATGTATTGGCATTGTTTCGACTAATGAGCGTGGATAGTATCCTTTTGATGTCAATTTATATATGGCTAATTTTTTGTTAATCAAATAAACATCAATAAAACTAAGTAAAAACACTGTATGTTTCCATAGCAAAACAAGCGGATCACGACAATGCTGCAGAGCAAATAATTCAATTTGCAAATTAAAGACGTCAGACTGGCTACATGTGATCAGTCTGAATTGTTCAGAGCCTTCACCGACAACACTGCCGCCTCTGGTTGACCGATAGAAAAGTAACAGAGCATTCACATAGTTATTACATTGTAACAAAATTCCTGGGTTACTTATAGGGATTTTTGAGCAATAGGACAAGCAAGATTCTCTATTTTTTTGGCATTTATGACCGTAATAATTCAATTTATGAGCGTAATAATTTAGGGCGTTAACGGTATGGAAATCCGCGTCAAAATATATTCTATTATAGGGTCAAAGTTTCATGCTTTAATAGCGCAGAATTTTTACAGTCGCAACAGTTAAGGGAAAAAGAGGTCATCATACATGTAACTTATGATATGTCCCCAGGGTACACTATGAAAAATCTAATCTATTCAGTAGTATGTGCAGGGCTCGAAATTGAAATGGTATAGCAGCTACCATAGAAAAAGTCTTGGCTGTGCAAGTCCCAACCACAGATACTAAAATACGAGGTATCTAGATGGGCCACTCAGGCATAACGGGTGTCCCAAAAAAGGGTAACTCTTTGTGCGCTAACTGCGAGTAATCCGTTTTGCCTGTCACCCTGTAATTCAACAGTTCGACAGAAAACATCTGTCAGTTTTTCCTTCGTCTTTTCTTGGATTTCCACCAACTGAACGCAGCCATTGTTACAGCTTTCGATTGGATTCGACAGAACCGGGCGGATGCTGTTCGCAATGCAGTTGACGGCTTCCTTGGTCGGCTCCGTGAGTGCATTGAAAATGATGGGCATCATTTGCGGCACAGGCAGCTTGGTAACTTCCTTACTTGTTAATGCTGTTCAGTGTTACCTGGTCGCCATGTTGTCTTTTGTTCAAATAAACTGGAGGATTTTGACCACAGTCTCAGAGTGTATGCTCAAGGATTTTTATACGGCAAAGATTGTCTATGGCCGCTGTCTATCGCAATGTTTGACAGAAAACGAGCAAGCGTACATTTCTAAGCTCAATAACTCGCCTCCTGAATAAGTTTTTGCGGCCACATTTTCTGGGGAAAAACTTACAGATGTTTTCTGTCGAACTGTTGAATTACAGGGTGGTAGGCATAGGCATAAATACTTAGTAAAACAGCTTTCTACGAGTTCAGCTTTCAGTTCAAGTAAGTATGAATGGTTGTGTACTTTGTTTACTTACTAAGTTGTATCAGCCTGTTTCAAATATTTTAGGACGCTCTAGAGATGCTGGTCGGCGAGGCGTGCTGTTAGTCGACAGAGCTAGGGCCCCTGATAAATTGACTGCCTTCAATGCTGTCGACAGAATTGTCTCGTGGGCACTATTCATTACGTCAGCTTCGAGCCTGGATTTTGTTACCTCCGGAGGCTGGATTGTTCAATGTCAGGATTTCGCTGCCTGAAGGCAGCCATCAAACGCCAGCTGGCTCAACCACAACTGCAAGAGAGCTCGACACTCCGCCTGATGGTCATTCGCTACGAGAGTGGCGAATCCTTGTCCTACAGAGGGTTGCAGAGGACGCAACCCGTGAAGTGACCGTTGCAAAATGCGGAGGCTGGTACCGGCAGATGCTGAGGTTTATTCCAGCCTGACTTGACGACATCCGACGCTAAAGCTTTTATTTGTTTATTGTAATGTTCTGTTTTAGATTTTCCCAATGATAAGTAAACGACTTGTGTTATAGCACTGGATATCTAACGTTATATGATTAGAATGATCAAATTGATGCCCCCAGGATTAAATTGAACTCCGCTATGCCAACGAGTGTCGACCATAGACAGAAAATTTTCAGTCTCGCAAGTCTGATTTTCGTATCTATGATTAAATTAAAAGCTTGCAGTACCAACTAGGTCGCAAAAAGGAATATTTTAATTTATAAGTTGAAAGTTCGGATCTAGTATACCTTTTCCACTCCAAGTCTGTCACAAGTAACTTCAAATCTGCCGTAGATAGCAGAAAGGCATACATTCAGCTCGCAAGCCGAGCGCCAACTTAAGAGTCTATGGTTAAAGCTCAGATCAATTCTGTCAAAAGTAATTTCAAATCTGTCCACTGAACAGATAGGGAGTTGGAACCAAAGCAGTAAAGACTAGAAAACTTCTTTATAGACAGACCCAGATTTTAACAGTGAAACTTATTCGTCTATGGCAATCTTATATATAAATTCTGTCACAAGTAAGTTCAAATCTGTCAGAGATATATATGTTGGTTAGAGAGCTGGGTGATCGCGCCGCCGCAGCGCAGGCTGCGATGACATTGCACAACTGGCGACTGAGCATTCTGATTCGCGAATTGCATGCCAGCATGCCTCATCTGACACATGACCACTTCCTACGATGGCACCTGCACACGTTGAGTTACGGACAGGCCTGCTTGGATCGTCGCGATATTTTTGTTTGAAATATCTATGCAACTGATTGACTGTAGCAGACATGTTAGCATAGTGAATTACAGAATTTGTTGCTTTAATTTGAGAGCACTGTTCAAAATAAACCTTTGTTTCGTTATCTGTTCAGTGGACAGATTTGAAATTACTTTTGACAGAATTGATCTGAGCTTTAACCATAGACTATTCAGTTGGCGCTCGGCTTGCGAGCTGAATGTATGCCTTTCTGCTATCTACGGCAGATTTGAAGTTACTTGTGACAGACTTGGAGTGGAAAAGGTATATTAGACTGTTAGACTGAATATATATTAACGAGTAGCTTTGAGCTTCAGCTTTGACTGAAAAAGTGATCAAACCACTAAAATGCTTTATCCGTCCAATCTGTCTATGGCATCTCACTAACTCTATGGCACTGTTTTGTACCCGAACTGTTAACTGTTAACTAGGGGTACATGCTGTATACTTACTCGTAATTCGAAACATATAGGCGCAAGGATCATATATACACAAGATGGGCCACTAATTAACCGCTTATGTGGTCACAGAAGCCAATGTAAACAATTCTGCATCTCGTAATAGCGCAAAATTCAACTACTCAACTCAATTTTGTCAGTAATATCCGCAGTGCATGTATCATTCTTAATTTGATTGAGTAGCTTTTTATTTAATTCATGAAAAATTCTATCACATTCTCAAAAAATAGCGTCTATGTCCCTAAGCTACTGAACTCAAAATTTAAGCAACCCATGTCGGCTTTCTTCGCACTTTTCACGAAAAACAGCGGTCGAGCTTTCCCTATTGCCGCAATACAAATGGCCTCTCTGCGGAATATAAGATCTATAGCCGAGTCTAGTTAATCCGGTCTAGTAAGCAGCCTAGATAAGATGAAAGAAGTTCTCTCAAAAGCAAGAATAAACCTTGTTGTGGAGCTGGAGTTGATCCAGAGAGACTATAGATGTCGACAGCGAATGTTCCGACTGGTGCCTCAACAACCAGTTTCTGATATAGAAATAGAAAATTATTCGACTCACCAGGTAGCTGATTAATCTCGTTGAATTGGTAGACACAAATTTACGAAGACGAAAACCAAGCAACAAGAGCCTGTCATTTATGCTGCAGTTGGATCTATCAATGTCAAACCTTGGAACAGGATGTTCGCGTCAAACCTGGCCACTTTTAGATAGTCTAGCCCGTCTGGGTTAGTTTTTATGCGAACAGCCCAGAGTCACTCACTACACTAAACTCATACGTGGGCATTGCTTAGGTGTCAAAGCAAATAGAATTCACTTTTCGTCCCTTGCTTATTGGGCGCCCCGAAGGGGGGCACTAGATTGCTAGTCACTGCACTAAATGCCTACTTCTACTAAGGGTCCTGAAAGATTCGAGATACTAAGAAATAAGCAGGTAGATAGTGAAAAGGGACGAACAATGCAGGTATCTTTTCTACATAGAGCCAATTGCGAAAGAAGTTTGTAGGCAATGACTATCTGTTAAATATAATATACATTTGCACTTCAATGCTAAGACATTCTTATAAAAATGTACAATTCTGTTTTCAATTAACGTTTTTATGACATGCTACCATACTTATTTTGGCCGGAATCTGAGTCATAGCCGCTAATCTTCCAATCGTACCCTGGAATTGGTTAGAAACTGTGATTCGTTAAAAACTCACTACACAAAAAGGAGCTATTAAAGTACAGTAACTAAAATGATTGTTGTCTTAATCCTTTCCAAGAACTTTGTTAACGATGTTGCCGATAGCATCGGTGCTATTGGCATGCTTTGTGTCAGCCACCTCTGGCCTGGACTTCAAGCTGGCAGTTGTGATTGAGCAGAATGCAGTGAGCAGCTCCCTAATCGACCTGGCTGTGAGCAGACGGGTGAACTCGAACTGGAGACTGTTGCCAGGCCACTCAATGTCGCATGCGATCGTGCAGGTATCCAAGGATGGAGCTCAGCAGGCTGCTAAGGAGGGTGAGTAGCTTGGCTGCAAGCATGCCATGCTTGAGTAAATTAGATTTAAAATTATTCGTTTGGTTAGTCTGACGCAATTATTGAATATCTATACATTTGGGTTGTGGTTGTAGTTTTGACTATTGTCTTTTATTGTGCTCGAAATACATGAGAGTAAGGGTAAGCGTTAGCTTAACTCAATTCCAGTGTGCTCTCAGTCCAGTCTGTCAGCTCTTCTGGCAATCGGCAGCTGCGGTCTCCTCTCGGACCTGAGCTCGCTGTCCAAGTCCCTGCAACTGCCGTTCATCGCCCTTCCAACCGCTCTGTGCAGCAGCACACATTTTCGTGAGTAAAGTTAAATCATGAGTGTTAAACAGACTTGTTTATCTTACATTCTGTACAGTTAGCAGCTTTCAATTTTGGCTATCATTACAAGCGAAGTAAATCAAGTAAGGAATGGATTTTCTCTTGTAAATTGATTGACAGTTATAAAAAGTGTTTACTAACTACAATCGTATTTTATTACTGACTACCAAGAGTTATCCCACAAAAGTCTGATTTGACAGCAATAGACTTGACATTAACAGTTGATATTCAGGCTATTAATGTCAGACAATTGTTCTGTCTGTGGTAATCAAATGGGAACACCTATTTATCGATTTATCAAAATCGATATGCATATCATATAGCTGCAATAATACCAGTCAATATTTCTCTCGTTCTAAAATAAGATGCGAAAATAACTTTTTCTGATGTCATGTACTTTTAGAGTTTCAGAAGTTTCAGACTTTAATATTGTGCAGAGATACTTTATTATTTCCTTGCAGACTACGGCGCTGTTGGTAGCCACAGGGTGACTGAACTACTGGAAGCAACCGTTAAAACAATTTCAACACTTGAGGAAAAAAGAGGTCATCATATTTTACGACATGTCTCAGGGTAAGCTTGGAAAATCTAATATATTAAACAGTAATGCACAGGGATCCTTTCACTAGTAATATTTGCCCTCTTCACTTTTGGGGCAACAAAGAAAAGAATATTTTTCTGAATAAAATGTAGATTTTGAAATTTCACAGGCAACAACTGCTAGTTTTTTTAGGAAAATGAAAGCCTGAAAGCCAGCTTATTAGCAATTCCCCCATAAATCTTTTGTGTTTGACATGTCTCCTCTTCTTTTGTGCTCGGCATGACGATGTTTCTCCCAACTTTCCCATCCTATTTGTCTCATCGTTCGCGCTTTCAGTCAGCGCAGCCTTCTTTGAATACATAATTTGCGATTGCTTTGTTTAATGAGCTCCAAACTGTTGGGAAGTCATTTCAGGCTACAAAGAGACTTTAAAAATTAGCTAGCTTTTAGTTAGCAAGCAAGATCAAAGAGGACTTCTTTCGTCCATTGAATTGCATATCGATTCATTAGTTCGCCCTTTAGAGCAACTCCGAGCTATTTATATTTCAAAGAAAGCAAGCATCCTGACGCCACGATGACTGACTACTTGAGTTCGTGTGTACTATAAGACAAGTCGATTTCAGCCTCTGAAATGATGCAACTGTATTATTGATAATAGTGCCAGCTAGCAGAAGCTAACAAAGATTAAGCTTTGCTAGTCTAGGAATAACTAAATGAACCCTGACACTAAGGAAGCTACTGAGACACCAAGGCTCAGACGAGCTTGTTATCAGTCGTAAAGCCTTTTCTTGTCTTCTTCATCTTCTTATGGTCTGAAAAGCTAACAGTAGTGACTATGCTCGTGTTCACAACTTATAGCGTGCAGTTTGTACTTTTTCCCAATAACTACGCTCTTATTAAAGAACACTGAAGAGTTTTAATAAGCCGTCCATGCTTTGTCAATGATTAACTTCCCAAAGAAGCTACATGTAAGTAAGACTAGTCTAAGGTACCAAGACAGAATACCACGTCCGGGAAAACTATTCGAGACAAGGTTCTAAGCATGCGGCCCGTTTTGACCTTAAAACTTGATGCAAAATTCGCGTACACTTGTGCAGACACTATTATTTATCTAATTTCAAAGAGAATGGCTTCATACAGCTGCTGCAGACGCGACTCTCGAGCATCGGCATCAGCTCCGTCCCTTTTAACGCCGACCCCACGCTCAGCGGAGATCTTCTCTCCGAGAGGCTCAGACGCCTCATGAAGAAGCGCCTGTTCAACGCCATCGTCATGGCGACGCCTCGCAACGCGCAAAGCATCGTGGCAGCCGCTGCGAACGCCAGCGTCATGCAGCAGAACTACTTCTGGCTCGTGATTGACAGCGGCGGACTCAGCAAGTCCCACCTGATGAGGGTGTGTCCCAACAACTGCAACCTGGCTCTGCTCAGAGGAGGCACAACTGGCGTCAATTCGGGTGAGCGCCAGCTGCCCTGCCCTGCCCTGCCCTGCCCTGCCGATCTTGCTAAAATACCTTTTGATCTCTCATTTCTTGCATTTTCTTCCATTTGTCGTTTAGTAATTGTAGGTAATTCTTCCTGTCATTGACATTACAAGCCTGTAGAAAAAAGGCTATTACTTAGTAACTCATTTGATCTCGTTATTATATTATGACGCCAACATGATACAGTCTACACTGACTTTTCTCGAAAAAAATTGTCTATGGCCATTGACTACCTCCAAAAACAGTCTCTACCTATGCCAAGACAAGGAATTCTAAATCCAAGACTAAATCTAAATTTAGAATTTTTTGACCAAGACTGTGTGCTATTGTCTCTCTAGACAATAGACTTTTAGACTATAGGGAAACTATTCAATCACATACACTCACAGAAGAATATTCCAATAATACTCGATCTCCCATCAACCGAAATCTCGCACAGACACTGGACATCCGTCTCGTGGATGCGATCGAGGCTCTGGCGAAGGCTTTCACAGACTCGCTGGCTCAGCCGGGATTCCAAGAGAGCAACGCATCATGCTTTCCTCTGCAGCCGTGGTCGTCTGGCGCTCAAGTGCTCAGCAAAATCATGTCTGTGAGTTCGTGCTCGCAGCATTTGACAGCCCACTTTATTGTACATTCCACTGCTCATCATTAACTGATCTCAGATATGAGCAGTTGCAGTCGCCGCTGTCTCATTTCAGCTATCGAGCTTCGACTCGGGTCGCGGTGAGATTTCCTACAACTCGACAACAGGATTCTTCAACGCTCAGGGCGTTGAGATCGTTGCATCATTCACTGAGCAGGTGGGAGCGGCAGCTCGGTTCCAGCTGAGCGGTCGGTTCAGCAGCGGCTCGCTGACGAAATTGTTTCAGAAGAGCGGCGGTGCATTTGTGTTTCCCAACACCTTCACAGGGTGATGTTCGATCGATTTTTTGCAGTTTTTGGACAACCTGCCTTTGGGCGAAACATTTTCAGAGGTTTTTATGAAAGTTTTTATTGTACTTTTAGCCCATGCTGGTATTTAGTTGGCTTATTTCCCACTCGCGGCTTCTTTCGACAACAATTTTATCGATCAAGTTTTTAGATTGTGTCGCACCTGCTATTATGCAAGTGTATCAACGACCAGTGAAGGAATTACGACCGTATAATTATAAGTTTAAAAGTTCTAGTATTGAACCAAAAATTGAGCTGCAAAGCCAAAGCGAGCGACGTGGAAACAGAGGGCGGCGTGCAGATAAATAAGCGGGTGAGCAGCCCCCACCCCACAGAGGGGTAGAAAGGACGGCGCACAAAGGCGGCACAATGTACAGCGCGAGGGGTGGATGGCTAACACCATTTCACTCCAGGCTCACAAAGGATCAAAAAAAGATCACAAAAAGTGATCGAAACACTAAAACGGACAATGGTTTATCCGTTTAATCTTTCTATGACAAAATATAGCCGTGTTATGCGTAAAATCACGGAAGTAGATTAAATTTATTAACTTGAAATGGCTTATTGGCACTGATCATTTTCTAAATAACTCACTTATATGAGTCACAAAAATCGCACTTTATTCGTGTACTCTAAAGTTAATAATCTTTGTACTCGTATCTTTTTTCAGCTTTAATTTCTTCACCCATTTGACTAATAAATTTGACTAAATTTTTTACGAAGAGCTACCGTACGCTCGTACATACCCAGCATCTGAACTAGTTTTATTCAACTGAAATGAACAATTAAGATTTTTCCATACGACTCCTTCCTATCACTTGACGAAAACCGTGTATATGACGGGTACAAACATTTCTGCAAGTACCGCGGTTGCATCTAGGTTTTTATTAAACTTAATTTATGATAAGAAGAATTAAAATATAGCTAGTAGAAACACTAGAATTCCTGATATGGAACAAACTACTGATTAAAATATCATTAGTAGCAACCGAAGCTACATTTTCTCAAAATTTCACACACCAACTATGGACAACTGTGTGATTGCCCATTCAATCGATAAAATAGCTCTTCTGCTATTTATAATCGATATAATCTATAATCATCTGCAATGCATGTAACTCTTCGGCTGCTTCTGCCCACTTCGTGAGGGCTACTACAATTACTCCCAATAATTTTAAGGTAAATATCTCTAAACCCTTTTCTCCATAGCACTTTCAAACGTAGCTTGCGAATTAGCATACATGTATCTTCACAAATTTTCATTCTTTGAATTGTAGTCTTGGATAAGAAAAAAGTTCTTATGAAACAGCAACTTTCTACAATACTACAGAGCTCGTACAGAGCGACACTAACGTCTTGAGAGTGACAGCCTTTAGCTTTAGTACAAGATGTGCAGCAGAATACTCCGTAGAGAGTTGCAAGCGTTTTTACGTGTTTTTGTTGCTCGATTTTACGCAAGTTCTGTGTTGGATTTTGGGTAGCTCATGTATCAAATAAAAGGAAAACTATATCAGAGTGATTTAGATTGCATTGTTTGATTGCCTCTGTATTGTGTTTCAATAGAAGGACTTAATAAACTTGTTCAAAGTAATGCCAGTCATAGCTGGGTGATTCAGTAGTCACAGACGGTCATTCTGCTGGGTCGACCCTACTGTTCGCGCAGCAGTCCAGCCGCTTCAGTCTCGCCAGCACCAACTCGCCAGCCAGCAGGAGCAGACCGACAGCAAAGAAGCAGCCGGTGACAACAAAGCAGCCGGCCACCGTGTCCAGACCGATTGACTCGGCGCCAGTGTAGCTCGCGTCACTATCGCCTTCGCTGCACTGGTCATCAGAGTCGGTCTTGTAATACTTGTCGAATAGCAGCTGGAGCTGACCGGTCTCGCTGAGTTTGCTCAGACTGAAAAATAGGTACAGTTTGTTTAAATTTGGTGCAAATTTGATTTTGCAGTGCTGCGGATGCACAGGGAGTTATAATTTGCGAAAAAATGCAGCAATGTTTCAATGCGTTATGAAAATTTCAAAAACAAATAAGGAACCGCTCAATTTTCTTAAAAAATTCAGATGCTGGAAAATACAAGAAATGACGATTGCTACGGAGAACCACAGAACACGGAGAAAGTAAAAAAACAATTAAAGAACCAACAATCAATTCTGGCTACTTTTAAAGACCACAAACATGAAAGCAAAATAAGTGCGGTTAAAAGAGCAGAAGCTATCATAAAGCAATTTTAAAGCATTAAAAATCCGCGCCTAGGTATTGCATCACGACAGCTTTTAAAGTGCTCGTAAAAGCAAAAGGCATACTCCCTCTGCGTCTTACTAAAAGTCCACCGCCGGACCGTATATGGCGTCCTCGGGATAAGTGAACGCTACGGTTGCCGCGTTGAACAAATCGTCAGCTACGTACGCCTTCTTGCAGTTGGACCGGGCAACGAAACGCATCCGGGAAGCGTCGCCAAGACAAGCTACGCTACCAGTTTCCAGAGTCTGAAAATGTTTTGACAGAAGGTTAAACGTGCTAAATATCCTGCATCAATGACTACTGAATCAAACGACTGCGCACCTCGTACGGACAGTTCGGCGCGTCCAGAAGCAGGCCTCCAATTTCGCCGTAGATGCCAGAGTCGGACGACTTCATCAACTGGTGAGCGCTGGTGCCGGGTATGGCTCCGGGTCTGATGGCAGTCTGGGAGGCCAAGTCCTCCAGCGTTTTTATTGGTAGCTGGGTCACACTTACCGTCAGCATTGAGGTCAGAAACGCTGTGATATGGAAGATAAGCAAGAATTGCAAGTTTTTACTCATTTAAATGATTTACCACTCGCACCCCGAGCTCACCAGTGTAGGCCGCATACACAATCACTTGGAAGAAGAACCAGAATGCCAGAGAAACTCTTGGCGACGTGGCGAACGGATAAAAGTCCTGGCCCTGCTGCATGAAACAGCCAGTGACGCACCACAGGTATTCGAAGTAGCTGATCTCGTCACGGATCGAGTACTCGAGTTGCAGATTGTAGGCTGAGAACGGAGAGTAGTAAGCCATGATCCAGACGAAGAATGCGGCCACAAACAGAGAGGCAGCCAGACACAGCCACAGCTGCCACGTCAATGGAAAGAAAACATTCCACATCTTGGTGGCCGGCTTTGGTTTCGGAACCAGGATGGCGTGGTATTCAGCGAAGAGCGCGGCGGAGTAGTCGATCACGGCGTCACGAACAGTTGTCTTGGTGAATAATCCAGCTCCAAGGCTAACAATCTAGAAAAAGAGAAATTATGGTTTGCCCTCCTAAAACGGTATAAAAAGACACTACAAATTAAACAAAATGTTCTCACGTCTTGCTGCAGCTCTCCAATGCAGCCAGTGAAAAATGGCGAGCCTGCAACGGGAGCGCCCGGCTGGCCGTCCGAGGGCCTCTTCAAAATATACCTGCATCGGTATCGTTTGACGTGACCGTTAGTATTGCTTTTTATGTAGACTTTATAATAAGTAAAACAATTTATTTGTTACTTGAGCTCCTTTCCTGTGCAATCCTTAGGTCTCTCCGAACACCTTGGTAATCGCTGAACTTGGCAACGACACATTTATTGGAAGTGGCTTCGTTCCTGATTTGGTGGAATACCTTTCGAAGAAGTTAAACTTTCGGTATGCTTTTTATTTTAAACAGTTAACGTACAGTCGGAGCACAAATCATAATTGTAGCATTGTTGAACCCCGTGAAGGTGTTGGGAAACACGAATTCAGCGCCGCTCTTGTGGAACAGTTTCGTCAGCGAGCCGCTGCTGAACCGACCGCTCAGCTCGAACCGAGCTGCCGCTCCCACCTGCTCAGTAAATGACGCAACGATCTCGACGCCCTGAGAGTTGAAGAATCCTGTTGTCGAGTTGTAGGAAATCTCACCGCGACCCGAGTCGAAGCTCGATAGCTGAAATGAGACAGAGTGGCGAGTGCAACTGCTCAAATACCTGTAGACCTGTTAATAATGAGCAATGAAATAAGCGTCGAAGTGAGCAAAAACGCTGCAATGAAAAAATCAAATGCAGAAACCAAAAACTCACAGACATGACATTGCTGAGCACTTGAGCGCCAGACGACCACGGCTGCAGGGGAAAGCATGACGCGTTGCTCTCTCGGAATCCCGGCTGAGTCAGCGAGTCTGTGAGAGCCTTCGCCAGAGCCTCGATCGCATCCACGAGACGGATGTCCAGTGTCTGTGCGAGATTTCGGTTGATGTTAGATCGAGTATTAATGTGAGCACAGTTACACTGCTGCTGACTATTACTGCTCAAATAGATTCAGAGCAAATCGAGCAGAGCAAAGCAGGGCAGGGCAGGGCAGGGCAGGGCAGGGCAGGGCAGGGCAGGGCAGGGCAGGGCAGGGCAGGGCAGGGCAGGGCAGGGCAGGGCAGGGCAGGGCAGGGCAGGGCAGGGCAGGGCAGGGCAGGGCAGGGCAGGGCAGGACAGGCAGGGCAGGGCAGGGCAGGGCAGGGCAGGGCAGGGCAGGGCAGGGCAGGGCAGGGCAGGGCAGGGCAGGGCAGGGCAGGGCAGGGCAGGGCAGGGCAGGGCAGGGCAGGGCAGGGCAGGGCAGGGCAGGCAGGGCAGGGCAGGCAGGGCAGGGCAGGGCAGGGCAGGGCAGGGCAGGGCAGGGCAGGGCAGGGCAGGGCAGGGCAGGGCAGGGCAGGGCAGGGCAGGGCAGGGCAGGGCAGGGCAGGGCAGGGCAGGGCAGCTGGCGCTCACCCGAATGCTGTCGGTGTCGCAGCTCGGAAAGACGTCTCTCACTGCAGGCGGACAGTCCGATGGCCGATTGACGCCAGTTGTGCCTCCTCTGAGCAGAGCCAGGTTGCAGTTGTTGGGACACACCCTCATCAGGTGGGACTTGCTGAGTCCGCCGCTGTCAATCACGAGCCAGAAGTAGTTCTGCTGCATGACGCTGGCGTTCGCAGCGGCTGCCACGATGCTTTGCGCGTTGCGAGGCGTCGCCATGACGATGGCGTTGAACAGGCGCTTCTTCATGAGGCGTCTGAGCCTCTCGGAGAGAAGATCTCCGCTGAGCGTGGGGTCGGCGTTGAAAGGGACGGAGCTGATGCCGATGCTCGAGAGTCGCGATTGCAGCGATTCTAAAACTCTTCCTCCTGCAAATATTTGGAAAAGTTTGAGGAACTTTGGAATTTATTCATGTCACCTATACTGAGTAGTCACAATCATGATTTAATAGTATTTTGACACTACCTACCATTTGTCTGGTCATACAAAATTGCAATCTCTTCCGCTCGAGTGGACTCCATTACAGAAATTGCTGCGTCCAGAATCACAGATGTTTCGTGGTTGCCGAAGACCCCAAATGCTGCGGGTTAAATATGATAGCTTTGTGGAGTCAAACAAGCCTCTTTTCTTTATTAAAGACAAAAAGTCTCTTTGAAGTGGGTGCGCCTGTTGGTCTCTGTTTCCTTGTTCAAAACAGTCAGACACTGGACCTGCCGTTTATTATATTCTTGTTGTCAGAATCGCTGTCAACACGGAAATTTCTCTCGGCTGATCAATTCAAATCAGACTAGAAATTATTTTGACATGGCATGCAAACCTCCGCTTGCTTGATACTTGATACGACTTAGTGCGATGCTAAGCTTGAATCGTTTAGGAAGTTGTTGGAGCATTCCCTCTTTGGTTACTCTTCTGATTTTTCAAGCGAACTGGATGTTAGCAATAGCATTGACCACTCGACTGCTCACGAAGTTTAGTGGGGCTGCACAGAGCGGTTGGCAGGGCGATGAACGGCAGTTGCAGCGACTTGGCTAGCGAGCTCAGCTCCGTGACGAGACCGCAGCTGCCGATTGCCAGTAGAGCTGACAGACCATCCTGAGAGCACACTGGAATGGCGAGTAACATAGAGGATATTTAGCTGGGACGGAGCCGAGGAAAAGAATGGGTCAAAAACAAGCAGTATCGGCCAACTAGAGCTCGAAAATACACTTTTACTCGTACATTATTTTAGCAGCAGTTGAATTTTTAGAGAAGACTGCTGACGATACAAAAATTTGGGAGTAAGTAGATAGCTTGTGGGGTACAGGTGTAGTAAGTATAATAGAGTTAATTATATAAAAGGATTCCAATTTTACACAACAAATGCAGGTTAAGCATTGATGTTTTCGACTGCCATTGGACTCACTGCTAATCATCAAGGCTAATGTTGGTGGGTTGGATCTTATCAACCCGCTAGTATACTCGGTTAATATAATGTAGGTGAAATTGTAATGCAAGCTTAGTGAAGTTTCTCGGAGCAAAATACAATCGAGTGCAATCCTAGATGCGCACTGGTGCTACCAAAAAAATTTAAGGACTCGTAGGGGTGTCGAAGTTCCGGAACGTACCAAGCCCTGTGGAATTGAGTCTCTGAAGTGATAGCAAACAAAATAGCTCAGTCATTCACCTTCTTTAGCAGCCTGCTGAGCTCCATCCGCGGGCACCTGCACGATTGTGTGCGACATTGAGTGGCCTGGCAACAGTCTCCAGTTCGAGTTCACCCGTCTGCTCACAGCCAGGTCGATGAGAGATTCATTTACAGCATTCTGCTCAATCACAACTGTCAGATTGAACTCCAGGCCTGAGGTGGCGGATGTTAAGTACAGAAAAAGAAAATATTGTAACAGCTTCATTCCAGGACCGTCAATTTATTGATGCAATGGATTTCGAGTATTTTTTGAGTGGTAACTCGAGCTGAATCAGGCTTTTTAATGTAAATATGCACCATGCTAGCCAATAAGAAATTCTAGCCAATTGCAGGCAACATTTAGCAACTTTTTAAACTATTTTTAAAGCTTTATCTAAAGCGAATATCATTTTATTAAGTGCTAATTTTTTAACAAACCTTGTTTTTTCACTAACAATGATAACAACAACAGTAACAACAACAACAAAAACAACAACAACAACAACAACAACAACAGCAACAACAACAACAACACCAACAAAAACAAAAACAACAACAACAGCAACAACAACAACACCAACAAAAACAATAATACCAACAACAATGGTGTCAGCCAGCGGAAGTCATTGGTCGCCAGGAACTAGCTCAATGGGCGATCTCCGCCTCCTCGCTGCATCCGCCTTACGATAAGTCAAGTTAATTCAAGACGTTGTCAGCCAGTCATGCGAGTCATAAAAGGCAAAGAAACCGTACGTGAGCACATACTAACACAGAGTTCACAGTGGACTTGATTTTCTCATCGCACCTAACACAAGGAAAATTAACGACACCCAAAAAATCGGAGTTAGAAACCGGATCCGAGGTTTGACTTTTTGGAAAATCTGGCAAATAGGCTTGGTGCGGTAGCACCTGGATGCCAGTGCTGCCTAGGTGATCCTTGTTCTTCACCGACACATACGTTGTCCTAGCATGGGACCCCACCTAGCAGACACTACATGCTGCATATCTCATCAATATGTCTTTTCATGTCTTCTACAACCTTCCTCTCCATGAGATGTCCGCCCACCTCAATCGGGTTCTCAACAATTGCAATTTTCTTGCCAGCAGTGCGAGACCGTCTGACCCATCAAAGCTGGAGCGCAGTCGGTCGATGATGCGGCAGACTTGACTTTGGGACAGACCCCATCCTTGGTAGGTGTCCTACAAGTATTAATCATTCCAAAGCCAATTTCCCTGCCTCAAAAAATAGCGTAGGGGTAGCCTCAGGTATGAAAGTTCTTACGAGGGACACTAAAAAAGCCCACTGCTGCTGGACTTTCTGCCGCACAAGCAGACAGTCACGGGTGCCTACTACGCCGATCTGATTGCCCTCAAGGCCTCAAGGCAATCAAGGAGAATCGGCGGGGAGTGCTGAGCCGTGGTGTAGTGCTGCTGCAGACCAACACACCTGCCCACACCAGTGGACTGACAAAGACAGCAGCTGTCAGCGTATCAGAGCTGCCACAACCCTACCTATTCACCAGACCTTGCCCCCAGCGAATTTCACAGCTGTTTCCGCATCTCAAGCGGGCACTCCGTGGGCAGCGATTTAACACTGATGATGCACCGGAGGATGCTGCGACCTCCTGGATCGAGGGGTGCTCAACGCAGTTTTTCAGAGTGGTATCGAAGCACTGCGATCAAAATGTCACAAAAGTGCATCTTGGTAGAAAAAAGCTGGTTGTATTTGCCCCAATTCTCTCTCCGTCACACCGAGGCTCAGAACCTTTTCAGTGCCCCTCGTATATAAGTGAGCGGCCAAGAGATGGCTTCAGAAAGAAAGCTTAAAATGATGGACAGTTTTGTTGCTCATATTTGTCCAGGACTACTGATTTCAAGGGACGGGGAACTAGCGAGATCAAAGTTTTTTAAAAAAGCTGACAGATACCTCTGACTTACCTCGATAAAATTCGGAAGTGCAATACTTCATTTCTCACGTTTGCTTTTATCTTTTGGCTCGTGAAGGCTCGGACGGTCTGCTTCTTTGATAAACGTTCATTTTGTTTGAAGCCAGACACGCAGTCTGATCAGCGTGTAGCTGGTGTGTAGAAGAAGTTTATCGGAAGCTGAATTCAGTAGTTAAGAAGACTAAAAGATTTTGTGCTATATGTGTGAACCGATAGGAAAAAATTAAAACATTGCAGCCTCTAGAACTTTTCTCCATTAATCGCTAGTTTCCTCTCTAATAATGAATAATGATAAGATTTGAAGACACCAGCCCTAATGGGCGATTAGTAACCGACTCTGAAGGCTGCGTACGGCTGTTCAGTCCAAGGACTGAGTGGTCGCCACACAGCCTCAATTCCTAATTCTGGTGCATTTCACAAGAATTGTGTGCTGAAACAATGCAGAGTTGAGCGTCTTGCTCCAGGACACAAATGTTTTAGTGTGATCGGGATTCAAATCCCCGGCCTTCCCCGTCTCTAGAATGTAGTAGTTCCTGTGTACAACAATTTTTTATCAATGCATCAAGACAATTTTACAAGAGCATCAGTCCTATATTTTGACGGAAATCTCTCGTAGGAATCAAATGGGTCTTCTAATGCTTGTTATGAGTAGTTCTAACTCGTGTCATAGCAAAAGAGTAAAAGCACTTAAAAATCGTACAGTTTATCAGTTCATTGCCCATGATATGATATTATTTATGATATGTTATGATTATTTTGGTTCATTCATTCGGAAGTTTAACTTCGAACTTCCAAGCAAAAACTTCCCTACAGAGGTTGCCAGCAGCAAGCTCTCTCATAAATTCTTTCTCAGCCTTCAAACCTCAGCCTTTTGAATTTTGAGCTCATTGAAATCATGTCTAATCATCGACTTCCATGCAGAAATGATCAGCATTATCAACCTTCTCCGTCTATTCCTGTCTATTGTAACACGATATACGAAGATTACAATACTACTCAATGCTTGGTTTGTCTTGCGCTCAAAACTAAGTATTGAATCCTACATTTACACGTCTGTTTTGATTTGCATCCTTATCCTGATGATAACTATGGGGTAAAGAGGTCAAGTTTTCGAGACTTAGTTTTATTTCTACTCATAAACGACAATAAACTCCCTGATTTCTTTAGAGGTATTAGAGATCGAATTATTGAAGCGTTCTTCTAAGCCTTTTTAATGTTCGAAATGTGCGCTGCAAAATATAAGGTTTTGAAGAAGTTTTTTCAAAACGACAGCCGCAACTGCGGATTTTAAAAGCGCTCCCTCAATTATTTGTTTTTCTGTTGCTCCCACAGATGGACAATAACAACAAGGTCGCTTGCATGGGTGACGTAGCACTGATCGAATACCTGGTGCAAATGAACTGCAGTCGCTGGTACTTATAGTCAAGGAAGTTTTCAACGCCGCGACTGTGGCCTTCATAATGCCAGAGGATGCTGTGTACGGAAAGGCTGTCAACTACTATAGTAAGCGAATTTTCATTTATCGATGACGACTACGCACGTAGAGCTTTGATCAGTCAAAAAGGTTGGTCGCAACCCTGCAAATTTTATTCAGCATGCACCAACTACACGAGGCAGGCCAGATCCCGATGCTGAAACAGAGATACTTCCAGCCGGAGACTGGTGCGGCCTGTGTCAGAAGAACCTCGAGCAACGCTGGGTCCGTCGATGCGATTAATTTAGGCATTGTGGCGGGTCCGTATGCGGTAGCCGGCTGTTTCTACGCGATGGGCTTGGCGCTGCTTGCTGGAGAATTCGTGGCAGCCCGGCGGCTTCACCCTTCACCGACGTGATGTTCAGTCGATTTTTGAAGATTTTGGAGAACCTACTTTTGGCGAAAAAATTGGCAAGTGTGTCAATGACCACTGAAGGATTTATAAGCTGAAATCTTTAGTATCTAAAGTAGCGTGGATCACTAAAAATATAAAACGCATTTTCCATCAAATATTTTCATGAGGCAATAGCTGTGTTAGTACGAGTACTCGAAATAGGTATTTTGTATAAAATGACGAAATGAACTTGCATTGGTTGACGTGAAGCGGCGTATTGACACTTATAAATTTTCTATAAAGTAACTCACTTATATCTACCAATCTAAATTTTCCTCTCCCTATTTGTATGCTCTGAATTTGTAAATGCGGCTATAGCCTATATCTATTATAAGCCTTGTTTTCTCAATTAAGCCTACTAAGATTTCATTAGTAGAATCTCTCATGAAGCAGGCGCATGCTTGCAGCCTCTGCTCGGGTTTAAAAAGCCATTTTAAGCAGCTTCAATTCAATAATTCTACTAGCTAATAAATTTGACTAATTTCTTAACAGTTACTTACTCAGCATCTTAGCTGGTTTGAATGCGGTTTGTTGCATCAGTACGAGTCCTCTCTATCACTTTGACCCAAATCTATATGGCCCAGATTGAAGCAAAATTTCTGCAAATACCGCGGTTTTTATAAGTAGCTATAATATAAAAACGAAGAATTCCTGATTGAAAGCAAACTACTGATTAAATTATCTTAAGTAGAAAGGAGAAAAAGGATTCCTACTAAAAAGCTCAGCAATTAATTATGGGCGACTTTTATGATTACCTGATTAAAAAAACGATTTTAAAATAGCTAGCTAGTTCTCTTCTGCCAGAGGCTGAGGTCAGAGACTACTTTGAGTAGTCCCTGGCTGAGGTGTCTCTCACGCCCCATTCCCTATGCACACTTCAGGTGGGCTACAATTGCTCCCATGAATCATATAAAGGTAAATTTTCTTTTTCAATCCTACGAGTAATTCTCTGAGGCACTTTCAAAACTACCTTGCAATTTAGCACTCCTTCACAACATTTGTCAATTGCTTTGAATTGTAGTCTTAGATCAGGGATTCCTGATCATGGAGTATTTGCTTGTATGAGTAAAAAATAAGTGAAAAAATATATCAGAATGATTTAGATTGCATTGTTTGTTTGACGCTGTGTTGCGTTTCAATAAGAGGACTTAATAAACTTGTTCAAAGTAATGCCAGTCATATCTGGGTGATTCAGTAGTCACAGACATTCATTCCGCTGGGTCGACCCGAGTGTTCGCGCAGCAGTCCAGCCGCTTCAGTCTCGCCAGTACTAACTCGCCAGCCAGCAGAAGCAGACCGACAGCAAAGAAGCAGCCGGTGACAACGAAGCAGCCGGCCACCGTGTCCAGACCGATTGACTCGGCGCCAGAGTAGCTCGCGTCACTATCGCCTTCGCTGCACTGGTCATCAGAGTCGGGCTTGTTGTACTTGTCGAATAGCAGCTGGAGCTGACCGGTCTCGCTGAGTTTGCTCAGACTGAAAAATAGGTACAGTTTGTTTAACTTTGTCTGTTTAAATTTGGCGTGACTTAAAATTTTGTGCATAGAAATTTATGACAAGGAAAAAACTGCCAAAATGTTTTGGTATTACTTCAAGAAAACTTTATCAAATTGAACGGTACTTGAAAGGAGAGACATTACCTCGCAAGAAGGCACTGAAGCGTTAGTGAAAGAAAGATTTCCATATAAAATTGACTGCCAAGATGGCTATGGAGTAGCCGGATGGAAAGGTAAAAATAATTTAAAGAACTAGCAGTCAACACTAGCTACTATCTAAATATACTAAATCTTCCAATATACTAAAAATGAGTTGTCTGTCGGTATGCGATAGATTTCAAAAAAATTGGCTCAACCGATTTTCTTCAAACTTGCACCATTTGATCAGAAATTTTCCTGGCACGGTACATGCATCCTGGCTAAGAAATTGCTCAATATTAAAGGGATTAAATATTCGAAAAACATGCTTCTTTGCAAAGGTCAAGCAGCTCTTTCGACCTGAAATGCATTGTAAGAATGCTAGAGAAAAAACTGACTGACTGAATTCCAATTGTGATAAAGATTACATCACAACCAGTTGAAAACAGTGCCGAACAAATGCACACAAAACTTGATTTAAATTGCGTAACAATATTGCTAACTTAAATTGAGACTGATACTGGCTGACTGAGAAATTGATTATGTCATAACTTTTTACTCTAACCGATTTGCTATAAGAATTTAATTATAAGGGCCACAATTCATGATCTCCAATTGAAAAGAGATAGCATAGATGCGAACAGACTGGACTGCTAATGCAGCGATCTGGGTTCGAATCTTAGTAGTGCAAAAAGATTTTCTTATTCAAAAACCTTAAAAACACAAAATGCTAAACACAAAAAAGCACAATGTCAAACATTAAAGAGCCACCATGTCGACCAGTAAAGAGCCACCATGTCGACCATTAAAGAGCCACCATGTCGAACATTAAAGAGCCACCATGTTCAACATTAAAGAGCCACCATGTCAAACATTAAAGAGCCACCATGTCAAACATTAAAGAGCCACCATGTCGAACATTAAAGAGCCACCATGTCTAACATTAAAGAGCCACCATGTCGAAAATTAAAGAGCCACCATGTCTAACATTACAAAGCCACCATTTCAAACATTAAAGAGCCATCATGTCGAACATTAAAGAGCCACCATGTCTAACATTTAAGAGCCACCATGTCTAACATTAAAAAGCCACCATTTCAAACATTAAAGAGCCATCATGTCGAATATTAAAGAGCCACCATGTCCAACATATATGTGACTTCATGTCAAACATTAAAGAGCCACCATGTCTAACATTAAAGAGCCACCATTTCAAACATTAAAGAGCCACCATGTCTAACATTAAAGAGCCACCATGTCAAACATTAAAGAGCCACAATTTCAAACATTAAAGAGCCATCATGTCGAACATTAAAGAGCAACCATGTCTAACATTAAAGAGCAACCATGTCTAACATTAAAGAGCCACCATGTCAAACATTAAAGAGCAACCATGTCAAACATAAAAGAGCCACCATGTCGAACATTAAAGAGCCACAATGTAGAATATTAAAGAGCCACCATGTCAAACATAAAGTGACTTTATGTAAAACATATAAGTGACTTCCTGTCAAACATATAAGTGACTTTTTGTCAAACATTAAAGAGCCACCATGTCAAACATAAAAGAGCCACCATTTCGAACATTAAAGAGCCACCATTTCGAACATTAAAGAGCCACCATGTCAAACATAAAAGAGCCACCATGTCTAACATTAAAGAGCCACCATGTCTAACATTAAAGAGCCACCATGTCTAACATTAAAGAGCCACCATGTTGAACATTAAAGAGCCACCATGTCGAACATTAAAGAGCCACGATGTCGAACATTAAAGAGCCACCATGTCGAACATTAAAGAGCCACCATGTCTAACATTAAAGAGCCACCATGTCGAACATTAAAGAGCCACCATGTAAAAAATAAAAGAGCCACCATGTCGAACATTAAAGAGCCACAATGTAGAATATTAAAGAGCCACCATGTCAAACATAAAGTGACTTTATGTAAAACATATAAGTGACTTTATGTAAAACATATAAGTGACTTTATGTAAAACATATAAGTGACTTTATGTAAAACATATAAGTGACTTTCTGTCAAACATATAAGTGACTTTTTGTCAAACATTAAAGAGCCACCATGTCAAACATAAAAGAGCCACCATTTCGAACATTAAAGAGCCACCATTTCGAACATTAAAGAGCCACCATGTCAAACATAAAAGAGCCACCATGTCTAACATTAAAGAGCCACCATGTCTAACATTAAAGAGCCACCATGTCTAACATTAAAGAGCCACCATGTCGAACATTAAAGAGCCACCATGTCTAACATATATGTGACTTCATGTCAAAAATTAAAGAGCCATCGTGTCGAACATTAAAGAGCCACCATGTCTAACATTAAAGAGCCACCATGTCTAACATTAAAGAGCCACCTTGTCGAACATTAAAGAGCCACCATGTCGAACATTAAAGAGCCACCATGTCCAAAATTTATGTGACTTCATGTCAAACATTAAAGAGCCATCATATCGAACATTAAAGAGCCACCATGTCTAACATTAAAGAGCCACCATGTCGAACATAAAAGGACCACCATGTCAAACATTAAAGAGCCACCATTTCAAACATTAAAGAGCCATCATTTCGAACATTAAAGAGCCACCATGTCTAACATTAAAGAGCCACCTTGTCGAACATTAAAGAGCCACCATGTCGAACATTAAAGAGCCACCATGTCCAAAATTTATGTGACTTCATGTCAAACATTAAAGAGCCATCATGTCGAACATAAAAGAGCCACCATGTCAAACATAAAAGGACCACCATGTCGAACATTAAAGAGCCACCATGTCTAACATTAAAGAGCCACCATGTCGAACATTAAAGAGCCACCATGTAAAAAATAAAAGAGCCACCATGTCGAACATTAAAGAGCCACAATGTAGAATATTAAAGAGCCACCATGTCAAACATAAAGTGACTTTATGTAAAACATATAAGTGACTTTATGTAAAACATATAAGTGACTTTATGTAAAACATATAAGTGACTTTATGTAAAACATATAAGTGACTTTCTGTCAAACATATAAGTGACTTTTTGTCAAACATTAAAGAGCCACCATGTCAAACATAAAAGAGCCACCATTTCGAACATTAAAGAGCCACCATTTCGAACATTAAAGAGCCACCATGTCAAACATAAAAGAGCCACCATGTCTAACATTAAAGAGCCACCATGTCTAACATTAAAGAGCCACCATGTCTAACATTAAAGAGCCACCATGTCGAACATTAAAGAGCCACCATGTCTAACATATATGTGACTTCATGTCAAAAATTAAAGAGCCATCGTGTCGAACATTAAAGAGCCACCATGTCTAACATTAAAGAGCCACCATGTCTAACATTAAAGAGCCACCTTGTCGAACATTAAAGAGCCACCATGTCGAACATTAAAGAGCCACCATGTCCAAAATTTATGTGACTTCATGTCAAACATTAAAGAGCCATCATATCGAACATTAAAGAGCCACCATGTCTAACATTAAAGAGCCACCATGTCGAACATAAAAGGACCACCATGTCAAACATTAAAGAGCCACCATTTCAAACATTAAAGAGCCATCATTTCGAACATTAAAGAGCCACCATGTCTAACATTAAAGAGCCACCTTGTCGAACATTAAAGAGCCACCATGTCGAACATTAAAGAGCCACCATGTCCAAAATTTATGTGACTTCATGTCAAACATTAAAGAGCCATCATGTCGAACATAAAAGAGCCACCATGTCAAACATAAAAGGACCACCATGTCAAACATTAAAGAGGCACCATGTCAAAAATTAACAGCCACCATGTCTAACATTAAAGAGCCACCATGTTGAACATTAAAGAGCCACCATGTCGAACATTAAAGAGCCACGATGTCGAACATTAAAGAGCCACCATGTCGAACATTAAAGAGCCACCATGTCTAACATTAAAGAGCCACCATGTCAAACATTAAAGAGCCACCATGTCAAACATAAAAGAGCCACCATGTCGAACATTAAAGAGCCACAATGTAGAATATTAAAGAGCCACCATGTCAAACATAAAGTGACTTTATGTAAAACATATAAGTGACTTTATGTAAAACATATAAGTGACTTTCTGTCAAACATATAAGTGACTTTTTGTCAAACATTAAAGAGCCACCATGTCAAACATAAAAGAGCCACCATTTCGAACATTAAAGAGCCACCATGTCAAACATAAAAGAGCCATCATATCAAACATTTAAGAGCCACTTTGTCTAACATTAAAGAGCCACCATGTCAAACATTAGAGAGCCACCATGTCAAACATAAAAGAGCCATCATGTCAAACATTTAAGAGCCACTTTGTCTAACATTAAAGAGCCATCATGTCAAACATTTAAGAGCCACTTTGTCTAACATTAAAGAGCCACCATGTCAAACATTAGAGAGCCACCATGTCAAACATAAAAGAGCCATCATGTCAAACATTTAAGAGCCACTATGTCTAACATTAAAGAGCCACCATGTCAAACATTAAAGAGCCCCCATGTCAGACATTGAAAAGCCACCGTATCAAACATAAAAGAGTTACCATGTAGAACATAAAAGAGCCATCATATCAACAAAAAGGAGCCACCATGTCAAACATAAAAGAGCCACCATGTCAACATAAAAGAGCCACCATGTCAAACATAAAAGAGCCACCATGCCAAACAAAAAAGAGCCATCATGTCGAACATAAAAGAGCCACCATTTCGAACATAAAAGAGCCACCATGTCAAACATATACTATACGTGTCTCTATGTCAAACATTAAAGCGCCATCATGGTGAAAATTAAAGAGCCACCCTCTCAAACATAAAAGAGCCACTATGTCAAACATATATGTGACTCCATGTCAAACATTAAACATAAAAGAGAGACCATGTCAAAACATTATTGAGCCACCATGTCAAAACATTATTGAGCCACCATGTCAAAACATTATTGAGCCACCATGTCAAACATTAAAAAGCTTGTTTGTTTACTCATAAAAGAGATAAAACACATAAAAGAGCCACCATGTCAAACATATATGACTCCATGTCAAACCTTAAACATAAAAAAGACACCATGTCACACATAAGGGAGCCGCCATGTCAAACATAGAAGAGCCACCATGTCGAACATTAAAGAGCCACCATTTCAAACATTAAAAAGCTATGATGTCAAACACAAAAGAGCCACCATGTCAAACATAGAAGAGACACCATGGCAAACATAGAGGAGCCACCATGTCAAACAATAAAGAGCTACCATGTCAAACATAGAAGAGCCACCATGTCAAACATTAAAGAGCTATCATGTCAAACACAAAAGAGCCACCACGTCAAATATAGAAGACACCATGTCAAATATAGAAGAGCCACCATGTCAAACATTAAAGAGCTATCATGTCAAACACAAAAGAGCTACCATGTCAAACATAGAAGAGCCACCATGTCAAACATTAAAGAGCTATCATGTCAAACACAAAAGAGCTACCATGTCAAACATAGAAGAGCCACCATGTCAAACATTAAAGGGCCACCCTGTCAAACACAAAAGAGCTACCATGACAAATATAGAAGAGCCACCATGTCAAACATTAAAGAGCCACCATGTCAAACATTAAAGAGCCACCTCTTAAAAAAAAGAGACACCATTTCAAACATAAAAAGAAGTGTCATGCCAAACAAAATGGAACCATTATAAAGCTAAGGAAATTGCTGCACTAGCTACTTGTTCTCTGGTGGATGCTTGCTATTTAAGGATGGATAGTTGCTATCAGGGGGATGCTTGCTCTTGGGGGTGGAGAGTACTTGCTATCTGAGAGGGGGTTGCTAGATATCTATAAGGTCTCTTTGTATCCAGGTTATGCTTGCTCAGGGTTTGCTTGCTGTCTGGGGGATTCTTGCGATCTGGGGGATGCTTGCTATCTGGGGGATGCTTGCTATCTGGGGGATGCTTACTATCTGGGGTCTGGGGGAATGCTTGGTATCTGGGGATGCTTGCTATCTGGGGGATGCTTGCTATCTGGGGGATGCTTGCTATCTGGGGGATGCTTACTATCTGGGGTCTGGGGAATGCTTGGTATCTGGGGGATGCTTGCTATCTGGGGGATGCTTGCTATCTGGGGGATGCTTGCTATCTGGGGGATGCTTGCTATCTGGGGGATGCTTGCTATCTGGGGGATGCTTGCTATCTGTGGGATGCTTACTATCTGGGGTCTGGGGGAATGCTTGCTATCTGGGGGATGCTTGCTATCTGGGGTTGCTTTCTATCGGGGGATGCTTGCTATCTGGGGTTGCTTTCTATCGGGGGATGCTTGCTATCTGGGGTTGCTTTCTATCGGGGGGATGCTTGCTATCTGTGGTTGCTTTCTATCGGGGGATGCTTGCTATCTGGGGTTGCTTTCTATCGGGGGGATGCTTGCTATCTGGGGGATGCTTGCAGTCTGGGGGATGCTTGCAGTCTGGGGGATGCTTGCAGTCTGGGGGATGCTTGCTATTTGGGGATCGATGCTTGAATGCTGTCTGAGGATGCTTGCTGTCTTGGGATGTTTTGTTTTTAAGAGGGAATGTCTGTTGTTTTTTATGAAGGCTTTTTTTGCTGTCTATTTGTTATTTGTAAAGAACAAGGATTCTATCCAGATGTCCCCCATCGGGGGGCAAAGATTGCTAGTCCAATATACTAAAAATGAGTTGTCTGTATGTATGTATGTGGGTAGGTATGCGATAGATTTCAGAAAAAAATGGCTCAACCGATTTTCTTCAAACTTGCACCATTTGATCAGAAATTTTCCTGGGACGGTACATGCATCTTGGCTAAGAAATTGCTCAATTTTAAAGGGATTAAATATTCGAAAAACATGCTTTTTTGCAAAGGTCAAGCAGCTCTTTCGACTTGAAATGCATTGTAAAAATGCGAGAGAAAAAACTGACTGACTGAATTTCAATTGTGATAAAGATTGCATCACAACCAGTTGAAAACAGTGTCGAAAAAATGCACACAAAACTTGATTGAAATTGCGTAACCATATTGCTAACTTAAATTGAGACTGATACTGGCTGACTGAGAAATTGATTATGTCATAACTTTTTACTCTAACTGACTTGCTATAAGAATTGAATTATAAGGGCCACAATTCATCTTCTCCAATTGAAAAGAGATAGCCCCGATGCGAACAGACTGGAATGCTAATGTAGCGACCTGGGTTCGAATCTTAGAAGCGCAAAATAATTTTTTTATTAAAACACCTTAAAAACAAAAAAAACTGCTAAACATAAAAAAAGCGCAATAGAAGAGCCACCATGTCAAACCTAAACCACCATGTCGAATATAAAAGAGCCACCATATCGAACATAAAAGAGTTACCATGTTAAAAATTAAAGAGCCACCATGTCAAACATTAAAGAGCCACCTTGTCAAACATAAAACAGCCACCATTTCGAAAATTAAAGAGCCACCATGTTGAACATTAAAGAGCCACTATGTCGAACATTAAAGAGCCACCATGTAAAACACTAAAGAGCCACCATATCAAACATTAAAGAGCCACCATGTCAAGCATAAAAGAGCCACCATGTGAAGCATAAAAGAGCCACCATGTCGAACATAAAAGAGCCACCATGTCAAACATTAAAGAGCCACCATGTCAAACATATACGTGACTCCATGTCAAGCATAAAAGAGCCACCATGTCAAACATTAAAGAGCCACCATGTCAAAAATTAAAGAGCCAACATGTCAAACATTAAAGAGCCACCATGTAAAGCATATATGTGACTCCATGCCAAATATATACATGACTCCATGTCTAACACATACGTGACTCCATGTCAAACATCAAAGAGCCATCATGTCAAACAATAAAGAGCCACAATGTAGAACATTAAAGAGCCACCATGTAGAACATTAAAGAGCTACAATGTAGAACATTAAAGAGCCACAATGTAGAACATTAAAGAGCCACAATGTCAAACATTAAAGAGCCAAAATATGTAGAACATTAAAGAGCCACAATGTCAAGCATTAAAGAGCCACCATGTAGAACATTAAAGAGCCACAATGTAGAACATTAAAGAGCCATGATGTCAAACATTATAAAGCCATCATGTCAAACAATAAAGAGCCACAATGTAGAACATTAACGAGCCACCACGTCAAACATTAAAGAGTCATCATGTCAAACAATAAAGAGCCACCATGTCGAAGATTAAAGAGCCACAATATGTAGAGCATTAAAGAGCCACAATGTCAGGCATTAAAGAGCTACCATGTAGAACATTAAAGAGCCACAATGTAGAGCATTAAAGAGCCACCATGTCGAACATTAAAGAGCCACCATGTCTAACATATACGTGACTCCATGTCAAACACATACGTGACTCCATGTCAAACATTAAAGAGCCACCATGTCAAAAATTAAGAGCCACTATGTCAAACATTAAAGAGCCACCATATCGAACACTAAAGAGCCACCATGTCAAACATATACGTGACTCCATGCCAAACATTAAAGAGCCACCCTGTCGAACGTTAAAGAGCCACAATATGTAGAACATTAAAGAGCCACAATGTAGAACATTATAGAGCCACCATGTCAAACACTAAAGAGCCACCATGTAGAACATTAAAGAGCCACAATGTAGAACATTAACGAGCCACGATGTCAAACATAAAAGAGCTACCAAGTTAGACATAGAAGAGCCACCATGTGAAACATATATGTGACTCCATGTCAAACATTAAAGAGCCACCGTTTCTAACAGTAAGGAGCCACCATGACAGACATAAAACTGGCAAGATGTCAAACATTAAAGAGCCACGATGTAGAACATTAAAAAGCCACCAATTCAAACATAAAAAAGTCACCATTTCAAACACAGGAGAGACATTTTCAAACGTAATAAGAAGCGTCATGCCAATCATAAAGGAGCCCCTAGAAAGCTAAAAGGAAATGTTGCACTATATACTTTTTGTCTGGTGGATGCTTGCTATTTAAGGATAGATACTTGCTATCTGGGGGTTCTTTCTATCTGGGGTGCTTGCTATCTGAGGGATGCTTGCTATCTGGGGGTGCTTGCTATCTGGGAGTGCTTGCTATCTGGGGGTGCTTGCTATCTGGGGGTGCTTGCTATCTGGGGGTGCTTGCTATCTGGGTGCTTGCTATCTGGGGGTGCTTGCTATCTGGGGGGGAGGGGGGATGCTTGCTGTTTTGGGATGTTTTCTTTTTGCATTGCGCTTCATTTGAGCAGTTTTTCTGCTGTCTTTGTGAAGACTCTATTTGGCTGTCTTTTTGTTACTTGTAGAGAACAGAAGTTCTTTCCAGATGTCCCCCATCGGGGGGCGAAGATTGCTAGTCCTATATACTAAAAATGAAATGTCTGTAACTAATTAGCTATGCGATAGATTTCAGAAAAATTGGCTCAACCGATTTTCTTCAAACTTGCACCATTCGATCAGAAATTTTCCTGGGACGGTACATGCATCTTGGCTAAGAAATTGCTCAATGTTAAAGGGATTAAATATTCGAAAAACATGCTTTTTTGCAAAGGTCAAGCCAAATTTTTTACTTGAAATGCATTGTAAGAATGCTAGAGAAAAAACTGACTGGCTGAATTACGATCGTGATAAAGATTGCATCACAACAAGTTGAAAACAGTGCCACAGAAACGCACACAAGACTTGATTGAAATTGCGTAACCATATTGCTAACTTGAATTGAGACTGATACTGGCTGACTGAGAAATTGATTATGTCACAACTTTCTACTTCAATTGACTTGCTGTAAGAATTGAATTATAAGGGCCACAATTCATGTTCTCCAAATGAAAATAGATAGCCCAGATGCGAACAGACTGGGATGCTAATGTAGTGACCTGGGTTCGAATCTTAGTAGTGCAAAAAGATTTTTTTATTAAAACACATTAAAAACACAAAACTGCTACACATAAAAGAAGCACAATGTCAAACATAAAAGAGCCACCATGTCAAACATATATGTGACTCCATGTCAAACATATACGTGACTACATATCAAACATATACGTGACTCCATGTCAAACATAAAAGAGCCACCATGAAAACATATACTTATGACTCTTTGTCGAACATAAAGAGCCACCATGTAAAGCATTTACGTGACTCCATGTCAAACACATACGTGACTCCATGTCAAACATTAAAGAGCCACCATGTCATATGGTAAGGAGCAACCATGTCAAACATTAAAGAGCCACTATGTCAAAAATTAAGAGCCACTATGTCAAACATTAAAGAGCCACTATGTCAAAAATTAAAGAGCCACCATGTCAAACATATACGTGACTCCATGCCAAATATATACATGACTCCATGTCAAACATTAAAGAGCCACTATGTCACACATTAAAGAGCCAACATGTCAAACATATATGTGACTCCATGTCAAATATATACGTGACTCCATGTCACACATAAAAGAGCCACCATGTAAAACATATACATATGACTCCATAACAAACATTAAACAGCCACCATGTCGAACATTAAAGAGCCATTATGTCAAACATAAAAGAGCCACCATGTCAAACATTAAAGAGCCACCATGTCAAACATATACGTGACTCCATGCCAAATATTTACATGACTCCATGTCAAACATTAAAGAGCCACTATGTCACACATTAAAGAGCCAACATGTCAAACATTAAAGAGCCACCATGTAAAGCATATATGTGACTCCATGCCAAATATATACATGACCCCATGTCTAACACATACGTGACTTAATGTCAAACATTAAGAGCCACCCTGTCGAACGTTAAAGAGCCACAATGTAGAACATTAAAGAGCCACAATGTAGAACATTAAAGAGCCACAATGTAGAACATTAAAGAGCCATGATGTCAAACATTAAAAAGCCATCATGTCAAACAATAAAGAGCCACAATGTAGAACATTAAAGAGCCACAATGTCAAACATTAAAGAGCCACCATGTCGAAGATTAAAGAGCCACAATATGTAGAACATTAAAGAGCCACAATGTAGAACATTAAAAAGCCACAATTTCGAACAATAAAGAGCCACAATGTCCAACATTAAAGAGCCACCATGTCGAACATTAAAGAGCCACCATGTCTAACATAAAAGAGCCACCATGTCAAACATAAAAGGGCCACCATTTCAAACAGAAAAGAGCCACCATGTCAAACATATATGTGACTCCATGTCAAACAGTAAAGAGCCACCATGTCAAGCATAAAAGAGCCACCATGTCGAACATAAAAGAACCACCATGTCCAACATAAAAGAGTCACCATGTCAAGCATTAAGGAGCCGCAATGTCAAACATTAGAGAGCCACCATGTCGAACACAGAAGAGCCACCATGTCAAACATAAAAGAGCCACCATGTCGAACATTAAAGAGCCACCATGTAAAACATATACATGCTATCAAACATTAAAGAGCCACCATGTCAAACATATATATGACTCCATGTCGAACATTAAAGAGCCACCATGTCAAACATTAAAGAGCCACCATGTCTAACATTCAAGAGCCACTATGTCGAACATAACAGAGACAACATTTCAAACATAAAAGAGCTATCATGTCAAACATAAAAGAGCCACCATGTCGAACATAAAAGAGCCACCATGTCGAACATAAAAGAGCCACCATGTCGAACATTAAAGAGCCACCATGTCAAACATAAAAGAGCCACCATGTCAAACATAAAAGAGCCACCATGTCGAACATTAAAGAGCCACCATGTCAAACATTAAAGAGCCACCATGTCGAACATTAAAGAGCCACCATGTCAAACTTGAAACAGCAACCATGTCAAACAGTAAAGAGCCACCATGTCAAGCATAAAAGAGCCACCATGTCTAACATAAAAGAACCATCATGTCGAACATAAAAGAGCCACCATGTCGAACATAAAAGAGCCACCATGTCAAACATTAAAGAGCCATCATGTCTAACATTAAAGAGCCACCATGTCTAACATTAAAGAGCCACCATGTCTAACATGAAAGAGCCACCATGTCTAACATTAAAGAGCCACCATGTCGAACATTAAAGAGCCACCATGTCTAACATAAAAGAGCCACCATGTCAAACATAAAAGGGCCACCATTTCAAACATAAAAGAGCCACCATGTCAAACATATATGTGACTCCATGTCAAACAGTAAAGAGCCACCATGTCAAGCATAAAAGAGCCACTATGTCGAACATAAAAGAACCACCATGTCCAACATAAAAGAGCCACCATGTCAAGCATTAAGGAGCCGCAATGTCAAACATTAGAGAGCCACCATGTCGAACACAGAAGAGCCACCATGTCAAACATAAAAGAGCCACCATGTCGAACATTAAAGAGCCACCATGTCAAACATAAAAGAGCCACCATGTCAAACATAAAAGAGCCACCATGTCAAACATATATGTGACTCCATGTCAAACAGTAAAGAGCCACCATGTCAAGCATAAAAGAGCCACTATGTCGAACATAAGAGAACCACCATGTCGAACATAAAAAAGCCACCATGTCAAACATTAAAGAGCCATAATGTCAAAAATTAAAGCGGCACCATGTCGAACATTAAAGAGCCACCATGTCTAACATATTTGTGACTCCATGTCAAACATTATAGAGCCACCATGTCAAACATTAAAGAACCACCATGTCTAACATAAAAGAGCCACCATGTCAAACATAAAAGGGCCACCATTTCAAACATAAAAGAGCCACCATGTCAAACATATATGTGACTCCATGTCAAACAGTAAAGAGCCACCATGTCAAGCAAAAAAAAGGGCCACCATGTCGAACATAAAAGAACCACCATGTCCAACATAAAAGAGCCACCATGTCAAGCATTAAGGAGCCGCAATGTCAAACATTAGAGAGCCACCATGTCGAACACAGAAGAGCCACCATGTCAAACATAAAAGAGCCACCATGTCGAACATTAAAGAGCCACCATGTAAAACATATACATGCTATCAAACATTAAAGAGCCACCATGTCAAACATATATATGACTCCATGTCGAACATTAAAGAGCCACCATGTCAAACATTAAAGAGCCACCATGTCTAAAATTCAAGAGCCACTATGTCGAACATAACAGAGACAACATTTCAAACATAAAAGAGCTATCATGTCAAACATAAAAGAGCCACCATGTCGAACATAAAAGAGCCACCATGTCGAACATAAAAGAGCCACCATGTCGAACATTAAAGAGCCACCATGTCAAACATAAAAGAGCCACCATGTCAAACATAAAAGAGCCACCATGTCGAACATTAAAGAGCCACCATGTCAAACATTAAAGAGCCACCATGTCGAACATTAAAGAGCCACCATGTCAAACTTGAAACAGCAACCATGTCAAACAGTAAAGAGCCACCATGTCAAGCATAAAAGAGCCACCATGTCTAACATAAAAGAACCATCATGTCGAACATAAAAGAGCCACCATGTCGAACATAAAAGAGCCACCATGTCAAACATTAAAGAGCCATCATGTCTAACATTAAAGAGCCACCATGTCTAACATTAAAGAGCCACCATATCTAACATGAAAGAGCCACCATGTCTAACATTAAAGAGCCACCATGTCGAACATTAAAGAGCCACCATGTCTAACATAAAAGAGCCACCATGTCAAACATAAAAGGGCCACCATTTCAAACATAAAAGAGCCACCATGTCAAACATATATGTGACTCCATGTCAAACAGTAAAGAGCCACCATGTCAAGCATAAAAGAGCCACCATGTCGAACATAAAAGAACCACCATGTCCAACATAAAAGAGCCACCATGTCAAGCATTAAGGAGCCGCAATGTCAAACATTAGAGAGCCACCATGTCGAACACAGAAGAGCCACCATGTCAAACATAAAAGAGCCACCATGTCGAACATTAAAGAGCCACCATGTCAAACATAAAAGAGCCACCATGTCAAACATAAAAGAGCCACCATGTCAAACATATATGTGACTCCATGTCAAACAGTAAAGAGCCACCATGTCAAGCATAAAAGAGCCACTATGTCGAACATAAGAGAACCACCATGTCGAACATAAAAAAGCCACCATGTCAAACATTAAAGAGCCATAATGTCAAAAATTAAAGCGGCACCATGTCGAACATTAAAGAGCCACCATGTCTAACATATTTGTGACTCCATGTCAAACATTATAGAGCCACCATGTCAAACATTAAAGAGCCACCATGTCTAACATAAAAGAGCCACCATGTCAAACATAAAAGGGCCACCATTTCAAACATAAAAGAGCCACCATGTCAAACATATATGTGACTCCATGTCAAACAGTAAAGAGCCACCATGTCAAGCATAAAAGAGCCACCATGTCGAACATAAAAGAACCACCATGTCCAACATAAAAGAGCCACCATGTCAAGCATTAAGGAGCCGCAATGTCAAACATTAGAGAGCCACCATGTCGAACACAGAAGAGCCACCATGTCAAACATAAAAGAGCCACCATGTCGAACATTAAAGAGCCACCATGTAAAACATATACATGCTATCAAACATTAAAGAGCCACCATGTCGAACATTAAAGAGCCACCATGTCGAACATAAAAGAGCCACCATGTCGAACATTAAAGAGCCACCATGTCAAACATAAAAGAGCCACCATGTCAAACATAAAAGAGCCACCATTTCGAACATTAAAGAGCCACCATGTCAAACATTAAAGAGCCACCATGTCGAACATTAAAGAGCCACCATGTCAAACTTGAAACAGCAACCATGTCAAACAGTAAAGAGCCACCATGTCAAGCATAAAAGAGCCACCATGTCTAACATAAAAGAACCATCATGTCGAACATAAAAGAGCCACCATGTCGAACATAAAAGAGCCACCATGTCAAACATTAAAGAGCCATCATGTCTAACATTAAAGAGCCACCATGTCTAACATTAAAGAGCCACCATGTCTAACATGAAAGAGCCACCATGTCTAACATTAAAGAGCCACCATGTCGAACATTAAAGAGCCACCATGTCTAACATAAAAGAGCCACCATGTCAAACATAAAAGGGCCACCATTTCAAACATAAAAGAGCCACCATGTCAAACATATATGTGACTCCATGTCAAACAGTAAAGAGCCACCATGTCAAGCATAAAAGAGCCACCATGTCGAACATAAAAGAACCACCATGTCCAACATAAAAGAGCCACCATGTCAAGCATTAAGGAGCCGCAATGTCAAACATTAGAGAGCCACCATGTCGAACACAGAAGAGCCACCATGTCAAACATAAAAGAGCCACCATGTCGAACATTAAAGAGCCACCATGTCAAACATAAAAGAGCCACCATGTCAAACATAAAAGAGCCACCATGTCAAACATATATGTGACTCCATGTCAAACAGTAAAGAGCCACCATGTCAAGCATAAAAGAGCCACTATGTCGAACATAAGAGAACCACCATGTCGAACATAAAAAAGCCACCATGTCAAACATTAAAGAGCCATAATGTCAAAAATTAAAGCGGCACCATGTCGAACATTAAAGAGCCACCATGTCTAACATATTTGTGACTCCATGTCAAACATTATAGAGCCACCATTTCAAACATTAAAGAACCACCATGTCTAACATAAAAGAGCCACCATGTCAAACATAAAAGGGCCACCATTTCAAACATAAAAGAGCCACCATGTCAAACATATATGTGACTCCATGTCAAACAGTAAAGAGCCACCATGTCAAGCATTAAGGAGCCGCAATGTCAAACATTAGAGAGCCACCATGTCGAACACAGAAGAGCCACCATGTCAAACATAAAAGAGCCACCATGTCGAACATTAAAGAGCCACCATGTAAAACATATACATGCTATCAAACATTAAAGAGCCACCATGTCAAACATATATATGACTCCATGTCGAACATTAAAGAGCCACCATGTCAAACATTAAAGAGCCACCATGTCTAACATTCAAGAGCCACTATGTCGAACATAACAGAGACAACATTTCAAACATAAAAGAGCTATCATGTCAAACATAAAAGAGCCACCATGTCGAACATAAAAGAGCCACCATGTCGAACATAAAAGAGCCACCATGTCGAACATTAAAGAGCCACCATGTCAAACATAAAAGAGCCACCATGTCAAACATAAAAGAGCCACCATGTCGAACATTAAAGAGCCACCATGTCAAACATTAAAGAGCCACCATGTCGAACATTTAAGAGCCACCATGTCAAACTTGAAACAGCAACCATGTCAAACAGTAAAGAGCCACCATGTCAAGCATAAAAGAGCCACCATGTCTAACATAAAAGAACCATCATGTCGAACATAAAAGAGCCACCATGTCGAACATAAAAGAGCCACCATGTCAAACATTAAAGAGCCATCATGTCTAACATTAAAGAGCCACCATGTCTAACATTAAAGAGCCACCATGTCTAACATGAAAGAGCCACCATGTCTAACATTAAAGAGCCACCATGTCGAACATTAAAGAGCCACCATGTCTAACATAAAAGAGCCACCATGTCAAACATAAAAGGGCCACCATTTCAAACATAAAAGAGCCACCATGTCAAACATATATGTGACTCCATGTCAAACAGTAAAGAGCCACCATGTCAAGCATAAAAGAGCCACCATGTCGAACATAAAAGAACCACCATGTCCAACATAAAAGAGCCACCATGTCAAGCATTAAGGAGCCGCAATGTCAAACATTAGAGAGCCACCATGTCGAACACAGAAGAGCCACCATGTCAAACATAAAAGAGCCACCATGTCGAACATTAAAGAGCCACCATGTCAAACATAAAAGAGCCACCATGTCAAACATAAAAGAGCCACCATGTCAAACATATATGTGACTCCATGTCAAACAGTAAAGAGCCACCATGTCAAGCATAAAAGAGCCACTATATCGAACATAAGAGAACCACCATGTCGAACATAAAAAAGCCACCATGTCAAACATTAAAGAGCCATAATGTCAAAAATTAAAGCGGCACCATGTCGAACATTAAAGAGCCACCATGTCTAACATATTTGTGACTCCATGTCAAACATTATAGAGCCACCATGTCAAACATTAAAGAGCCACCATGTCTAACATAAAAGAGCCACCATGTCAAACATAAAAGGGCCACCATTTCAAACATAAAAGAGCCACCATGTCAAACATATATGTGACTCCATGTCAAACAGTAAAGAGCCACCATGTCAAGCATAAAAGAGCCACCATGTCGAACATAAAAGAACCACCATGTCCAACATAAAAGAGCCACCATGTCAAGCATTAAGGAGCCGCAATGTCAAACATTAGAGAGCCACCATGTCGAACACAGAAGAGCCACCATGTCAAACATAAAAGAGCCACCATGTCGAACATTAAAGAGCCACCATGTAAAACATATACATGCTATCAAACATTAAAGAGCCACCATGTCAAACATATATATGACTCCATGTCGAACATTAAAGAGCCACCATGTCAAACATTAAAGAGCCACCATGTCTAACATTCAAGAGCCACTATGTCGAACATAACAGAGACAACATTTCAAACATAAAAGAGCTATCATGTCAAACATAAAAGAGCCAACATGTCGAACATAAAAGAGCCACCATGTCGAACATAAAAGAGCCACCATGTCGAACATTAAAGAGCCACCATGTCAAACATAAAAGAGCCACCATGTCAAACATAAAAGAGCCACCATGTCGAACATTAAAGAGCCACCATGTCAAACATTAAAGAGCCACCATGTCGAACATTAAAGAGCCACCATGTCAAACTTGAAACAGCAACCATGTCAAACAGTAAAGAGCCACCATGTCAAGCATAAAAGAGCCACCATGTCTAACATAAAAGAACCATCATGTCGAACATAAAAGAGCCACCATGTCGAACATAAAAGAGCCACCATGTCAAACATTAAAGAGCCATCATGTCTAACATTAAAGAGCCACCATGTCTAACATTAAAGAGCCACCATGTCTAACATGAAAGAGCCACCATGTCTAACATTAAAGAGCCACCATGTCGAACATTAAAGAGCCACCATGTCTAACATAAAAGAGCCACCATGTCAAACATAAAAGGGCCACCATTTCAAACATAAAAGAGCCACCATGTCAAACATATATGTGACTCCATGTCAAACAGTAAAGAGCCACCATGTCAAGCATAAAAGAGCCACCATGTCGAACATAAAAGAACCACCATGTCCAACATAAAAGAGCCACCATGTCAAGCATTAAGGAGCCGCAATGTCAAACATTAGAGAGCCACCATGTCGAACACAGAAGAGCCACCATGTCAAACATAAAAGAGCCACCATGTCGAACATTAAAGAGCCACCATGTCAAACATAAAAGAGCCACCATGTCAAACATAAAAGAGCCACCATGTCAAACATATATGTGACTCCATGTCAAACAGTAAAGAGCCACCATGTCAAGCATAAAAGAGCCACTATGTCGAACATAAGAGAACCACCATGTCGAACATAAAAAAGCCACCATGTCAAACATTAAAGAGCCATAATGTCAAAAATTAAAGCGGCACCATGTCGAACATTAAAGAGCCACCATGTCTAACATATTTGTGACTCCATGTCAAACATTATAGAGCCACCATGTCAAACATTAAAGAGCCACCATGTCTAACATTATAGAGCCACCATGTCGAACATTAACGAGTCACCATGTCAAGTATATTCGTGACTCCATGTCAAACATAAAAGAGCTACCATGTCGAACATTAAAGAGCCACCATGACGAACATTGAAGAGCCGCCATGTCAAACATAAAATTTACACAATTTCATACATAAAAGTAAGCGTCGTGCCAATTTTAAAGGAGCCACTATAGAGCTAAGGAAATTGTAGCACTAGCTTCTTATTGTATGGTGGATGCTTACTATTTGGGGATGCTTGCTATCCGGGAGGGGGGATGCTTCCTATCTGGGGGATGCTTGCTATCTGGGGGATAGCTTGCTATCTGCTTGCAATCTGGAGGATGCTTGCTATCTGGGGGATGCTTCATGCTGTCTTGGGATGATTTCTTTTTGCATTACACTTTATTTGAGCAGTTTGTCTGTCGTCTTTGTGAAGGCTTTATTTGGCTGTCTTTTTGTTACTTGTAGAGAACAGAGATTCTATCCAGATGTCCCCCAACGGGGGGCGAAGATTGCTAGTAGAAGACTATATTCGTCACAAAACACAATTACTTGGGTTAAAAGAGCAAAAACTGTTAAAAATGTAGCTCATAGTTAATGAAGCAATTTTAAAGCATTAACGGGTCACTAGGTGGGGTGGGGAGGAAAAAGCATTAGCATGCCCCCCCCCCCAGATCATTTACTGGTGGGACATGTCCCCCTGTCCCCTCCGTTGGCGACGCCTCTGCTATCCCCATTTCTCCATTATCGAAGCCTCAATATTTTCAAAGATTTTATCATACTGAGAATGTACTGAGAAGGTCAAGAATCACCACGATTACGATAGCTATACTGTGTTCCGATTTGGTGTGTTGTATACAGCCAATAATCGTATAAAAAACAGTGATTAAGCCGCTATACTCAGTAGCTTATATACGCATAATGGCAGAACTTTTTGAGTCGTTATTGACTTAAACAAAAACTTGCTTTATTTTATCTTACATCCTACATCTTAGTCGGTATATGTGTGTGTGTGTGTGATCGATTTTAGCAAAAACGGCTCAACCGATTTTCTTCGAATTTGCACCATTCGATCAGAAATTTTTCCGTGACGGTACATGCATCTTGGCTAAGAAATTGCTCAATATTAAAGGGATTAAATATTCGAAAAACATGCTTTTTTGCAAAGGTCAAGCAGCTCTTTCGACTTGAAATGCATTGTAAGAATGCTAGCAGAAAAACTCACTGGTTGAATTCTGATTCTGAAATAGATTGCATCACAATACACTTTATTTATCGTCTGTGTACTGGCTGAATTTGACACTCAATTGAATTGCGTCACAGCTTTGAGTGTGAAAGCATAGCGCAGTACTGAATTTATATTACGTAACCATATTGTAAACTTTCATAGACACTGGTACTGACTTGCCTAAGAAATTGATTATGTCATAACTGCTTCGTGAGACTTTTTACTCTACCTGACTTGGTGTGAGTGTTGAATTATATAAGTGGTACAACATCACTGATAACTTCGATGAGAGCTAGCCTAGAGCTGAACAGACCAGACTGCTAATGCAGCGACCTAGGTTCGAATCTAAGTAGTTTAAAAGTAGTAGTGTAAAATTTTTTATTAAAAGGTTTTATTAAAGGACTAAATAAAAACACTTAGATTACTGCACTCGATAAGCCAAGGATTATTGCACTTGAAAAACCAAGGATTACTGCACTCGATAAACCAAGGATTATTGCACTTGATAGGCCAAAGATTACTGCGCTTGATAAACCAAGGATTATTGCACTTGATAAACCAAGGATTATTGCACTTGATAAGCCAAGGATTACTGCGTTTGATAAACCAAGGATTATTGCACTTGATAGTAAAGAATGTTGCACTTGATAAGCCAAGGATTAATGCACTGGATTATTCAAGGATTATTGCTATTAATAAACCAAGGACTACTGCACTTGGAAAACTAAGGATTACTGCACTCGATAAACCAAGGATTATTGCACTTGATAAGCCAAGGATTATTGCACTTGATAGGCCAAGGATTACTGCGCTTGATAAACCAAGGATTATTGCACTTGATAAAACAAGGATTATTGCACTTGATAAGCCAAGGATTATTGCACTTGATAAACCAAGGATTATTTCACTTGATAAACCAAGGATTATTGCACTTGATAAGCCAAGGATTATTTCACTTGATAAACCAAGGATTACTGCACTCGATAAGCCAAGGATTATTGCTCTTAATAAACCAAGGATTACTGCACTTGGAAAACTAAGGATTACTGCACTCGATAAACCAAGGATTATTGCACTTGATAAGCCAAGGATTATTGCACTTGATAGGCCAAGGATTACTGCGCTTGATAAACCAAGGATTATTGCACTTGATAAGCCAAGGATTATTGCACTTGAAAAGCCAAGGATTATTGCACTTGATAAACCAAGGATTATTGCACTTGATAAGCCAAGGATTACAGCGCTTGATAAGCCATGGATTATTGCACTTGATAATAAAGAATGTTGCACTTGATAAGCCAAGGATTAATGCACTGGATTATTCAAGGATTATTGCTATTAATAAACCAAGGACTACTGCACTCGACAAGCCAAGGATTATTGCTCTTAATAAACCAAGGATTACTGCACTTGGAAAACTAAGGATTACTGCACTCGATAAACCAAGGATTATTGCACTTGATAAGCCAAGGATTATTGCACTTGAAAGGCCAAGGATTACTGCGCTTGATAAACCAAGGATTATTGCACTTGATAAACCAAGGATTATTGCACTTGATAAGCCAAGGATTATTGCACTTGATAAACCAAGGATTACTGCACTCGATAAGCCAAGGATTATTGCTCTTAATAAACCAAGGATTATTGCACTTGATAAACCAAGGATTATTTCACTTGATAAAAACAATAAACTTTTGCACTTGATAAACCAAGGATTATTGCACTTGATAAGCCAAGGATTACTGCGCTTGATAAACCAAGGATTATTGCACTTGATAAACCAAGGATTATTGCACTTGATAAACAACTTTTGCACTTGATAAACCAAGGATTATTGCACTTGATAAGCCAAGGATTACTGCGCTTGATAAACCAAGGATTATTGCACTTGATAAACCAGGATTATTGCAGTTGATAAGCCAAGGATTATTGCACTTGATAAACCAAGGATTATTTCATTTGATAAACCAAGGATTATTGCACTTGATAGGCCAAGGATTACTGCACTTGATAAACCAAGGATTATTGCACTTGATAAGCCAAGGATTACTGCACTTGATAGGCCAAGGATTACTGCGCTTGATAAACCAAGGATTATTGCACTTGATAAACCAAGGATTATTGCACTTGATAAGCCAAGGATTATTGCACTTGATAAGCCAAGGATTATTTCACTTGATAAACCAAGGATTACTGCACTCGATAAGCCAAGGATTATTTCACTTGATAAACCAAGGATTACTGCACTCGATAAGCCAAGGATTATTGCTCTTAATAAACCAAGGATTACTGCACTTGGAAAACTAAGGATTACTGCACTCGATAAACCAAGGATTATTGCACTTGATAGGCCAAGGATTACTGCGCTTGATAAACCAAGGATTATTGCACTTGATAAACCAAGGATTATTGCAGTTGATAAGCCAAGGATTATTGCACTTGATAAACCAAGGATTATTTCACTTGATAAACCAAGGATTATTGCACTTGATAAGCCAAGGATTATTTCACTTGATAAACCAAGGATTATTGCACTCGATAAGCCAAGGATTATTGCTCTTAATAAACCAAGGATTACTGCACTTGGAAAACTAAGGATTACTGCACTCGATAAACCAAGGATTATTGCACTTGATAAGCCAAGGATTATTGCACTTGATAGGCCAAGGATTACTGCGCTTGATAAACCAAGGATTATTGCACTTGATAAGCCAAGGATTATTGCACTTGATAGCCAAGGATTACTGCGCTTGATAAACCAAGGATTATTGCACTTGATAAACCAAGGATTATTGCACTTGATAAGCCAAGGATTATTGCACTTGATAAACCAAGGATTATTTCACTTGATAAACCAAGGATTATTGCACTTGATAAGCCAAGGATTATTTCACTTGATAAACCAAGGATTACTGCACTCGATAAGCCAAGGATTATTGCTCTTAATAAACCAAGGATTACTGCACTTGGAAAACTAAGGATTACTGCACTCGATAAACCAAGGATTATTGCACTTGATAAGCCAAGGATTATTGCACTTGATAGGCCAAGGATTACTGCGCTTGATAAACCAAGGATTATTGCACTTGATAAACCAAGGATTATTGCACTTGATAAGCCAAGGATTATTGCACTTGATAAACCAAGGATTATTGCACTTGAAAAGCCAAGGATTATTGCACTTGATAAACCAAGGATTATTGCACTTGATAAGCCAAGGATTACAGCGCTTGATAAGCCATGGATTATTGCACTTGATAATAAAGAATGTTGCACTTGATAAGCCAAGGATTAATGCACTGGATTATTCAAGGATTATTGCTATTAATAAACCAAGGACTACTGCACTCGATAAGCCAAGGATTATTGCTCTTAATAAACCAAGGATTACTGCACTTGGAAAACTAAGGATTACTGCACTCGATAAACCAAGGATTATTGCACTTGATAAGCCAAGGATTATTGCACTTGAAAGGCCAAGGATTACTGCGCTTAATAAACCAAGGATTATTGCACTTGATAAACCAACGATTATTGCACTTGATAAGCCAAGGATTATTGCACTTGATAAACCAAGGATTACTGCACTCGATAAGCCAAGGATTATTGCTCTTAATAAACCAAGGATTATTGCACTTGATAAACCAAGGATTATTTCACTTGATAAACCAAGGATTATTGCACTTGATAAACAACTTTTACACTTGATAAACCAAGGATTATTGCACTTGATAAGCCAAGGATTACTGCGCTTGAAAAACCAAGGATTATTGCACTTGATAAACCAAGGATTATTGCAGTTGATAAGCCAAGGATTATTGCACTTGATAAACCAAGGATTATTTCATTTGATAAACCAAGGATTATTGCACTTGATAGGCCAAGGATTACTGCACTTGATAAACCAAGGATTATTGCACTTGATAAGCCAAGGATTACTGCACTTGATAGGCCAAGGATTACTGCGCTTGATAAACCAAGGATTATTGCACTTGATAAACCAAGGATTATGGCACTTGATAAGCCAAGGATTATTGCACTTGATAAACCAAGGATTATTGCACTTGATAAGCCAAGGATTATTGCACTTGATAAACCAAGGATTATTGCACTTGATAAGCCAAGGATTACAGCGCTTGATAAGCCATGGATTATTGCACTTGATAGTAAAGAATGTTGCACTTGATAAGCCAAGGATTAATGCACTGGATTATTCAAGGATTATTGCTATTAATAAACCAAGGACTACTGCACTCGATAAGCCAAGGATTATTGCTCTTAATAAACCAAGGATTACTGCACTTGGAAAACTAAGGATTACTGCACTCGATAAACCAAGGATTATTGCACTTGATAAGCCAAGGATTATTGCACTTGATAGGCCAAGGATTACTGCGCTTGATAAACCAAGGATTATTGCACTTGATAGTAAAGAATGTTGCACTTGATAAGCCAAGGATTATTGCACTGGATTATTCAAGGATTATTGCTATTAATAAACCAAGGACTACTGCACTCGATAAGCCAAGGATTATTGCTCTTAATAAACCAAGGATTACTGCACTTGGAAAACTAAGGATTACTGCACTCGATAAACCAAGGATTATTGCACTTGATAAGCCAAGGATTATTGCACTTGAAAGGCCAAGGATTATTGCACTTGATAAACCAAGGATTATTGCACTTGATAAACAACTTTTGCACTTGATAAACCAAGGATTATTGCACTTGATAAGCCAAGGATTACTGCGCTTGATAAACCAAGGATTATTGCACTTGATAAACCAAGGATTATTGCAGTTGATAAGCCAAGGATTATTGCACTTGATAAACCAAGGATTATTTCATTTGATAAAGCAAGGATTATTGCACTTGATAGGCCAAGGATTACTGCACTTGATAAACCAAGGATTATTGCACTTGATAAGCCAAGGATTACTGCACTTGATAGGCCAAGGATTACTGCGCTTGATAAACCAAGGATTATTTCATTTGATAAACCAAGGATTATTGCACTTGATAAGCCAAGGATTATTGCACTTGATAAACCAAGGATTATTGCACTTGATAAGCCAAGGATTATTGCACTTGATAAACCAAGGATTATTGCACTTGATAAGCCAAGGATTACAGCGCTTGATAAGCCATGGATTATTGCACTTGATAGTAAAGAATGTTGCACTTGATAAGCCAAGGATTAATTGCTTATTATTATAAACCAAGGACTACTGCACTCGATAAGCCAAGGATTATTGCTCTTAATAAACCAAGGATTACTGCACTTGGAAAACTAAGGATTACTGCACTCGATAAACCAAGGATTATTGCACTTGATAAGCCAAGGATTATTGCACTTGATAGGCCAAGGATTACTGCGCTTGATAAACCAAGGATTATTGCACTTGATAGTAAAGAATGTTGCACTTGATAAGCCAAGGATTAATGCACTGGATTATTCAAGGATTATTGCTATTAATAAACCAAGGACTACTGCACTCGATAAGCCAAGGATTATTGCTCTTAATAAACCAAGGATTACTGCACTTGGAAAACTAAGGATTACTGCACTCGATAAACCAAGGATTATTGCACTTGATAAGCCAAGGATTATTGCACTTGAAATGCCAAGGATTATTGCACTTGATAAACCAAGGATTACTGCACTCGATAAGCCAAGGATTATTGCTCTTAATAAACCAAGGATTATTGCACTTGATAAACCAAGGATTATTTCACTTGATAAACCAAGGAATATTGCACTTGATAAACAACTTTTGCACTTGATAAACCAAGGATTATTGCACTTGATAAGCCAAGGATTACTGCGTTTGTTAAACCAAGGATTATTGCACTTGATAAACCAAGGATTATTGCACTTGATAAACAACTTTTGCACTTGATAAACCAAGGATTATTGCACTTGATAAGCCAAGGATTACTGCGCTTGATAAACCAAGGATTATTGCACTTGATAAACCAAGGATTATTGCAGTTGATAAGCCAAGGATTATTGCACTTGATAAACCAAGGATTATTTCATTTGATAAACCAAGGATTACTGCACTTGATAGGCCAAGGATTACTGCACTTGATAAACCAAGGATTTTTGCACTTGATAAGCCAAGGATTACTGCACTTGATAAACCAAGGATTACTGCGCTTGATAAACCAAGGATTATTGCACTTGATAAACCAAGGATTATTGCACTTGATAAACAACTTTTGCACTTGATAAACCAAGGATTATTGCACTTGATAAGCCAAGGATTACTGCGCTTGATAAACCAAGGATTATTGCACTTGATAAACCAAGGATTATTGCAGTTGATAAGCCAAGGATTATTGCACTTGATAAACCAAGGATTATTTCATTTGATAAACCAAGGATTATTGCACTTGATAGGCCAAGGATTACTGCACTTGATAAACCAAGGATTATTGCACTTGATAAGCCAAGGATTACTGCACTTGATAAACCAAGGATTCTTGCAGTTGATAAGCCAAGGATTATTGCTCTTAATAAACCAAGGATTACTGCACTTGGAAAACTAAGGATTACTGCACTCGATAAACCAAGGATTATTGCACTTGATAAGCCAAGGATTATTGCACTTGATAGGCCAAGGATTACTGCGCTTGATAAACCAAGGATTATTGCACTTGATAAACCAAGGATTATTGCACTTGATAAGCCAAGGATTACTGCACTTGATAAACCAAGGATTACTGCGCTTGATAAACCAAGGATTATTGCACTTGATAAACCAAGGATTATTGCACTTGATAAGCCAAGGATTACTGCACTTGATAAACCAAGGATTACTGCGCTTGATAAACCAAGGATTATTGCACTTGATAAACCAAGGATTATTGCACTTGATAAGCCAAGGATTACAGCGCTTGATAAGCCATGGATTATTGCACTTGATAGTAAAGAATGTTGCACTTGATAAGCCAAGGATTAATGCACTGGATTATTCAAGGATAATTGCTATTAATAAACCAAGGACTACTGCACTCGATAAGCCAAGGATTATTGCTCTTAATAAACCAAGGATTACTGCACTTGGAAAACTAAGGATTACTGCACTCGATAAACCAAGGATTATTGCACTTGATAAGCCAAGGATTATTGCACTTGATAGGCCAAGGATTACTGCGCTTGATAAGCCAAGGATTATTGCACTTGATAAACCAAGGATTATTGCACTTGATAAGCCAAGGATTATTGCACTTGATAAACCAAGGATTACTGCACTCGATAAGCCAAGGATTATTGCTCTTGATAAACCAAGGATTATTGCACTTGATAAACCAAGGATTATTTCATTTGATAAACCAAGGATTATTGCACTTGATAGGCCAAGGATTACTGCACTTGATAAACCAAGGATTATTGCACTTGATAAGCCAAGGATTATTGCGCTAGATAAACCAAGGATTATTGCACTTGATAAACCAAGGATTATTGCACTTAATAAACCAAGGATTATTGCACTTGATAAACCAAGGATTATTGCACTTGATAGGCCAAGGAATACTGCACTTGATAAACCAAGGATTATTGCACTTGATAAACAAGGATTATTGCACTGGATTATTCAAGGATTATTGCTATTAATAAACCAAGGACTACTGCACTCGATAAACCAAGGATTATTGCTCTTAATAAACCAAGGATTACTGCACTTGGAAAACTAAGGATTACTGCACTCGATAAACCAAGGATTATTGCTCTTGGCAAACCAAGGATTACTGCACTCGATAAGCCAAGGATTATTGCTGTTAATAAACCAAGGATTACTGCACTTAGAAAACTAAGAATTACTGCACTCGATAAACCAAGGATTATTGCTCTTGGCAAACCAAGGATTACTGCACTCGATAAGCCAAGGATTATTGCTCTTAATAAACCAAGGATTTCTGCACTTGGAAAACTAAGGATTACTACACTCGATAAACCAAGGACTATTGCACTTGTTAAACCAAGAATTATTGCACTTGATAGGCCAAGGATTACTGCACTTGATAAACCAAGTATTATTGCACTTGATAGGCCAAAGATTACTGCGCTTGATAAACCAAGGATTATTTCACTTGATAAACCAAGGATTATTGCACTTGATAAACAAATATTGCACTTGATAGGCCAAGGATTACTGCGCTTGATAAACAAAGGATTATTGCACTTGATAAACCAAGGATTATTGCAGTTGATAAGCCAAGGATTATTGCACTTGATAAACCAAGGATTATTTCACTTGATAAACCAAGGATTATTGCAGTTGATAAGCCAAGGATTATTGCACTTGATAAACCAAGGATTATTGCACTTGATAAGCCAAGGATTACTGCGCTAGATAAAGCAAGGATTATTGCACTTGATAAACCAAGGATTATTGCACTTAATAAACCAAGGATTATTGCACTTGATAAACCAAGGATTATTGCACTTAATAAACCAAGGATTATTGCACTTGATAAACAAAGGATTATTGCACTTGATAAACCAAGGATTATTGCACTTGATAAACAAAGGATTATTGCACTTGATAAACCAAGGATTATTGCACTTGATAAGCCAAAGATTACTGCACTTGATAAACCAAGGATTATTGCACTTGATAAACCAAGGATTATTGCACTTGATTAATCAAGGATTATTGCTATTAATAAACCAAGGATTATTGCACTAGCTGAGAAGCTGATTACTGCGCTGTCTAAAAAAGAGATTATTGTGCTCGCTGAGACGTGGATTGTTGCACAACCTGAGAAAGCGATTATTGCATTAGCGGAAGTAACATTTGCACTAGCTACTTGCTGTCTCGTGGATGCTTGCTCTCGAGGGGGGATACTTGCTTTTTGGGAGAGGGGGTACTGGCTACTTGCATGGGATTCTTTCTATCCAGGGATGCTTGCTTTTCAGGGATTCTTGCTATCTGCAGGATGCTTGCTATCTGGGTGGATGCTTCTATAATATCTGGGGGTTGCTTGCTATCTGCAGGATGCTTCTATAATATCTGGGGGGTGCTTGCTATCTGCAGGATGCTTCTATAATATCTGGGGGGTGCTTGCTATCTGCAGAATGCTTGCTATCTGGGTGGATGCTTCTATATCATCTGGGGGGTGCTTGCTAATCTGCAGATGCTTGCTATCTGTGGTGATTCTTGCTATGAGCATTAGAGGATGCTTGCTATCTGCGATTGTTCACTTTTGGAGGGGGTTGCTTGCTGTCTTGGGAATATTTTCTATTTAGGGAAACGATATTTTGTTGACTGTTTGTTAATTTTAGAGAAAAAATGATTTTTTAATTTTGCAAACATCTTAGTCCGTGACAATTTTACACGAATAAGGTGATTTTTTAAATGTGAAGAAGGAATTGGTGTTTAAGAAAATGTGTTTTTTTATTGTTTTCCATGAACTATTTTTGCTCCTTTCTTATTGGGCGCCCCGAAGGGGGCCGCACTAGATTGCTAGTCCTATATACTAAAAATGAGTTGTCTGTATGTATGTATGTGGGTAGGTATGCGATAGATTTCAGAAAAATTGGCTCAACCGATTTTCTTCAAACTTGCACCATTCGATCAGAAATTTTCCTGGGACGGTACATGCATCTTGGCTAAGAAATTGCTCAATTCTAAAGGGATTAAATATTCGAAAAACATGCTTTTTTGCAAAGGTCAAGCAAAATTTTCGACTTGAAATGCATTGCAAGAATGCTAGAGAAAAAACTGACTGACTGAATTTCAATTCTGATAAAGATTGCATCACAACAAGTTGAAAACAGTGTCGAAAAATGCACACACGACTTGATTTAAATTGCGTAACCAATATTGCTAACTTGAACTGAGACTGATACTGGCTGACTGAGAAATTGATTATGTCATAACTTTTTACTTTAATTGACTTGCTGTAAGAATTGAATTATAAGGGCCACAATTCATGTTCTCCGATTGAAAAAAGATAGCCCTGATGCGAACAGACTGGAATGCTAATGTAGCGACCTGGGTTCGAATCTTAGTAGTGCAAAAAAGATTTTTTTTATTAAAACACCTTAAAAACACGAAACTGCTAAACATAAAAGAGCCACCATTTCGAACATTAAACAGCCACCATTTCGAACATTAAAGAGCCACCATGTCGAACATTAAAGAGCCACCATGTCGACCATAAAAGAGCCACTATTTCGAACATCAAAGAGCCACTATGTCAAACATAAAAGAGCCAACATGTCAAACATAAAAGAGCCAACATGTCAAACATAAAGAGCCACCATGTCAAACATTTAGGAGCCACCATGTCAAACATAAATGTGACTTTGTGTCAAACATTAAAGAGCCACCATGTCGAACATAACAGAGCTACCATGTCAAACATTAAAGAGCCACCATGTCAAACATTCAAAAGCCACATTGTCAAACATTAAAGAGCCATTATGTCGTACATTAAAGAGCCACCATTTCGAACATTAAAGAGCCACCATGTCGAACATAAAAGAGCCACTTAAAGTTAAGGGTAAAAACCCATGTTACTTGAGTCGGCCTTAAATGGGTAACGCCAAGCAAAGAAATAGGATTCCAGCCATGACGTCACAGCCACATCACAGCCACTCGTAGGCAGTTAAGATAATCCATCCTAACAGTCCCGTGTGATAGTTCTAAAAATACTCGTTTTACAGCTTCTAAATCTATCATTCAAGAGCTTCAAAATTCGCTGTTACAGTTTCTAATAAAAGCTTAAACAAACTACATGTTTTCCGCAACTAAAAATTCGCATATCTACGCGCGCAAGTGCAAGCTGAGGCTTCTAATTGGAGCCACTCAAAGACAGACTGCAGAAGCTGAACAGCTGACAGAGTTTACACGAACCCTCTCCCACTCTATAGCTCAGTGAGCTTGGCAGTCTTATCTGTGCTATTAGCAGTCAAGATAACGTGCAAGATTTCCATGCATAAATGTATTTAATGCATGGAGATATTGTTGATTCCGAATCACTTGTAGACTTTTCACTAGCGACTGAGCTATAATGCAGCTGGTGGAGCAAATTCTGTTAGTAAGCGCCGTGTTCATAGTCTTAGCGGCGTCGCAATCGCTGCGAAAGCATGAGTATTGCGTCATTGGCGCTGGGCCTGCCGGTCTGCAGCTCGGCTACTTCCTCCGGGCAGCCGAGCACGATTACGCAATCATTGAACGCGGCGACAGGCCCGGAGCATTTTTCGAGACCTATCCGCGTCACGACACGCTTATCAGCATCAACAAAAGGCGCACGGACTCGAGAAACACGGAGTATTCACTGCGACACGATTGGAACAGTCTGCTGTCAAACGATGAGCAGATGCAGATGCGCTATTACTCGATAAAAATGTTCCCAAAACGACAAGACCTGCTGCTTTACCTGAAAGACTTCAAAGAGCGATTCAATTTGAATGTTCACTTCAAGACGGAAGTCACGGGTTTGCATCGGCTGACAGAGAGCTCAGAGTATCGATTCAGTCTAGAGACGAGCCAAGGTCAATATCACTGTCAAGTTGTGATTGTAGCTACAGGCTTGTTTAAGATGAAATCCCTCAACATTACCGGACTGGAGCACACCTCATCGTATGATGACATGTCTCTAAATCCAGCCGACTACGAAAATAAGCGAGTATTAATTATTGGCAAAGGCAACACCGCCTTTGAGACGGCTGCTCACATCTACGGCCGCACCAAGCTCATCCACCTGATGTCAAGGAACAGGGTCAGACTCGCCTGGAGCACGCATTACGTTGGCGATGTTCGAGCTGTCAATAACGAACTGCTGGACACTTACCAGCTGAAGTCAATTGATGGTCTTCTAGAGTACGACGCCAATGATTTGTTCGTTTTGCGTAGACCCGATGGCAGTCTGGCTGTCGGTCCCAAGGATTTAGAAAATGATTTGGACCAAACTCTATTTGAAGAAAATACTCGTGGACTGTTTGAGACAAAACTTTTGTCAAAAATCGGCAACAAAAACTCTTCATTCTCAGTTGAGTTGGAAGGCGAAGGCATTGTTAACTTTAATTATGACGTAGTTATTCGAGCAAACGGATTCGAATTCGATCGGTCATGGTTGCCAAACGTTACTACGGTGAGAAATGGCAAATATCCGAAGATAACGCCAAGCTACGAGTCCACCGACATTCCTGGACTGTACTTCGCTGGCACTTTGACGCACAGCCTTGACTATCGCAAAGCTGCCGGTGGATTCATCCACGGCTTCCGGTACACCGTGAGAGCATTGCAGCGACACTTGGATGCGAAGCGAAATGACAGGCCTTGGCCTTCGCTGAAGCAGCCGTTGACTGGCCTGATTGACACCATGGTACGTCGAATCAACGAAGGCTCCGGCAACTACCAGATGTTCCAGAATCTTGGCGATGTGGTTATTGTCGACAGGTGCGTCCGGGATTGACATAAATTTGCACACGTTTGCGAGCGTAGTTTCGTTAGAAATCAAAAACTCGTGGAATTTGAATAGACATTAATAAAGGAATAAGCACTCTTTGGGTCACCAGCATTCTAAAAGAACTTTTGTATTCATTTTGACCTTGCCCCCCGTCGGTAGCTAGAAACCTATAGGGATCCCGTTTGAGACCTTAATATGTCAGACCTTAGCACCCAGTCAGAGAGAGACCTTGGCATTACACAGAAACCTTGACACCATAAAAAGACATTTTCGCTTTCCTAGAAGCCATGTCAGACTAGAAACCATTGTAGCCAAGGTTCTCAGAACCCTGAGAGCACTGTAGCCAATCATACCAGGAAAATTTAGTAAACCAAAATTCAGACCTTCGACAGTTTTAAAAGCCTCTACATACGAGCGTAAACGCAACTTCTCTTATAAACACCGAGCAGAGCCGCCTCAAGCTTTACATTACTCGAGGAGTTCCCCCTGCGGCTGTTACCAAGCCTGCCGTCGGCCAGTGGCCACCCAGTGGGCCGAGACAGCCTGCTATTCGTTTTCGCTTTTGAGTACGGCAAGAACTTCTCCGGCCCAGCGCTCGACGTGTTTCATGAGGAGCGAGCCAGCTGCTCACCAGAAGATGCGTACGAGTGCAACTTTCTGCACCCGGTGATTTACCAATACAACTCGTTGCCGACCGATACCAGAAGTAAGTTGTTGCTTGTCGTTCGGTTAATGTGGATGAGGGCCAATCCCCCTCAATGCACCGAGTACGTACGACCTAAATGCCTGAGGATGAGAAATGAGCTTGTGTACATGCACGTTCGTGGATACTGTACGTGTGCTTGTGTTTGCTCAGGAGTCCAAGACAGGGGGGTCCAAGACTAATTATCTCCGTAACACAGTGAGTAATCGACTTCAATTTCAGCCAGTCTACACAAAATGAGCCCGTCACACCTGCCAGAGCCTGACGCGATTATTCACCTGGTTGAAGATCTGCACACAAATTTCCGCGGCCGTTCGACTCACTTGGAACCGTTGGCGGCGTTTCTAGAAGCGGCACTCAAGCAGCCGATGTACCCGCTGTCTCTAGAGCGGTGCGCTATGCTGGCAGTGATGCATGGGTCGACAAAGCCAGCAGAGTCCTGGTGCGGTGGTAGCTCTGAATCTCGGCAGGACTCGGCAGCCATGCTCCGAGGCTGGTCAGCTGCCGATATGATGCAGCACGGCTGGAAGCAGAAATGATCCCAAGCTCTCGCTTCGTGCGTTTAGCTTTCCTCAAGTAGAAGTGCTAAAACTGTAAAGCATACTTTGAATTAATCAATCAAAATATTCAAAAAATATTATCATATTTATCGGAACGACCCACAGTCAAAAGTTCATATTGTATTTAGAAGGGATTTTTAAGTGGCCTCACAACCTGGAGCACGATTGCATGCGCCAAATAGAGTCAAGTTCTCACAAAAATTTGTTCATTCGCCCTCCATTAGTTATGCATGACACTATATTTGCCAGTCCTACTTAAAATGTGTCTGTGGATCGGATAATTTGATGTAGCTACGAGTAGATTAATATTTTGTTTCATTGATGAAGCATTAAGGAATCTGTAGATGTTTAACGTGTTTAGTAAAACTAAACTAAAAAAATGGACGCAATTTCTAAGTCTAATATGCCTTATCCTTAAATAAACAGCTTTGAAACGGGCCTCGGCAGTTATAGAGAATTTTTTCGACCTGCTAGAGCAGAATCATGAAAAATGAACTTGAACTCAATCAGCTAAATGCTCTTTTTCGAGGGGATGACTCTCAGTGCGATCACTGGAAAAACAGGTGTTCGATTTTCGTTCATTTACTTTTAAGAATTATCTTCGATTTCAACGGGACTATAAAAATGTTGTCTAGGCATTTTATTTGTCTGTGTGCAAACCTATATCTATCCATTTTCAAGGGCTATGGATTTTGTACACAGAGCTCAAATTGAATGCAATTTTTAACGGAGATTTTGTTGAACATGTAGCCTACATGTAGCTGCAGATCAGGGTTAGTTAACAGAGGAGTTTTTAGAAGACGCAGGTTATATCACAGAATATACTGTGGGTTATATGAAACAACGTTCGACTAAGTTCTTGATCGAACTAGACCACAGATTCTATTAACACTAGATGGCTCACTCTCCATTCCTTCAGTGGAGGCCAAATTCTCACTGTCTATGGTTGGAATCCCTCGCTCGCGAGACTTCGCCCCCCCCCGCGCCAGCAGCTTATAACTAGCGTAGAGCCAGCAAAAAAACTTTTCTCTCACTGATTCTAGCACACCCAGTTCTTTCTCCTGCTTTCGCTTTCACTTCCCATAGCTAGAAGAATAGAACAAAGTAGAAGAGTATAGAACACATTAAAAGCCTGCGTTTAACACTAGGGCTAAAAATAGCGATTCCAACCATAGACGATCTGTTTGGGAGCAAGATTTTTCGCTGAGTGAGCCATCTAGTGTTTATAGAATCTGTGAACTAGACTCGCCCTATGCTCAATAGTTTCTTGACAGGATTTGTCTATGTCAAAACCCCACTAGGCGCTTTATGCGTTCTCCAGCGCATACTGAATGCACCAGAGATGCGACAAATATACGCTCCTTACCAGCACTCAGCTTCTTTCTAAGAAAATACATTGTAGTGTCTTTCTATAGAAGTTGTGTCACTATACCTCTGCCGCAGACGTACGAGTTTAGTAAAATCGAATTAATTATGAAGATAAGACCGACAAGAAATATTTCTATCCTGAATACAAAAAACAAACAGCATTCTCAGCAAGTCTACAAGGCACCAACTAAGCTGTCCAGTATGTTGTATTATCAATTCAACAATTTACGAAAACAGTTGGATGAAAACGCAAACTTACAAGTAGATATCTTAATACAAGAAAATAACTTTCTAACGTAATATTAAAAAACTGTTACGTCCAATGCAACATCGAGTCAATTGAAGCACCAAAAAGATAACAAAAAAACTTATTTAGATATGAGCAGCATACGAGTATTAATGTTAGCACAGTCTGGAGTCGCAGAAGTCATATTTGGACTTACAATAGAAATGCTAGCCTGTTAAATCACCATGTGCGCTGAATGTTAATTAAAAGTACAACTGAAATAGTAAATTATACGAATACATTGATAAGCCAAAATAGTAAACTAGCATAAATTAAATGCTGCGAAAGTTTATAGTTATGCATACAGCTGTTGAATAGGTTAAATAAAACCTGTATTATCAGTGTTATATTATATGCATACTGTATTAAATAGAACTGTTACCTATTGCATCTCTAAACTTTAAATTGAATGCATATAACTGCTTGCCAGAGTCGTTGCAGGTAACACAGGTAAAACAGGAAGGAGCTGACTCTAGAACGACAAGATGTCACGACTCATTGTTTGCGACTCCGGTGCGACGCAAGTGACTTAGGGACGCTTCTATAATGACCCTGGGGTCTGGGGTCGCAGTTAGCTAAAACAACTTTTTCGTCTACCTGAGTACCTGGTAACACAAACGATTATGGAATGAATGTTTTACGACTCTATAACTCAAGTGATGTACTTTTGACTTAACAGCAACTTCTTCAGTTGTTTGAGTCGTTTAAAAGCCACAAGAATCGAACCAGAGTCGCTAGAGTCACTAGTGAGTTGTTCGCAATGATGTTTTTAGCAATTATTGTCACGGTCACGTTTTCAACATAAACTTTTTCATATAAAGCTTTTAAAAAGGTCAACAAAAATTGAATGCTAAACATAACCCTAACCCAAATCGCTGACAGTCAACTGTTGTGCTCACCTTACTAGCTTCAAATGATCTGATCCGATATTCAGAAGTTCAGCAGGTGAGAAAACAGCTGAAAAAGATGTATTTTCTAGCACAATAATGTCTATTATAATGTAGATAAACAAAATATTCGAGTGATGCAGTTTGAAAAAAAAATCTTCTGTTTTAACTCCGGGCGCACAACCAACCAAGACAACCTGAAATATCAATCGGCGATTATTTCCACAACATCGTCAGATTGTTCAACCATCAGGCGTTGCTGCTGGTTCTGTCGCTTTTGCAAGGACACTCGGCCGTGATTAGCCAAGATGGCGCTAGCAGCGGCTTCGCTAGGGTGATATTTCATGTGCAGCTTCAGGCTGAGCCGGTGGGTGAAGCTCTTGCCGCAGATGGGGCAGCAGTGGGGCCGCTCCCCGGTGTGCAGGCGCATGTGATCGTCCAGCGTGTTGGCCTGGCGGAAGCGCTGGCCGCACAGGTCGCACTTGTGCGGCTTGTCGCCCGTGTGGGTCAGCAGGTGGTGGTTCAGGTGGGCCAGCTGGCGGAAGGCGCGGCCGCACAGTTCGCAGTCGAATGGCTTCTCGTCACGGTGTATCCGCATGTGCACCTGGGACAGATGGGTTTGGTGTGAGGGTTGATGGGCAAGTTGATGAATAGGTACGCTCGTAAAAAGATATATAAATAGATAGACAGATAGATAGATGGATTGATGAACTGATAAATAGATAGATAGATAGATAGATAGATAAATAGATAGATAGATGGATAGATATATAGATGGATAGATAGATAGGTAGATAGATAGATAGATAGATAGATAGATAGATAGATAGATAGATAGATAGATAGATAGATAGATAGATAGATAGATAGATATGGATAGATAGATGGATAGATAGATAGATAGATAGATAGATAGATAGATATGGATAGATAGATAGATAGATAGATAGATAGATAGATAGATAGATAGATAGATAGATAGATAGATAGATAGATAGATAGATAGATAGATAGATGGATAGATAGATAGATAGATAGATAAAATAGATAGATAGATAGCTAGATAGATAGATAGATAGATAGATAGATAGATAGATAGATAGATAGATAGATAGATAGATAGATAGATAGATAGATAAAATAGATAGATAGATAGATAAATAAAAAAAAGATAGATACAGACAGATAGATACATAGCTAAGTTTATTGAAATTAAAACTCATTAAGCTCCAGACAGTGGAATGTACCTTCAGGTAGCCTTGATTAGCGTAGGCCTTGCCGCACACGGAGCATCTGTACTTTTTATCCGAATGATGAATCGGCACGTGACGCTTCAAGCTGGTCAGGGTGGCGAAGCACTTGCCGCACTGCTCGCACTCGTGCCTCTTCTCGCCCGTGTGCGTCTCCAAGTGGTTGCGAAGGTGAGCGAACAGGTGGAACCTGCGCTGGCAGATGTAGCAAGAGAAGCGCTTCTCCTGATCCACGCTCAGCAGCCGAGCCTTGATCGCAGCAACGGACACGTGTTGCGGATAATCGAACTGCTGTTGTAATGCCTTCTGCTGACGTCCGTTTTGCAACACCTGAGACGACATCTGCTTCTGCTGTTCCATCGGCTGTCCGTTGTCGTGGGCAGCTCGATAAACCGACTGACTATTACTACCTGCATTACCGAAATCTCCGCCGTGTTTATCGGACAGGTAATTAGCTAATCTGCTAATTGTCGAGTTCAGAGTCGGAGCCATTATAGCAGCAGTCGGAGAAGATTCAATTTCAACAACCGAAGCTACGGAATCTGCAAAATCTGGTTGCTGAGCACGACTGGACACGAAATAGGGATCATCTTCGTTCGAGAGCATGCCGGATTCGACTTTCATTTGCAGTTGCAGATAAGCCGGTTCAGGAGGAGCGAACTTGCTCTTCAATCTCGCTAGCAGCTGGTTTAGCTCTTCGTCTTGATGAAGCTGAGCCCGCTCGTCTGGATTCGATGGAGCCGAAGGCTGGTACTGATAATGAAGGTCATCGAGCACCCACTCCAGGGAAGCTTTAACTGGCTTATTGACTGACTTTCGGTTGCCGCTCATCTCGGCGATTGATTCGTTTTTACATGCAAAATTGTAAATTTGATAAACACTGGCTAGCTAGAGTTTACTTATATTCTGGTGTACTTTTTAAAGAGATAACGGGCTTGTTTAGTGAGTGGTGGTTCATGTACATTCTGATGTACATTTTGAATAAATAAGTTCGGGCCTGGTTAGTAAGGGGTGGAAGCATGTGCATTCTTAATTGATGTAGGAGATAAGGGGCCTGGTTAGTAAGGGATGGAAGCATGTGCATTCTTAATTGATGTAGGAGATAAGGGGCCTGGTTAGTAAGGGGTGGGAGAATGTGCATTCTTAATTGATGTAGGAGATAAGGGGCCTGGTTAGTAAGGGATGGAAGCATGTGCATTCTTAATTGATGTAGGAGATAAGGGGCCTGGTTAGTAAGGGGTGGAAGCATGTGCATTCTTAATTGATGTAGGAGATAACGGGCCTGCTTAGTGAGGGGTTGGAGCATGTACATTCTGATGTACATTTTGAAGAGATAACGGGCCTGCTTAGTGAGGGGTTGGAGCATGTACATTCTGATGTACATTTTGAAGAGATAACGGGCCTGCTTAGTGAGGGGTTGGAGCATGTACATTCTGATGTACATTTTGAAGAGATAACGGGCCTGCTTAGTGAGGGGTTGGAGCATGTACATTCTGATGTACATTTTGAAGAGATAACGGGCCTGCTTAGTGAGGGGTTGGAGCATGTACATTCTGATGTACATTTTGAAGAGATAACGGGCCTGCTTAGTGAGGGGTTGGAGCATGTACATTCTGATGTACATTTTGAAGAGATACCGGGCCTGCTTAGTGAGGGGTGGGAGCATGTACATTCTGAAGACAACGGGCCTGGTTAATGAGCGGTTGGGGTTACATTCTAGAAGATCAAAATAATTTGATAATTATTGAAAAGAATATAAGCTTAGACAAAAATATACATTTTCGAATGCGAAGAAATAAATATAATTTTTGGAAAATTTACATTGTACACTTTAAATAGGGAACAATAATAATAAGCAAAATAAGCATCTCAGTAAGGTATCTTTTTAGGATAAACAGCAGTGCTTAAGCAGAATATAAAAATAAACTATAAGATATGACTAGATTTTAGCTCGCATGATAAAGCATTGAGCTGTAAAACATTGCGACTAGGTGAGGTAAAACCATCGATAAACTATTTTAATAACTATTAGAGCGTATTGTAAAAATGATTCTAGATTTTCTGTGTCACGTAGTATGTTAATGATGCATTTCATTTTTTTAGCTTCTAATCTTTCAATTTCAATATTTCATTGCAAGCATTAATACTTTTTGATATTTTTTTTAGTTCGTGGGAGTTCCAAACTTCTGTGACCCAGACCAAAAAGCGCCTGGAGTTGCTGCAGATGACACGGTTAAAATCGGAAAGGAGTGACTCTACAGTATACGACTCTATAAAACGTCGAAATGTCGTCGGTAAAAGTCGTCAGAGTCGCATGAGTTAATTTTAGACGTTTAATTGTCTGCTACTCATGGGCGCTTTCGTATTTATAACAACTGTTACTTAGTTTACTATAATTGGTAGAAAGTTAAGTACTAGCACAACGACTATTGGACGAATTTTTCGACTCTTTCTACGATTCCTAAAACTCACGTGATGCTCTCGTGACTCAACAGTCGCCTCTCCGTCGCACTATACTCGTAGTCGTTTGAGTCGTTGAAAAAAGCAATGGTTATTTTGCGATTATTGTCACGATAACGTTTCCAACGTGTCAGTAAATCTGTAAACATGGAGTCTGCATACTACTCTGCAGTGTAAATGGTAAATTGCAGTTTTGATGCTTTGATTAAAAAACCTATAGCGGCGCTAATTAAACAATTATTTGACGACTAATTAGCAATTGCGAAGCCAACACAGCCAACAGCATCAGGGCGATCACTCCAGCCGAAGGGCCCAGTCCTGACGACTGACCAGGACCTAAAAAATCTATCCCGTGAAAATGTCTCTGACAGTCAATTTCGTCCGAAGACAGATCAGAGGCACTGCCAGCGTCCAGACAGTCATCGTAGCCGTTGCAATAGTGATTGCTGTAGATGCAGTGGCCGCCGGTGTCATTCATGGAGCTCGAGCCGCACCAGAAACCATTGTACATGTACTTTACACAGCTCGATAATCGATCTTCTCGGGTCAGATGGACTCGGAAGCGGGCATAGATTAGTACGGATATTGTCATGCCCGATGCTCGAGTCATGTTCGAGCGACGCCACGATAATTTAGCAAATCTGTGTGCGGAATAAATACAGACTGTTTCAAGTCTACTTTCTGCCCATACTATTTTTCGCCATCTCTTGATAATTTTCTGATAACTTAACGTAGCTGTATGTGCTACGCAAGGAGTCCCTCTAAATAGCACTTCTTCATATTTTTTTTAGATTTGGACTTTATGCTTAACTCGTATAGAAAGGTAGGAATTTGATCTGATGTATAATAGCCTACCGAAACGAGGAGAATGTCTATGTATATGCATTTGCCATAGACATTCTCCGAGTTTCAGTTGGTTATTGAAATGTATCCCACGAATGCAAGGAGCGGAGAATATTGACTAGATTCGCGGAGATTACGAGTATTCTCCGCTCCCTGTATTCGCAAGACACGTTTTGTCCATGGTAGAAGAAAGTGTTTAACCAGCCTCACCTTGGCTCAAAGAGTTAATTTTATTGTCTATGGCAGCGGAGGTCACTTAGTGAGAATCTCCGCTAGCGAAGCACTAGAGACATAGACAAGGCGTAGAGGCAAAGTGGGATACATTTCATAAAACACTATCGCTATTTTTGTGCCTGAAAATATAAGATTTTTCTTCTATGGTACATCCTTCAACTTAAGTCGCAGTTTGTTTGCACCATCTGAAAATGACATCATAAACTCGGTACATTGCAGTTATTCCCAATTCCACTGAGCAGACAGGATGTAAATCGGCCCTGACTTTCTATTCTCATCTTCAGGCAGTGTACAAACTCTGTGCCTTGGTCAGACACGGAAGAACACACCTGTACTTAGTCTTGTGCAGATATGGATAAACCCTGTTAGTACAGTTGAACTCTACAGATTCGCTGCGCATTTTACTGTGCCAATGCTGGTGATGCGCCAACGGACTGAACTCGCTGGAGTTGAGCACCAGGGTGTCTCCGCATTCCGGTGGCGAATTGATATTGAACGCTAATCGCCAGGTGAATTCCCTGTTTAACTCATCAGAGTTGCTGCTCACAGCTGCCCAGGTGAAAGCGCCATCGCACAGGATGAAGGCGTCAAGAAGACTCTCATCAGGCTGTTGGGTGCCAATCAGCAGGCTGTGATCGATGTAATTCAATCTATCGTCAGTTTTCAGGCAGCGCTTATGAATTCTTGGCAGTAGATAATTAGTGATGTCCAGCTTTCTACTGACAGTAGTTGACTCTAGAGGCGGTGTTTGGGTAGAACCGCTGGGATTATTTAACACAGTGTCGGGCTTTTTAACAACGCTAGCCGAGTCCTCTGAGAGTGCCGCGTTGCTGGTCAAAACGGCCCAAATAAGGGCTGCGGCAGCGGTAGTTGAAGCCATCTGAGAATTCTACAAGCTGGTCACGCCTGATGACGGTTCTGACAGCGCAGTTGAAACATGCTGAAGTATTTGTTTATTCAAAATCGATCTTTTTTAAACACACAAGTTAGCTACACGAAATATACTCCTCCTATCTGTGACTATGCTAAAAAATTCCAGTAAGATTGAAGTCATTTAAAATTAAATACGCTAATGAAATAAAGCGTAGGTTTATTATTAAATCCAAAAAATAACTTTGGTCAATAACACAAATAGACTAAGGCCCAGAAAATTGAAAATTGCAAAATATGTATAGAAAAACAGGTTTGGACGGAGTATTTTAAGTTAAAATTATAAAGTACTCAATGTACTTAACTCAGCAGTGCAAAACTAAAAAATAACTTTATTGAGTAGGAAAAAAGTAAATATTGTTAGCAACTGTTGCTTATAATATACTCAGACTCACAGCATTCTGCGATGGAGCCCAATAGCATTCACACAATATTCGAGACTGATGGTTCAACAAACTTGCCTAAAATGATTTGTTGAATTTCCCAAAAGTCTGTCATGCAGTGTGCAATGCAATTATAGCAATACCATCGTTTGCCAGATTATTATACTACTTTTGTACGCTAGTAACAGTAGTAGAATTAAAAAACGTTGCGTTAATTTTTCGACGAAACTTGAGGCTGAGTTGTCACTACGTCGTCAGGGCTATTAGACTCAGTTGCAGGTGAAACTTTAGACTTAGGAGAGGCCGGACCAACATATCCGTGCTGTTTATTGCGTGAAGTTGAACGGGTCCGGGACTATTTGTAGGGCTGCTACCAGCCGACGAACTGGTGGCCATTGTGGTCTCACAGCAAGCGCAGTTGCAGCAGTTGCAGCGCCGCTCTGCGTGAGGGAAAGCACGGGACTTTATATTAATCGATTTGACGTCTCCTTGCTGTGGTAGCCTATGACCAATCCAGCGACTCTGTGGTAGCTTATGAACAATTCGGCGACTCTATGGTAGCCTATGACCACTATAGTAGGGTATGACCACTATAGTGATTTAATGGTAGCCTATGACCAATCCAGCGATTCTATGATAGCCTATGACCACTATAGCATAGGCTATGACCACTATGACCACTATAGTGATTCAATGGTAGCTTATGACCAATTTAGTGGTTTCTATGGGAGCTTATAACCAATTTTGTGGTTTTTTTGTGGTGTAGACCTCTCCATGCTAAGCTCAATTCAACAAACTTAGCAGGAAAATAAACTGAAAGGCATCATTAAACTTACGCAGACATGGAAACACTCAGCACATGAGTAGAACAACTAATTGTTCAGTTTTATATTAAAAAGCAAATATGTTTGCTGATTCGGTATCACTAACAATAAGTGACTTCAATTTATCTGAAAGAAACAAAAATTGCATGTAATAAAGATATATGGATTAATGATATATTAGTAGAATGCACTATATTCAATCATCATATACACCTACTATATTAGAGCCCTATTGCAACCAAAGGTTATTTTTGTAATGTTAGAAAGTCTAATAAATTTCAAAAAATTTTTGGCAAATTGGCATATAAAGACTTAAGTGCTTATAGCAAAGAGAAGAATGGCATTTTTTAATACAAGTCAACCTTGAATTGATGCAACAATATGATGTTAGAACATAGGCTATTGCTAGTTCTAGGCACATAGTGACCCAATTTTGTAAAAAAGCATATTCCTAAATCCTAATTATGGATTGCTTGTTAGCACCCAGACTCATAAAACTCTATTTGGAGTTCTATTAAAAATATAATGGTATTACCTTAGTGCGTCCAAAAAGTTCTTGGACACCCTTTATATCTCTGTATCTAATTCAATCAATTCTGATAAAATTTTATACAAACATGCATACATGCCCAAACCCCACACTCAGGAAGGTGTACATTATGACAGAAAATTCCGGCGCACATCAACAAAAATTGGCTTAAAGTGGCCCACATGGCGCACAACAAATTAAGGATTAGCATAAATTTTAAGTGCACAGTGGCACATAGCAAAAGCTGATCAGAAAAATTTAGCTTACTGGTACAATGAGTCACCTAAATGTATAATCTGCATATGTAGTACGTAAAATAAGCTTTTATATTGTTTTTTTCCAATCATATCAATTAAAAAATTGTTTCTTGGTAAGTGAAACAAATAGTAAAATTCAAAATAGAATTTTACCATAAAGTTTAAGCTAATTCTTTTGACAATTTTCTATGTGAACTAAAATAAAGCACAAAGTTTTGAGTTGAAAAAAGGGTATTAAAATTAATCTGTTTTTTTACTTTTGTTTTAATTGGACTTCTACTGAGTTTTTTATTGCTATGGCACATTAGTACTCTAGCTATGTATTTGTCAATAAACGAATATAGGCCTTAGTGCATAAATTCATATTTAGCTTTGCACACAGCGCATACTCCAAAAATATGTTGAAATATATTCCCCCACACATGTGACACCTTCCTGAGTATGGCCCAAACCCCCTAATTTACACTCTGGCCATGCAATTTAAATAAGTAAAATTTTTGACCAAAAATGCAACTTACCTAAGAAAAGACCCTAAAGCAAAAATTAATACAATCTAGGGTAAAGAGAAAGAATAACTATGATTGTCTTATCAAGGCTAAACAACTTATCATCTAATAAGTACTATGTCTATATTTTTTAAGTGGGCACTTCTGCAACTTGCCCCTAGGCCTAGTCTACCATAATTTACAGTGGGTAGATTGGCCAGGTTGGCTAACAGTTAGGCAGGTATAAAAACATGGAGCTATATTTATTGAATTCAATGCTAAAGTTTCTGCTCAATTGGGTTAATAGAGCAAAAGCAATCAATCATTTACTAATAAACCTATGAGATTAGGAATATGATTTATGAAAAAAGTATTGAATCCAATGGTAAATAGTGAAATTGCAGCTGGTTTTCTGAAGAATCAATCAGCAAAATATTGCTACTTTTGCTAAGTACTGATTAATCATTACTTGCAAGCTACAAAAGTTGTTAGTTGTTAGCATGGGTGGCAGGACTTGCAGCATTGGGGGCACAGCCCCCCTCCTAGAAACTGAGTCTATATGGTAATTTTTAGTGTTTTATCTGATTTTAACCAATTAGGCCCTCATTAATAGCTTATAAAGGACCTTGTGGGCTGTGCCTGCCTTGCCCTGTGCCTGGTTCCTCCCCCCCCCTAAAATATTAGGCTCTGCTGCCCCTGGTTGTTAGTTGCCAGTTGCCACAGCCATAGGAAAGTAAAAAAATATTAGCGCAACACTAAAGATTTAGCATAGCATAAAATAATTTGTTTCAAAATTAAATAAGTAACTATTTAAAGTAACCTGGTTAATAAATAATACTAAATCAAGTCTTAGAAAACCAGTAATTGAAGAAGTCTTCAGAAATTGTAGGCCTACTATGCTGAACTATAAAATTGCACCCTGAAATTGGATATAATTATTTTAATTTATAGACTCCTAACATATATAGTCTCTAGTCTAGTAAAAAAACTGCAGCAATAGCCTCTCTGCTCTCCGCTGAAACTACCACTTGCCAATGTCATTGTCAATAATTCAAACTAGTCATTTACCTTCTAATGTTGACTCAAGTCAATTAGGCCCTAACATTTAAAAAGATTTATAACTGTATTGTTAACAATAATAGGCCTAGGGACCAAGCTATTCTCAACTGTAACAAAACAGAAAGTATAGTTAGTAAGCTTGATTACACTATCATAACGGTAACCATGTATGATTACAGTAATAGTTACACTACACTAGTTATAGTACTGTCTGTCGCATGATTCATAATTTATTTGTAAATAAGATTTCCTATCCCTGCATTTCGCATAATAGTTTTATATTTTTTAACTATTAGACTCTATTCTATTCGCAGTTTTGGATAAGCCGCTAACTCCGCATGGATTCTGATTTCTTTAAGAGGAAATCAACTTGCCTGCAACTCATGACATCGACATGACAAATGTCAAATCAAATCAGAAAGATTTTTCGAAAACTTCTTTGAAAATTCCGAATTGAAATAAGCGCAGATGTCAGATACCTGGACTGATCATTTAACTCGTAAGGCAGATAAACAAATGTTAAGTAAAATGTACATGTATGCGCTTATCCATTAGTCTGGCTTGTAGGAGCCTAGTCTATATCCATGATTTTCCTAACATCGCTCGCGCATATTTGTATGTGAAGCATGTAGTGAGTCTCATTTTGTTTGATAAAATTCTTACTTCGATAGAGATAGAATTCTAGCTAGGCTCGTTCCGTTGAGGTAGCTGAATGAACTTTGAGTACAGTAGCACTCTACATGTATATATATTTTTATCATCGTCAAACGTTTGAACGCGCTTTTAAATGAACTCTTGAATAAGTCTATTTTAGCTGCTTTATGAATACTTGATTTGGCCATACGCTTTGTCTAGTGAATGACAAGCCCTTTGTGCTGCAGCGTGCACATTTATTAGGCCAACAGGTGGCAATCGTTTCTTAAATCTTGACAGTGGCCATCTGTAATTTATGCATAGTCAGTCTACAGAGCAGATAACAGAAGTTTTACTCTAATATTTCTCGATTTTTTATTGAACAAAACGCTAAATCCTATTAAATTAGTAGATGCCTATTATCTATTGAAGAAAAATGTATTCATAATTAAAGATAAAAAAATTCTAAAAGTTATGTTACTGTGCATGAAAACATTTATGAAAAATTTATTACTCTTAACTTCGATTTAGCACTGGCTTTTTCATGCATTTGGCATACATGGGTAAGTTAGTGAACATTAAGCTAGACGACGTTACATTATCAGTTGTTAAACAGATGAAAAACTTACTTCTAAAGTCGAATGAAATAAAAAATGCTAGAAAAATGAACCGGATAAAATAAATAAGCAATTTTGACCTTAAACTCACAGCCAATAACAGATGTCTAGTGTGAACTACTCGTATATCTCTGATTTATGATAGCTAAAAGCAAGACAGAAATAAAATAGAAATAGAAAATGGTGGAATTGTAAAGCACTAAAATAAATAGGCAAGGGGAATTTTCTTGCAAAATATGTCTACAACAGATACGAATTTTTAGAACTCTTACTCCTTCGATGATATTAATTAATCCTAAAATAAAGTCTTCATCCACTCTGACCAATAAGAAAAGTTCACAGATCTCTAACCCTCCTGACCAATCAGGGCCTTTTGCAGATCTCTATCCCTCCTGACCAATCAGACCATTTTGCAGATTTCTATCCTTCCTGACCAATCAGACTATTTTGCAGATCTCTAACCCTCCTGACCAATCAGGGCATTTTGCAGATCTCTATCCCTCCTGACTAATCAGACCATTTTGCAGATCTCTATTCGTCCTGACCAATCAGACTATTTTGCAGATCTCTAACCCTCCTGACCAATCAGACAAATTTTGCAGATCTCTAACCCTCCTGACCAATCAGAGCGTTTTGCAAATCTCTAACCCTCCTGACCAATCAGGGCGTTTTGCAGATCTCTATCCCTCCTGACCAATCGGTGTCGACCATTTTGCAGATCTCTATCCCTCCTGACCAATCAGGGTCGACCATTTTGCATATCTATATCTCTCCTGAGTCCTGACCAATCCGAGCATTGCTTTCCCAGCTAGTTATTCCAGGCAGTGACGTAACCATTCCAAGGCAGCTTGGGCGCCAGAAAGATTCTCCTGCCAGCCTGGAACACGGACACCACGCCCTGGTAGCCACACCGCGGCACGCCCTGCTTGAAGTCTGACATGGAGCCAAGCAGCTTAGCGGCGGCAACAAACTGATCGCGGCTGGAGTATTCGATACGAACAGCAGGCCGGTCCAGCAAACCGATTGTAAAATTGCGGTTGTTCAGCTGCGACGAAGTAGGCAAAGGCATGACCAGTGCCTCAGCTGGACTGGCGGCTAGCGGCAGCCTGCGAAGTATAGGTTGACTGCGTTGTAAATACCTGATAGTCATAGATACTAAATAATAACTAATAATAATATTTACAGGATAGCCTGAGCCTGATGACAGGATGAGCCATTCCTGAGCTCTGTCTGTCTGTTTATCTATCGTTATTTCAATCTACCGATGAATCCATAAATCTGTTTATCCACCTAAAAGCTGCAAGCCCCGAACAGAGCTCACCCATATACCAGTGCAGAAAACTGAGCATCATAAGCCTGGCGAGTCAGATGGTCAAGGCCCATCAGGTCATAGCGAACATCGCTGCTGGAATTGTGCAGCACAATGTGCCGGAGAAATCGATCAAAATGCTGGCCGTGACTAACGCCAATCCGACCGAAAGTGTAACTGCGCGACACCTCCGGTCGGATGCAGGCGCGACCGCGTCGAATCGCGGGCTTCCTCAGATGATCATCCCAATAAGCGGCTGGCCACTGCCGCCTCAGCTCCAGCCACAGACTGCGCAGAAGCATCCAGCCCAGGCCTGGGAAAAACTCAGTCCTATGAAACAGGTCGGGTCTGTTGGCATCAATTAGACTGGCTTTGCCATTATCGTTCCAGGCTGATATGCACCACACGCTCGGGTCACGGATTAGAAGAGGACTTAAATGCCGGAAGTAGGCGTAAAAGTCTGGCGCAATATCTAAATCGTCTTCAACCACTATGGCGGCTGTGTAGTTCAGATGCAAGAACACCTGCGGCGTTAACAAAGGCAATAATCAAGACTAGTTGGTTATGCAAAGGGCATAAAAACAAATTGAAAGCCTTGAATTCCCTGGCCTTATTGAAAACAATACTTAGGCCAAGAAGCGTCCCAGAGTAACTTACATCACTCTGATGTGACGGGGGCCGTAGCCCAGCGGTCTAGCGCAGGCTCTGGTGTGCCAGCGACCCAGGCTCGATTCCAAGTACAGTCAAATTAATTTGGGGCTGAATTGGAATCTCGGCTTGGCTCTGCTCGTGCAATTAACGGCCTTGAGAGCCAACCCCCCAAGGTGCAGTGAAGTGTACATGCCTAACGATAATATAAAGTTAGGGCCGCTGTACACTCCTGTGTGAGTGTGTGCCTGCGTACGTATCCGCGCGCTTGTATGCCTGCTCAGGGGAGTCGGCAGAATGGGCAGCAATGCCTCTCGCCGGTTGTGTGCCTATGTCGCTTAAAGTGCGCCAGGGTGCACACAGTACCCCTGCCTCTAATAAAAAAAAATAAAAAAAAATAAAAAAATAATAATCAACACAGAGTCGTTTTAGAGTTGGTGCAGGTAACACAGGTAAAATAAGAAAGAAGTGACTTTAGTGACTTTAAGATGACTCTAAAACGACAAGATGTCATGGTAAAGTCGTCAAAAAATCGCCCAAGAGTCAATTTAGTGTATTTATATTGCCTGCGACTCTGAAACGACTCTGGGCGACGCAAGTGACTCTGTAACGCTTCTATAATGACTATGGAGCTGTAGAGTCGTGTCTGAGACATGCTAGAGTTACTGTAGAATCAATGAGTTTCGTCTAAAGTGCATCTGCCCCATTTGATGAAAAAAATCCTATTTCAAATTTATACAATTATACATAGTCTACTTGTTAAGTGAGTAGAAAGTTAGGTGCTAACACAACGACTCTTCTAGGATTCTGCTGCGGGATGCGTTCGTGACTCACCAGTCGCCTCTCCATCGCATTACAGTAGTTTTGAGTCGTTAAAAAGTCGCTATAGTCGCTACAGTCACTATGAGTTGCTTACAATGATTCTTTAGGGATTCTTGTCATGGTAACGGAGTCTTGACCTCTCGGTTTAGGCTACTGGTTATTCCTCAACTTGGAACAGACGGCAAGTACTGTGTGACGTGAATATCGGTTATTTGTGTATCTGACTTTAACCCGACTTAGTGAACTACTGGTTTGATTGATAGGTTGCTTGATATTCCCTAATCCTACTAGTTGACGATTTAAAGAGTTAAGACAGGAAACCAAAGATTTATTCAACGAAAAATGAATAAATAAGCATGCAATTTGGTGTTACAAATATTATTCCTTAATTTCGTGCAATATCATGTAGGCATTGACTACCTTTTAGTGAGTGCACTGTTACTGACAGACCACCGGTAGCAGTTCTTACATATTCCTATCCCTTATTACCCTTTTGATTCTTATAAGTTACAATTGGCTCTGGGCTGCCTGACAAGCTAAAAGTAACAGTAACAGTAATAAGTATTCGGCGCCTCAGCCATTGAATAGGCTCTTACGCCACTAGATATAAATTGATTCCAGGTTGGGAGTGTACTTATGTACATTGAGACCTAATTGGAGCTAAGAGGACTGTACAAAGGGCAATTGACAAATCAAAAACCTCCCCGGGGGACAGTGACAGCGGAACGACATACCCGTCAGGAAGCCCGTGCCCAAAATCCAGGTTAGAGAGACCCCCTGCCTATTAGGGTTGGCCCGAAGGCCTAGAGCCGTGGCTACCATGCTGGGGCCGACCACCCACCATCCCCGGGTACACAAGCCAACGTACATAAACCTCCCCGAGGCTAGAGGGGGTTGAGTGAACCATTCAGGGAAGCCCGTGCCTTCTCCAGGGTTAGAAATGCCAAAAAACCGGTGTATGACCGCCCCCACGGCCGTGGCTACCCCGAGGAGCCTCCCCCCCCCCCAACTAAACCCCGGGTACTCTTGCCAGACAGTCTCTTATCTTTGAAGCGGCAGGAGGGCTAATCGCCGGGACTATTTCACCCTTTGCTTCGCCAACCCGCCATTTCTATAGTGACCGTGCCAACGGTCTCGTCCTGCTCAGACTCAGTCCTGGTTCTGGCACACTCCAGCTTTAATAGGGTCGCTGGCTGTTCGCTCAGAGGGCACTTGAGGGAGACCGTCAAAGCACCAACTGGAACAGGTATAGGCCTGCCTTCCTATACAGCTACCCACAGCCCTTCCCGATCCACTATTACCCTCCAACCCAGCCTACTCACTCATTACAAGCTTTCAGCCAGGCAGAGACAAGTTTCACAGGAGTGCTGCGGTTAGGCGCCTCTATGCGAGACAAAGCCTGACAAGCTAAAAGCCTAAAAACTCTCGATACTTATAAGGAACTCCCAAACTCTCGATCTATCTCCACCATAATTATTTCCCAAGATAACACTATTGATAGTAGCGCAAAAGCATATGTGCCTATATGTGCCCTAGTAACGGTTTCAGCTAATTGGGGGGGGGGTTGTCATGCAATTCCTGCCAATGAGAGCCAATCCATAATTCACTTTTTAAATCACCTGATCAAGCGCCCATTTGAAATGCCTGGAAATTTTATAATAGCCAATCAAATGCCGCTCTCTTAACGCCGTTTTAATCCGTTTCCGATCTGGCTGTCGAAGCACTCCGGCTAGTTGAGAGGAAAATCGTGACACAACAGACTCCGTAGCAGAGTGGGCGCAGTCAATGGAAACTATAATGGGATAATTAGATTCCCAGCCTGATGGCCGATGCTCAAGCAGTTTGGAGAGGCTGCGCTGAACTGCAGCTGGCCGATTGCAGGCTAGCAACAGCACAGCAACGGATTCGGGACTGCCAGTCTGCTGATTAGACCTGGGGTATAGGTTAGTGGAGGGCGCAACTGTCAAAGCGATAAATTGTACCTCATATTTATATAAGTTTTCTATACTAAATTATTATTAATAAATACATCCTGCTAAATAAAAGTACGAGTAGTAGTTAAACTTTTGAATAAAACAAGTTCTAATTTAAAGGTGAAGCTATTGAAATTATAAACAATTTAATTACTTACTTGAAACTAATATTCTGTTCAGGCAGAGCTGGTACAGGTATTAAAGTACCCTGGATATCCAATGCATTTCTTTGTAGAGCGGAATGATTCAAAAGTATTAGCCAAATAGCTAACACGAACCAGACTGCTAGACCAATGCTGAAAATCCATCGCCATGGTAATCTTCTAACATAGATGATGATTTGTTTCATCATACAAAATTAATTTCATTGATAAATTTCCCAAATTCTTGACATCATAAATTTTTTTAAAATTGGGAAAAGGGTTATTAGTAAGAACCAGATAAATTATATTTCATATTGATAAACCAATAGAAAAATATAGCATAGACCTTTATATTTTATAGGCTGATGTAACCGCCCTTGTCGCCTGTCCGCTCCGTAGAGAGACGAACGCATGACTAGAGGGGGCAATGACCGTAGGCTGCCTATGACCGGGCAATGACCTGACGGACCTCCAGCACCAGACTGTCCCGCCCACATGATTAGTAGCTTTGGTAGCGCTTCGTGACCAGAGGGCCAAGGACCCACATGGACCCCACCTGTAGCCAAGGTGCAATAGTTGGTCACTCGGTCATAGTATGACCGAGTGGCTGCCACCACTCTATGTGACCTGGCGCACCTGGATCTTTCTACCAGACCTCTCGAGGCTAGAGCCCCGCCTGGATTGGTTACCAGGGGATTTAGGCTAACAGGGGAGACGCATGCAGCCGAGTACAGGGACTCTGCTTGGGGCATGATCGGGAACTCTGGGCTCAATCCTGGAGGATTTCTCAGCAGGGGATCCTTTGTGGCTGTGAGCGAGGCTGACTTGCGACTTTGATTACTAAGAGTAGTATGAGGCGAACATGTACTGTCTACAGTTTAGATTGCTCAGGGCGAAGGGACGCGTTAGCATGGGGTTGCAACCTTCCTACTGCCATGCTGTGCCAAGACTCGCTAATCCCTCTACTGCACGCACACGCGGCCCCGCAGCACGCACTCACAGGCGGGCTTTGCACGGGGAGAGGCCATTAGCTTACCCAAACTTCCTTATGCTTTGCCACCCCGGGAGAAAGGCTTAGCAAGCCATGAGTGAAATGATGGTGAAAGATTGAATAATGATGAAGTTAGTTAATAGTTAATAATTAGGCCCTTAGGCAAATAAGCAGGCAATTAGGCAGCTTCACTATTGAGTAAAATACAGCAAAAGATACGGTATCACAATTGGCTCAGCTCTCTAATCAGACAATGGAAAATAGGCAAACCCCGGATAAGCAAAGGCAATTAGAGCACAAATTAGTAGCAGGAACTTACCGGCAGCTGCACAGAGAGAGAGAGAGGCGGAGTGACCGAGGGCGGCTGTAGGCTGCAGTCAGGCAGACGGTGAAGCGGCGATGCGCTGGAGCGACGAGGCGCTGATGTAGATCAGGCGATGCTGATGATGCTGGGCGGTATCAGACCGCTGGTCGATAGGCGAGCTCACTTGGGGAGCTAAGGATAACTTGGCGGTATCAGACCGCGGACCGGCAGGGATTCGTCTTATAGACGAATGGGTCAGAACTCAATCTGACAGCAAGTCCAAAGAAGGACGAGGAGAGGAACAGAGATAAACTCAGTTGAGTATTCTCATGCCGAAATCGCTTCCTTTTATAGACCTCACAGCCGCCTCCTCAAGGTCGTTACCATGGCTCCCTCTCTCTGATTGGCTGCCGGCAGAATGACGTCAGAATGAGTCATGATGAGAAGCATGAGACCGGCATAGCAACATGAGAAATCGGGAAATTGCGCAATCCGGAGGTGGGGTGGGGGGATAATTGGCGCAGCGGGTGGTCGCGAAAGTGTTGCGCAAGCAAACATTGAGAACAATAGGGCTGGGGTCGAGAACAAAGGAATTGGAAATAGGGGATAATTGGGGAAAACTGAGAACAATGGAAAAGTAAACATTGGAGAAAAGGTGATAATTAGGTGCGAAAACGAGAACAAAAGAAAGAGAAAATCGGAGAAAATGTGATAATTGGTGGGGGTCGAGAGAACAAAAGAAGCAAAAACGAGAACAATAGAAGCGGAGGTGGGGTGGGTGTCACATGAGAAATTTGGGAAGGAGAACAATAGCGTGAGAAAAGGTTGCGCAAGAGAGGGGGATGAGTCATCGATGAGTCACCGAGGGGGAGAAGGGGTCACACGACTTGCGTCACCGTTTGGGAGTTTGAGAGGGGATGGGGAGACGGTGAGCACACAAAGTACTGTAAGTAGACACAGGGAAAGAGGGGACAGCGCAGGAAAAGAGTGCAGAGGGAGACAAAAAAAGGAGGAGGTAGAGAAAGTACAGGAAGAATGGGGCGGGAACAGAAGAGATAGGGTAGAGGGGGAGGTACAGAAAGGGGTAGGGGCTCCGGAAAGGCAGGTGTGGCGGCAGGAGAGACGGGACCAAGGCAGCAGGAGGGGTGCAGCAGAGCGGGAGTCTCCAGGCCCGGTCGGAGACCTGGCCGAGTCTCGACAGCTCTGTGCAGAGGGTGCACGGGATAGGAGGCACTTTCGAAAAAGTTCCCATGCCCTATCCCGCGACCAGAGCGTGGTTACATCAAGGCCTAGTAATAGAATGATTTTGGCATATTTTTGAGCAAAATTCTTAATTGTAGCCATACCTCATAAAAATTTTTATGGTCTATACTATGCTGTCTATAGGCTTTAGACTAAAAGTCAGGTTTAAGAATAGGTCTCTAACAACAGTACTTTGGGTCAATGTATTTACATTTCTTCATATTTGAAATAATGCACTAAAAGTAACTTTTGGGATATTTACAAGCACATCTCTTTCCTATTTCCTTGCATATATATACAAGGCCAACTCCTCCATTGGAGGAGAAAGGAGATAGAACTCCCATCGCCAGAATTACATTCCCTGAAATCCATCAGCTGAATCCCATGACCCAAATCTCATCTTTCAAATTCTGTATAAAACATCTCAAATACCATCTTTCTACTGCCATTATTCAGACTGAGACTCTCCTCTTTGGTCTCTTATCTCTAATCTCTCCTCTCTGCTCTCATCTCTTATCTATTTTCTCTATCACTTCTCTCTGTGCTCTCATATCTACTCTCTTCTAAGTTCTTTTTCCTCTCTACTCTCTCATCTCTCCTCCCTACTCTTTCATCTCCTCTCTCTCCCCTCATTTCTTCTCTCTCGTCTTTGGTCTCTACTCTTTTCTGTCTTCTCTCTTATCTCTTCTCTCTTTCTCTCCCCTTTCTTACCCCCTCTCTCCTCTCTCCTATCTCATCTCTCCCCTTTTCTTTTCTCTTTCCTACTTTGGCTCCTCTCCTCTCTTCTATCTTATCTCTCCTCTCTCTTTTTGTCTCTTCCGCTCCTCCACTCATGTTCTCTTTTATCTCTCCTCTCTCCTTTCTCCTTTTCTCGCTTATCCCCCCTCTCCTCTATCCCATCTTATCTCTCCCCTTTTCTCTTTCCTCTTTTCTCTTCTCTCCTCTCTCCCCTATTCTCTCCCCTCTCTCCTATTCTTTCCTCTCTTCTCTCGTATCTCTCCTCTGTCCTCTCATCTCTCTCATCTTTCATCTCTACTCTCTTATCTTTTCTCTCTCGTCTTTCGGCTCTACCTCAATCGTCTCTCCTCTTCTCTCTTCTCCCCTCTCTTCTCTCCTTTCCTCTCTCCTCTCTTATCCCCTTTCATCTCTCCTATCTCATCTCTCTCCTTTTCTGTTTCGTATTTTCTCCCCTCTCCTCTCTCGCCTCTCCTCTATCTTATCTCTCCTCTGCTCTATTTTCTCTTCTCATATATCTCCTCTCTCCCTTTTCCTCTTGCTTCTCTCTCTTCCTCGTTTATCCTCTCTTCTCTTCTCTCTCATCTCTCCTTTTATCTCTTTCTCTCCTCCACTCTCGTTCTCTATTATCTCTATTTTTCTCTCTCATCTCTATTCTCTTATCTATTCTCTCATCTACCCTGTCCTCTCTATCTTTTTTTTCTCTCGTCTCTGCTCCAATGTATCATAACTATATTCTCTCTACCCTTTATTTTTTCATCACTCATCTTTCTTCTCTTCTTTCTTCTTTTTCTCTCTCTCTTCATTCTCGTCTCATTCCCCTCTTCTCTCCCCTCTGTAAACTCTTTTCTCTCCTCTCTTCTCTCTACTTCTATCATCTCCCCTCTCTTTTCCCTTTCTTTTTTATCTACTTCTACTCTCTTATCTGACTGACTGAAGGGACTGATAATAAAACCAATTGAAATTTGTCACCCGCCTCTTTCATTACTGAAATTACTCAAACGATAGCTGGCTTGAATGTGTGTACGCAACCCCCAAACTTTATCTGGCAACTTTAATGCAAAAATGACTACAATCTTTGCAGAAAGTTTCAAAGTATGGAAGTTTTTTAATGCTGTGGTTTTTGTTCTTATATTTAAAGCAGACAACTTATATCCCCGAACTCAGCGTTGCAAGATCTTTCCAGCAATAAAGGTCTCTTTTCTCAAAGTTTAAAAATCAAGGAACAGTTAGCGTTTGAACTTTCCAGTGTATGTAAACCCACCTGCTAGTAAGAGGCTTGCAAGTTTATTCATTCATTAAATTTCATTGCCCAGCTAATACACAGGGCTGCCTATTGAAAGGCACCAATAATAAAACCAATTGAATCTCGATCTAGTCCTATCTATCTGCAGGCTCTGTCTACACTGTACATTGCTATATACACTCAGCCTGACCCCCTATTCCATGGGAATTATTAAAATTTAATTGCACCCCAACATGGTATGGGGGTTATTTACATTAAACATATAATGTGTCCCCCACCCATCCAATGCACAGCAACCTGTGGGCAGAGGTTGGGGTGGTTGTTTTTACAACATGTTATTACCCCTCTATTGGAGAAGCAAAAATGCAAAATGGCCAAAGAAGGTTAAGAAAAATGTTTTTTGCTTTTTGACCAAACCTAATTTTTTTCATTTTCAACATTAAAATAGCCTATTTTTTGCAAAAGACATTGATATATATAACTCCCGCATTCGAGTTGGCAACCATCCAGGAAGGAGATATGCATTAAACCTAGGGATTGCAACTCCAGGATCCCGAATCCCGGACACCTTTTGGCCTAATGGGATCCCGGGATCCCGAATCCTGGACACTTTTTGGCCTGAAGGGATCTTGGGATCCCAAATCCCGGACACTTTTTGGCCTAACGGGATCCCAGGATTGGAAACTTTTTTGATAAAGTGGGTGATGTCCAGAAAATATCAAAATGTTCGTATTTTAAATATATTACACAAGTAAAATTTGCATATTATGATTGTGAGTCATGACGTGATGACGTGACTCTCGATTCTCAATAGAGGTAGGATGGGATCCCAATCCCGATCCCAAAATCACGGGATCCCAAAGAAAATTGAATTCCCGTGGGACCAGAATCCCGACCCTAAAAAACTCAAGATTCTGGAACAGGTCTTTTGATTAAAATTTTATAGAATTAGTGATTACTTGAAGGTAATTTTGCTTTAACTTATACTCGTTACATTATTTACTTTGTTGGTTACAAAACTTTATATCAATTTCGTTGTGTTTTATTTCTTGATCTTGACAATCTTTTCTCAATTTTGTTTAACTTTACATGGACAACACACTAAAAGACCTGATCCCGATTCTTGAATCCTAATCCCAATCCCGATCCCGAGAAAAAAATTATTCCCAATCCCAATCCTGCCCAAAGATTTCAATCCCGTCCGACCTCTAATATTCAAATCATGAGATGATACAATACAAATTATACAATATGTACAATACATGCGAGTCTTAAACTTGTGTTGTTTTTTTGTGTATTTGACTACTTGTGTTACTTGTGTAACTTGTGAAGTTGTATAACCTGTGTTATGTATATAAAAGCATTGAAAAATAACTCATTGATGTCTGCTGGGAGTTCAACGCATTTACTAAAATCAGCCTACATGTATATCTACTTCTACAGGCTTTGGAAGGAAATAAAAGCATGCCTAACTACCTTGGGCATCGGACCTTGAGCCAAAGGCAATTTGTAATACAAACTAGAGGTCAGACAAGCAGAAAATTTTGGTCAGGCATGATCATAATTGTGAATTTATATTTGCATACATGTATTAGGAGCTCTTAAGTTACAAGTGTAGAAAATAACAAAACAAGAAAAGAAACCATTATATATTACATAATAAATACTCAGTAATGTAGTCAAGTTGAGAAATATAAAATGTACTACTGCTTTACAATTCGTGTTCTCATTTTTTTAATAAAGTCAAATAGAAAAGCCATTACTTTTAAAAGCTTGGCTTCTACTATTAATAACACTAACTATTTGCATGTTCACTGTGCTAAGACCTATATATGCTTGGCTGGCTAAAGGTCTGGCTAAGATAAGTCACAAAAATGCCAATTCAGGAAAAATATAGATGTAGATACTAATTAGATGACATGCCATTTAGCCCTAATAAGTGTCTTGCCAATTATACAAAAATTATGTTAACTTTGCTTTATAAGGTTTCTTGCATAGGAAAGTTGCATTTTTGGTTAAAAGTAAATCACACAGCTAGCCAAGTGAAATTTCAATTGGGCATGTTAGCTGGGAACTATCTTATTTGAGTTCTTATAATAAGATACAAAGTTCATTTGAAAGCTTCTCTATAATATAAAATGCTCTTATAAATCATTCTTTTTTTCCTTTTCATTGTTTTATACCATATTATCAAAGGGGTTGATCTAAAAAGTGTAATAATTGAATGATTGCAAAAATGGCATATTTTGCAATAGGTGCAACCTATAATCAAATCAATTTCATATAGTTAATATTATATACTATCAAAAAATTATTTTTGGCATAAATGGCCTAGTATAACAAGAGATTCATTAGTATATTCTACCATAATATAGAAATATTATCTGTTGTAGCATAGAAAAATATTTTTAAGCTTAGGCTAAAAAAGTTCTTCTCAAACTTCATAAAGTCTTCACATGAAGTCTTCATGTGATAAAACAAAAATCATTAAGTTTTTATCTTTTATAAGTATACTTTATTTAAAAAGAAAAATAAGTGTAAGTTTAATTTGCTTCAATGTAGTTTTAAATCAAAAATGTTATATTTTTAGGAAATAGGCCTAGATAGGGCCTAGTAGGCCTATAAATAAAAAATGATTAAAAATGATTTTCTTTAGGCCTAGCATAGGCTGCATAAATATCAGTCAAGACCAAAGCAAAGACCAAGCCTAGTAGCTAATTAGGTTAGGCCTATTGTGTCTTGAGAAATTTCAATCCTATATACGAATTATTATTGCTAATAGCACTTTTTCCAACAAATGTCTTGCAATTTGGTTTACTTTTTATATCTATTAAGGTATACTTATAATCATGTTACTTCTATACTATAGCCATCATGGCCTAGCCGTGGGTATACTGATGAAAATTGATGAATGAAAAAAAAGTTCTGGTCGCGAAAGCGCGAACGGCTGAGGACCCTTTATTGGGTTGAGGTGAAGCAAAGCAGAAATATTGGGATTAATACCAGATTATAGGAATTTAGGTCCTAGGCCTAAACATAAAACATAGTTAGATTAAACAAACCAAATGAAAGTGTTGTTGGCGTATAAAGAGAGGCCTGTGTTTAAAGCATATCTATTGTGTTCTTAAAGTCAAAATACGAACGCAAGAAACTTCAGTGTCAGTGTGAGCTGTGAGGTAATATTGACCTTGCCGATACAGAACAACTGCGTTCTAAGAAAGTTACAGTTTTAAACCATGCTGAAGCTTCTATGAAAAATAGTGAAATAAACTAATATACTAATTTTTTGAGATCACGCTATGAAGCTTTTGATTAGTAGTCATATATCTAGGCTCGAATATTTTGAAGTTAGTTGTGCAAACTTGCAGTTTACCCAGCTTGCTGTATATAATGGAAGACCTTAATTGTTGTTTCTGAGAGATCACTCTGCGGCCGCGCATCGTCTGCGGCCTACATGTATGTGGTCCATGCAGCATGCAAAGACTACTAGACTTGAAGAACTACTGGATTTTATAACGAAGTGTTCCTAGTTGTCCTTTGGCTGCATGAGAAGCAGCAGCAGTTCAGCAGCTTCTTAGGATTGTTCTTTTAAAAACCATGCGTTTCGTCGCGATTGTTGATTACCATGATCGACGCTATCTGCATATATACAGTGTACAATACATTGTGCGAGCTTACTGTATATTTTATGTGTTTTTAAAGCCATTAATAAAATACGGTGTTCATGTACTGTACGAGATTAGTATCGAGGCTAGCTTCACCGGCCGGCGAATGGCCGAAAAATTATGTACACATAATGTAGAAGCGATCGGATCTCCTTTTGGTTTACATGTACATGTACAATTGATTTACGAAAAAATTCGAGTGCAATCAAATGTAAGATCTAGAGCTGTCGAAGCGATCCCAGCAGTACAACAGCAGCCTCTGCAGAATCAGATTTATGACAGCTAAGATTATAGCTGGAGTCCCTCTCGGATTTCAAAGGATCTTCTGAAAGCCTCTCCAACTATTCGACGAGCTGCTATGCAAGGCTCACGAGCGGAAAGTCCACGCCATGTGCAAGCACTGCCACTTCATTAGTGGGCGGCGGTTCCCGCATTTAATTCCTATGTCTGCCATGCCTAAGCTGACTCAGATAATTTGGAACGCAGAGTAAGAAAGTTTAAACAAATTAACAATTACATGCCAATTATACTACCAATCAACGCCCCCCCCCGTGGGGAGCCCACAAAGAATGTAATAAATTTTTTTGAATAAACTACATGTAGCTTCTTACCTCAGCCTTTATCTTAGCAATCGCCCCCATACTCTCAGCAATTCCCCCATCAGCCTTAACATCTATACGACATTCCCCTCGAAGGCCTTGACATCTCAGCAATTTAACCACCCAAGCCGTTAAATCTTATCAATTCCCCGTAAGCCTTGACATCTCAGCCATTCCACCAAGCCTTGAAGTCTTACAATTGTAGCAATTGCCCCAGTAAGCCTTGTCATCTCTAGAAATTCTCCCCAAGACTACATGACACTTTTTTGGCATGTTTGACATGACATGGTTCGTTTTTTCTGACATGACGCTTCTTTTATTTTTTACATGATGTTTCTTTCATTTCTTACATGACGTTTTAATGTCTAGCATGACGCTTCTTTTTTATATGACGCTTCTTTTATGTCCTACATGACGCTTCTTTTATTCTATGAACAATATTATCTGATTTATAGATTCAATTCTCTAAGCCATTTAGCTCGTACGTACAACAGGACGACAGACAGAGCAAAACTCGCCTGAAAATCAGCCTTACTACGAACGTATTTTTTCGCCTAAAATGTGATGCGATAAAAATATGAAGATTTCAAATGTACAAGTACTGCTAGAAAAATTCACTTATAGCTAGAGATCACAAATAATATGTGAGATGAGATGACGCTCGGGCGGCCGCAGCCTAGTTGTCTATAGCGCAGCGCTCTGATGTGCCAGCGGTCCAGACTCGATTCCAAGTACAGTCACATTAATTTGGGGCTGAATTGGAATCTCGGCTTGGCTCTGCTCGTGCAATTAACGGCCCAAGGCACAGTAAAGAGTGATGCCAGCTATAAATAAAGTTAGGGCTGCTGTGCACTCCTGTGTGAGTGTGTGACTGTGCGTATAACTGCGTACGTATCCGTGAGCTTGTATGCCTGCTCAGGGGAGTCGGTGGAATGGGCAGTAATGACTCTCGCCGGTTGTGTGACAATGTCGCTTGAAGCGCGCATACAGCCCTCCGCCTCTAATAAGAAGTATAGCTACCCAATAAGGAGCGCTAGAAGTTAAGTAACGTGTTTTCATGACGCAACACTCGCCTTTATTGAAAAAATGATGGCCCCTTGATAAAGTTATGTTTGAGATTTATTTCTGCTTCTGCTTACTAAAAGTGATTAAAATTACATGTGCCTTTGTTTAAATGTGCCATCTTCGTGTAGATCTATGCTAGTTTTTATGAGAAATTCATTTGGTTACATTAGCAAATTAACCAACCGTCTGCAAGAAACGATATAAATTTGATGAATATGCGCGTAATTTTTGCTAGGCTTTCTAGCGAATGAAAAGCTTTTGGTTTTAACTAGCTTAATAACTAAATGACTTGACAGTTACAATTACTCTACATGTACTCTCGTAATGGTCATACCATTTCAGAGTATTTCAGACAGACTTCTTTATTGTGGATTAAACCTTTTATCGAAAATTAATTTCACAAAGCGACTGCTGTTTATCCATGTCTGTCTGTCTGTCTGTCTGTCTGTCTGTCTGTCTGTCTGTTTGTTTGTCTGTCTGTCTGTCTGTCTGTCTGTCTGTCTGTCTGTCTGTCTGTCTGTCTGTCTGTCTGTCTGTCTGTCTGTCTGTCTGTCTGTCTGTCTGTCTGTCTGTCTGTCCGCCTTGTTCATATTTATGTTTCCCACATTACCGTACGACTTGATCTTTATTGGACCTTTCGTAAACCTCGTATCGATTCTTGCTGAATATAAATGGATACAAATAAAATTATTCCTTGTTACCCATATGAACGGAAACTCCAAAGAAATCCATTTTTAAACGTGCAGTCCTCATCTAGCCTCACTAGCTTAACTTTTGACTAACTCGAATCACTTCAGTTTGCAGTTAAATTCTTGCTTGGCTCAAGTTTTTGGAGATGAGAATCGTGCTTACATACTGTTTATTCTTCGTGCTTACATACACATTTGCAACAGAGGCAGCAAACCCACATTTATTGTCTCTAATCGGCGTGAGGTTATCGACCTCACTCTCGTCTCCAACAACGCCCTCAATCAGGTCCACAGCTGGCTGGTTAGGGATGACCTCCAATCGCTTTCCGACCACTCGTACATTCAGTACAGCATCAGCTCCGTCGGAGCCCGTCATGAGAACCGGGACCGCCTTAATTTGAAAAAGGCCGACTGGACAGGTTTTCGAAGAGACCTGCTAAAACTCCTGACCGAAGCCAACTTACCGGACTCCAGCGAGGATCTCCCTGGCATTGAGCATCGGTGCAACTCCATCGTTGAGATCCTAAACACCGCCATACGCGCTAACGCCCCTAAGCTGTTTTGCAGGAAGAAATACTCTCCTTGGTGGAGTCAAGAGCTCACTCGCATGAAGAAAAACACCCGCCGACTGCAACGCCTCGCAAACGGCTCGAATACTCCAGAGGACTGGGAGAACTACCACTCTGCTCTGAGGATGTACAAAAGTACTATCCGAAGGGCTAAGAAGACCACCTGGAAAGCCTACTGCGCCGGCCTGGAAGGGCAACACCCCACAGCCCGGCTGGTCAGGACTCTCAGGCACGACACGCTAGCTCAGTGTAACTCCCTTCTGCACCTGGATGGTAACTACACTACCAGTGCCGAAGGTTCGCTAAATCTTCTTTTCTCCACCTGCTTTCCGCAGGTTGACGAACCGGAGTACGTGGTCGATGACCACAGGCCTTGTGATCACAAGCTTTTCCAGCAGTGCGCCACCCCCCAGCTACTCCAGCTGGCAGCAAATTCTTTTAAACCGTATAAATCGTCTGGCCCTGACAATATCGCCCCCTGTATCCTGCAGGAGGCGCTAAAGCTGCAAAACTTTGCTGATTCTTTCTCTAAATTGCTTGTTGACTGTTATACCACAGGTTACATTCCCACAATCTGGAGAATGTCCAGAGTCGTGTTCATCCCGAAACCTGCTAAGGGTGACTACACCAACGTGAAATCCTTCCGGCCCATCAGCCTCACTTCCTTTTGTGTTAAGCTGATGGAGAGGCTCATCCTGTGGAGGCTTCGAGAGTGCGACCTGCGCTCCGACCCTGTCAGTAAGTACCAGTACGCCTTCCAGTCTGGGAGGACGACTGAGCATGCTCTCCACGCCATTACCTCCAAAATTGAGAGTGCCATCCTTAGCAAACAACTCGCTTGCGGGTTGTTCGTTGACTTCGAAGGAGCATTTGACAATGTCTTCTTCCGCTCCTTCAGAAATTCTCTTTCCCGCAGGAATGTAAGACACAGCATTGTTCGCTGGATTTATTTTATGATCCGCAAAAGGTTTGTGACATCCACACTTATGGGCGTTACCCTCACCCGGGCGGTGATGAAAGGCGGCCCGCAAGGTGGCGTGCTAACTCCACTTCTCTGGAATCTCGTCATGGACGAACTTCTAACCGCTGACATTCCCAGCAGTATCACCAGGGCGGGCTACGCCGATGACGTTGCCGCGGTCGTCAGCGGACCCGACCCCGCCACTCTGCGCAACCTGATGCAGCAATTCGCCGACAAGGCGGCCGACTGGGCTACACAGCATGGCCTAAAAATCAGCGTCACTAAGACTGTCGCTGTCGTTTTCACCAAGCGCCGTAAGTGGGAGATGAAAAACCTCACTGTCTATGGCAGAAACATCCCCTTCAAGAAGGAGGTCAAATACCTCGGTGTGACGCTAACGCATGACCTGCGCTGGACGAAGCACCTTGATAACGTCATCGGTCGGGCAAAACGCTGCTTTGCCCAGCTGCGCAGAGCCATCGGGCCGACTTGGGGCCTCTCGCCTAGAACGGTCCGTTGGATTTATACCGGCATCATCCGGCCCAGTATCACATACGCGAGTCTCATCTGGACTAGCGTGCTGGAGCAGAAGGCCGCCCGTCAGCGGCTGTACCAGCTTCAGGGCAGCATTTGCCGTGCCATCACAGGTGCGTACCCGTCCACCCCTTACGAGGGGCTGAACACTATCCTTAACCTACCTCCGCTTCACCTATTTATTAGGGCGGAGGCTATGAAGTCTGCCTCCCGGCTTATCAGAGATAAAACGTTAAATAACGCGCCCTCTGGCTTTATGCCAATGAAAACATTAATCCCGCATATGGACTTTGTCCGCCGCGACCTTAACAACATCCACATGGACCTGGGCAATGTGGATAGTCGACCTCCCGCCCTCAACATCAGGAGGGGCTTCAAGACCGCCATCCCTGGCCGAGACAACATTCCGCTGGATGTCGGTGTGAACCGGCGCAGCCAGGGCATTCACTGCTTCACCGACGGCTCGCTGTTCAACGGCCGCGCTGGAGCGGGTATTGCCATTTTCCACGAGGGTAAGATGCTTCTCCAGGAAAGTCTGCACCTCGGTGAGAACACCTCAGTTTTCCAAGCTGAAATTTGCGCCATCGAGCAGTGTGCCCAGCAACTGTTTCAGGCGAACATTAATAATTTTGACATTAATTTCTACACTGATAGCCAAGCTGCTATTAAGGCCTTAACCACTGAGAATATCTCCGCTGCTACAGTATCTCAATGCCACCGCAGTGTGCAATCTCTCTCAGTCCTTAACAGGATTAGAATTATCTGGACACCTGGTCACAGCAACATCCTGGGCAACGAGCTCGCAGACTCTCTCGCCAAGGAGGGCAGCAACCCAGACGGCAACCACCGTCTGATGAGGCTACCCACTCCCAGGTCGCAAGTCACCCGCCATATCAACAGGTGGCTCCATCAGCAGCACCAGCTCCACTGGAACAGCTGCACCGAGTACAGGCAGAGCCGCTCTGCCATGCCTAACCTGAACAGGAAAGTCTCTGATTATCTGATTTCGCTTAACAGAACCGACCTCAGGGAGATGTGCATGGTCCTAACCGGCCACGGATTCTTCCAGAGACATATATCGTTGCAAACCGGTTGCCCTCCCACCTGTCCCTTCTGTGGCATAGGAGAGGAGACCGCGGAGCATCACGTCACCTTCTGCCCTTACTTCAACAAGGCGCGGCACAAATACCTCGGCCACCCCCAGCGGATGGACGAGCTGACCACCGCGGACAATATCCGAGGCCTCCGCGCCTTCGTCCGGGACTCCGGCCGGATGAGGGTCGCCGATGCCTCCACTGCGGACCTGCCGACTACTGGCGGGGACTGGGCGCACCCCCAAGGCTAATCCTTGTGCTCTTTTACCTTGGGGTTGCGATAGGGGCCTCGCGGCCTATTCGCGGCGCCTGCGCCCCCCGTCAGTAGTAAGTAGTAAGTACTGTTTATTCTGATTTATGAAAAATCAGAATCTGCGGTTTCTGCAGGTTCGTCAAACTTGTAAGATTATGCTTAGAAACATAAGAGCTGTTACCCTGTAACGTTACGCTACCCTACCCTAGCTAGAATATTACGTTACCCTGTTGCTCTGGCATTCGTAGTAGCTAAGGAGGCTTTTTAAATCTCTCCCTGCCGAAAGTCATGCAGTCGCAAACCCCGCACGCACTTACGTAGACCGGGTATCGAATAGCTCTAGGCAACAAAGGAGGAAGAGCTCCATAATCCTCTTCAAAGAGTAGGAGGGGGGCTTCTTAATTATTATTACCTGCAGAGACACCCGCTCAGAAGCATCCGCCTTCATCTCAATTTCATTTTCTTCCCCCCCCCTCATCTTTACCTGTTGAAAGAAGATTCTACTTAGTTTACCCACTTATGCCTCAATTGTCGCATGAGAGAAAACAATTCCGAATGCAAAATCTGTGGAACCATTTTTTTCGGGGTGGACAGTAAAAGTAACAATTAGGACTCAATACCAATAACTTCAATTAAGGTGTCTTGAATTGTACGCTTGTAAACTTACAAAACATGTTTTTTCCAGCTCGTTGACATTTTATAATATCACCTTCAAATCAAGGATATTGAATAACTCGACTTGGGGACATGCAGGAACGGTTATTAAATTTAGAATCTCAAGCACCTGCTGTGCATCAAAATTCAGTTGAGCTTGTTCGCGATGCATGGCTTAAAAATAAACACGAAGAAAGTGAGCAGTGAACAGCTATTATGCAAAATAACTGTCCTGGATTCTTTGCCTGACTATACAGCAGACCCGTTCGACCATTCAGGCGAAGCTGCATGTAAAACGTGAAGCGTGTTTGTCCATAAAAGCAAGATAATGTTCTCTTTTAGTATCTTCCTTAGCAAAGTGAGCTACTCGAGCTACAAGGTAAGAGATGAATTTGCTTGTTTTTTCCCTACCTCTAATTTAACTTTCTCTGGCAAAGAGAAGTGTCCGCGATGGCTACTTAAGTGGCCTTTAATTGCCAGAGCAGAAAGAGAGGATCAGTCCATGCTTACACTCACCATCGTGCATGGGTATATTGTATCCAAATCTTACGGTCGTACCTAATCATGCTACACATGACGATTCACACTTCTGTTTGGCGGTTTGATTACACCTGCCCTAATAGGCAGATGTGCAACCGACAGCTCAACTGCAGCTATTGAGCGGCGCATCTGAAGGCTGCGTACGGCTGTTCAGTCCAAGGACTGGGAGGTCGCCACACACAGCCTCAATTACCCCAGCTAATGCTGATGGCATCCATTTTACAGCTGGGTGAACTGAAGCAATGCAGAGTTAAGTGTCTTGCTCAAGGACACAAATTGTTCTGAGCGGGTTGAGAATCGAACTCCAGTTGCTCTAACCACTAGTAGGTCAGACTTTTTCATAACAGAATGTTTGAATTCCAATTTTAAAGTAAATTACAGCTGCAACTACAACTACCTCGTAGTCTTCTCTTCTTACAAAGAAAATAAATATCTCAAAACTGTGAGTTTTAATAATTCCTCAAATATATTATATTTTATTAATGTGCTTGACACCAAAAGATTTCAAAGTACATGTACATACATGTATAAGTGCGATTCTAAACTAAGTACAACATATAAATGTTCGCAACCAAGAATTCATGTGAAAATCTTGTACCAGACAAAAATTAGGACGTGGGTTAGGGAAACAAGAGTAAAAGTTTTTGACAGCTTCAATAGTTATCAAGCATAAATTATTGATTGCATCAGAAAATCTACGCGAAACAATGCATATTTACTTCTTCGTGAGGTACATGTAAACAAAGATAAAAAACAAACATTAAAACAAACTGCATTTATACATTTATAAACTCGAATCTATTGTTTATGCAGTACTGGGCTGAAATACTTTAAGCAAGGATAAAAACTAACCGTTTTAAATGGGCAAACGGCAGACAATAATCCATAAAAATCGAAGTTGTCTGACCATACGGAAACATAAACAGAAAAACAAACAAAATATAACATTCCAGAAACTACCCAAGACAAGCTAGGATGCTCATAATTTAAGATTTGTAGACGCCGAAGATTGGTGTTTAAAAGAGAGGCAGTAGGTGAGGGGAGGAATTAGATTTGACTGGATGTAGGAACGATACAGAAGGGTGACGTGTGAGTGGATATCAGTGTATGAAGGGTGAAAGGTCTCTAGAAGTGACAGGGTTTATATGCACCCTTACATGTACTAGATTACTCACCTGGTAGGCGGTGCAAAAGAATACAATTATAGGTCAGAAAATGAATAAGAAAGGAGATGTGCATATTATGAGAATAGCTTTCGTAACATTAACAACAAACCCTAGAGGACATTGACGTGTTGATTCTTAACAGATCTTATCTATCTTCTTGGGTTGCTGCGCAAGCAATTGCAAGAACGTGCAAGATCTTCGCTATGATATTACTGGATCTGGGCGACTGGCTACATCGTACAAGATCTTATAACTTTTATATCTTTTTCTAGCTTCAAATCGCTTATAATATTAAATTTATTGTCCTAGTTTACCATAAAATAAAAAATAATAAAGCTAGAACACTTTGGCCAAATGAATGACAAAACAAATGTGCCTCCCTTCTTACAAGATCCTGCAAGAACCGAGTAGATTAAGAAGATCTGCTAAGAATGGCACAGAGACAAGATCTGCTAAGTTTGAGAAACAGAATGTCCTCTAGGGAAACAACAGCGCTGAGACTAAGCGAATGTAATAGTTACCACAAGCACGACTCAGAACTTCATCATCAACTGATTAATTGCTTCAGCTTGACGGATTGAGTTCGACGAGCTCAAACGAGACTGCCGCGATAGCTGGCCGAGCTTTGTCCGGCAGATCCCGGCCGTTCCTGACTTCTTCGGTAAGAGATACCGGATCCTCACGTCGAACACTCATCATCTGGTGCCTGCGGCCCATCCGCCTGCGCAGCAGCAGCAGACGGGCAAGGACAAAAGCGATGGCGATGGCGTCAGACAGATTCTTCAGCGGCACAACCTTCTTGTGCAAGGTTTGGTAACTTGCCAAATCTTGCAGCTGTCCGTGCACTGCGATTGCCTTGTAGATGCCAATCACTTCTAGAGGCAGGTAGCAAACAAACGCCATCACGACGAACAGCAACTCGACGGTTGAATTCACCTGATTTACAAATCTGGCGCCTTTGTTGCTGTCAATTCCGTTGTCTCCAGAAGTAGCGGCTTGAGCGGAGCCAGAACGGCGCTGGGCGGACGTCGACGTAGACCGACTGAGTGCAGCGGCTTTGTTTCCCAGATCTGGCGGGCCTTTGGTGAGCCGAAAAAAGAGCACGATTATTCCGCAGGAGTTTATGATAAGGATTGGTAGATAGACGTCTAGCAGAACTTCGGATATTTCTACAAAACTGTAGAATGTTTCAAAGCCGAAGTCCACGAGGCAGGCCTCCTGGTACGCGGGTTGCCTGTGTAAGAGACGAAGTTGTTGTTTAAAGAAAAACATCATCGGATTTATAAACACTCTCCTCCCTCATTAACTCATACTTTAATCCTTTTCTCCAGGAGTTCACTCGAAATTCGGACAGTTACCATACCATCTCAGTTCCCCAGAATAGTCTTCCATGCATACCAGACTGAACCCGTACGAACAGGCACATACAGGAGTGTACAGTAGCCCTAACGTTATATATCGTAGACATGTACACTTCACTGTGCCTTTGGGATTGGCCATCAATGCCGTTAATTGCACGAGCAGGTCTAAGCTGAGATTCCAATTTAGCCACAGATTAATGTGACTGCACTTGGAATCGAGTCTGGGTCCGCTGGCACATCAGAGAGCCACTACGACCACTGCAGGGCTATACGCCCCCTTCCTAGACTGGACCCATTCTCCAGAGTTACTTTTCTTGGAATTTCGCCTAATTGCTAATACTACTTGTAAGTTCAGCAAGAAGAACTTTCAGAAAGTTAAAGAGCGGAAAATTCTGCTTTGACAAAGCGAGCTAGGCTCTGGTTTTCTGATAAGCATCACCTCCCGTGCTTTCTTCATGAGGTTGGGGCTTACATCTAGGCGGAGATTAACATTATCAAATATCCGGTTTCAGTTGATTCAATCGGAATCTCTGATTAATTAAAGTATTTGTTGAGAAGCTGAAAAACAGGAATTAATTTTGCAATTTCGCATCCTGTGGAAACTTACCGCCGTGATGGTGGGAAACCTTCAATTAAATTAATGATTGAAAGTGATATTTGCTATGAAATCCAGTGGAAAATTTGGGAAGTGGAACCGGTTTTTTGTTTTAACGGAATCAGTTTAGCATTATAAATATATGAGTCACGTTTCCCCATTTTCTGCGCTAAAAATCTCGGCTGTATTTATTATTCACTTTTTAATTTAAACAATATGAATTTATTAGTGCTTCTCGGTCGCTTTTCACTGTTTCCTAAATCCCGTTGATGTCTTGTTACCTTCTTCTCTTGTTACAAAATTCAATTTAACTGTTCCTAAAAAGCATTCATGTTTATATATCTAATTCTAATTTCAACCTTTGTATCCTCCTTGATATTTTACAGCTAATAGCATTGTCTTTACAACTAAAGTTTGGCAGGCTTACATCAGCGGGTCACTGTCTCCACCAGAGGAATCGTTCACGAAACTGGTGGCATTCGCAGTCGAATTCAGTTGTCCCTGCAGCGGTGGCAAGAGGTTCAGCAGGGGCGCGAACACGTAGATGTAGTTGATGTGCAGCGAGAATGCCAGGACGCTTGCAATGGCGAGACCGATGCGCAGTCTGAGCTTACTGAAGTGAACCAGACCCACTGCCGGGTTCAGCCTCATTGTGGCTCGTTCCAGTGCCAGTAGTACCAACAGCCAGTTCTGGAGCATCATGAGCAGGCTCTCGAAGGCATGATAGAGCTTACATGTCCAGGTACTCAGCAAGCGACTATGCACCAGAGGTACCAAGTACTCCAAGCCGAGAAACGTCGCTCGATGGACTACAAAGCTGGCATCCACTATACTGACGCAGCGCAGGATGAGCAGACAGCTTAGTCGGCATCGACGAAAGTACTTGACTCGAGAAATGACTAGCAGACAGGCGATCAGAAGGGTCAGAGTCAGCAGGACATGGCTGTACCACACTGGCGAGGACCAGCGATCTCTGAAAAGTTCTTGCAAAGTGTGCTCTTGTTGCATGTCGTTGTCTCTTAGGAGGGCTTGTCTCTAAGCAATTTTTCACAGTTGAAAATAATAATTCAAGAGATATTCGGTGATTTTGCGCGAATAAATTCAACACTGTGGCTGGCTTATAAGACAGAAAAATCCCAGGGGAAAGGGAAGGTGACCCATAAGAAGAGCAGCAGAAAAGAAGATGCAGGAAAGCGTGCGTGTCCAATTGGCTGTGCGTCTAGGCGGCGAATGAAATCGCTTCAAAGGACTTTGGCCGTCAGGCCAGTCTGTCTGGCCATGCTTTTAGGGTGTGCAAGTATGGATGGAGAGTCTGCTTTAGTCTCAGTTGACTCGTAGGCTTTGCATCAATTATGGGTGCAGAGCAGGTCAGCGATATGCGCGTCTGACTCTCGCGTCACGATCCCTGGTTCGATTCCGTGCTTGGTCACATTCATTTTGAGGCCAGGGGGTTGACGTCCGATTCACGCCCATGATGGAGGGCCAACCAACAAAGCCCAGAGAGTGTACATGCCTGGCGATTAGAAAGTCAGTGACGCTGTACATTCTGTGAGCGCGTGTGTGAGTGAATGTGTGCGAACAGAATTGGCGCACTTGTAGAATTGCATCAGCGCTGGTTGTGGGACAATGCCACCGAAGGCGTTGCGTCAGGGTGCCCGCAGCTCTCGAAAATATTTATGTATTGGTGGCCGCCTCCCTTTGTCACTGGCGATGATGGTAACCAATTTTACTTTGCCCTAGAAAGGGTCCTCACCGCCCTCAGTTTGCTCAGTATGGCGCCCCTCTAGGTCACCCTCCTGTATTATGGTGCACCCACCCATGGTTAAAATCCGCCCCTCCTTTTTACAATTTTAAATCCGCCTCTGCCCAAGGTCATAAAGATTTACTTATACGTTTTTAACATGTTTGATTTTCCTGAGAGAGCTGATAGTTTCATGAACTGCTTTGGTGCTTGAAGTGCAAATCCCCATTTGTGAGCCATTGGGATTTTAAAATGTTGGTTCAACTTTATACAATCCCATGTAGGTGTTTAAAGCAGTATGGTAGACATCCGTATACCACCCAACTGCGTTAAGAAGTGCAGAGTAACTTTAATGTGTCATTTTAATTGTAAACTTGAACACTTAAATATTGATCACAAGGACCACTGTAGTAGTAGTCTACTACAGAGGTCCTTGATTGTTAGGGTTTTTGTTAAGTCTCTGAGTGAGCAGTTGGTTTTAATTAGGAAAGTAAAGGCAGGACCTATGTGTCTCAAAGATAAAATACATTGAATCCTAGAGTTTCAAATATCTTCAAAGAGAAAAGCAGAGACGAGGAGCGAACCTGCGAGAAGATCGGAATCGAAAATCAATGATTGCTCACTTTATCAAAGGGGAAGAGGATGTATCGGATTATTCGGACTTTGGAATTTAATTACCAGGGGATTGAATTAAATGCACTCTTTTTCACTTTATACTCGAGGCAGTATGATTATACTCGTAAAAAGGGTGCTAGCTGGGATAGTGATCGTTTAGGCACTACTTTCTACAGCAGCATCTAAATTGCCTAAAGGAGCAGGTAGTTTAAATAAAAACTATCAATGATCTAGTTGAGTGTTGATTTTTTTTCTCTAGCACTTTTATTAGCTGAGTTATGGCCCATCACGTGGTGATATCCATGAACATAAATTGCGATTTTCACCAGCTGCTGAAAGATAAAAGTTTAAAGCCACTAGGATTGGAGGGTCAGGGGTCAAACGGGGACACAACCGTTCTTGAAACATCTCAAGCAAAAGAATCAGATGTCACCACAATCATCGCAATCCTCCTCCTTCATTCCCTCAATGTATTCGTCCTTGACGCCGATCACCTTTGCCCACTTCTTCGGGAGCTCGTTGATAGCCTGCCAATACACGGAGCGGAATTCCTGCGAGCGAAGCACGCGCATCGCCTCGACCTCCACTTGCGCGCGGTCGCTGCCAAGCACTCGACCCCGCATGAGCTGCTTGAATGCGCCAAATACTCTGTAGTCGCAGGGTGACATGTCTGGCGATCTGTCACCCGCAGCTAGTGAAATCGCAATTTATGGCCATAGATATCACCACGTGAGGGGCCATAACTCAGCTAATAAAAGTGCTAGAGAAAAAAATCAACACTCATCTAGACCATTGATAGTTTTTATTTAAACTACCTGCTCCTTTAGGCAATTTAGATGCTGTTGTAGAAAGTAGTGCCCAAACGATCACTATGGCAGAGCAGCTCAGGGGCTAAAGCGTCTGACTAACGCGCCAGATTATTGTGGGGCTTGTGTACAAAAGTTGGCCTACCTAGTGCTAATGCAATTGTACGTACAGAGTGCGTATATGGCTGACGATGTCAAAGTCAAATGATTTACAGCAGCACATTTTGTAAGCTAATCTCTAAAACCTCACTATCAAACTGTTCCACCACCTTTGATAACCATTCTCGTTTTTTATTTGGATCACATACTACACTTTTAGAATTCGCTCTACACGTAATTGTGCATACCCTGATATGGCGCCGCCATTCTGTACATGGACACATGTGGTAATGTAGCGCTAAGAGAGATAGAAATGAGAGGGCAAGAGGGGCGGTTTTGAGGGCACTCCCTTGCTGTACATCCATCTGGCAACGTGTGTGTCTGTCCGTGCCAGACCCTATCCGACCCCTCCCCTCCACTGTTATCCAGGTACGCAGGTGAATTGAATATATTGCTTGCTGCATAAATAGTCTAGCTAGCAAGTAGCCGGCGTACTCCAATCTAAAGCAAACGCAACAGCAGCGCGGTTAAACGCAAAATAAAGTAAAACGACAAGAAATCAATCGAAAAAATGTCTTGCGGTAAGAGTCCATTCATTTAGCTGTTCTTGACTTGACTTGACTTATGCTCTACCAGTCCTTTTAGCGAAGCGAAAGTACTTTTATACTGTTTAAGGTTGCCGCTTTTATTCTTTTGACATGTAAGCTCGACCCTGCTTGTAAAATTTTCCAAAGGCATTTTGAAATGAAAATGAAAAGCAATGCACCTGATGCTTTCATTTGTTGCTGATGATTAAACGTGAAAAAATATCTAAATTTTTGAAAGACTAGGACAACTAGTTATCGATAAGCATAACTACTCATGCATCAAACTATACGAAAAATTGACGAACTCTCCCCCTCTCAGAAAAATTTGTCGAATTCGGCAAAAGCGTTCTGGCTAGCGACTTTCCCCACGTGGCCTCAACCGGCGTGATCATGCTCAACTCCGGCTCTTTTGGTCTGTCACCGAAGTCCGTTATTGACAAGAAAATCGAGTAAGTAATTGCGTTTTCTGACAAATGATTGGGGACCAACAGATGTTGAAGCTGTGAAGTAATGAAATGCATTACCGAGATAAGCTCGTAGGAAATTATTTTATTTCCGGACTTCTGAACTTTTAAAATGTGTTAATCACAAGTCCATTGACATTGCTCGTGAAAATACTTCTTAACAACTGAAGACCAGCAAAAAGCAAAGCTACAGCAAAACTATCAGATATAGCTTCTTTTGTGTGTCGCATCTCTTTTAACTTTTTTTATCATTATCGTTCATAGATTTTCTGTAGAGTAAAATCCCATTTTATGCAATAGATCTACGTGAGATGAAAAAATCTGCTATACAACCCGGAGTATTATTTATTCAGCGTCTTCAATAATACGCTTTTGGGAAAATTAAAACATATATAACTTATGATTTTAAATGTCATTGGAGCCATTCAATTATCAAGTTGCTCATAAAGTAGCCCGATGGTTCCATAGTACCCCAGGTATCCCTGCATAGCAACATTATTTGGGGCTGGTGCAAGCCCAGTGTTGCCGTGTTGCGTGCGATTTACACCAATAAAGGCCAACCCTAAAGGCACGGAGAGTGTACATTCCTGTAGATTAGAAAGTCATGGCCGGTGTGCGTCGCCACCAGGCGAAGGGGATGGGGGACACGACCCGGTAAAAGCTATGCTTTGTCTCCTCGGCCCCACCTTGTGACCCGGTAATTCAATCATTTAGCTTCAGGGCACCACAATGAAGGCGCCAAAATGATATTCGATGGCGACGACCCTGCCGCTGTACACCCTTTTTGAGTGTCTTGGTTTGCGGCAGCGCCAAATGCCCCCCCCCCCGATTGTGAACTAAGGACAAGTGGTCCCTGTATGAGATCTGTCTGTCGATCGTGCCATCATTTTTATCTACCAAAACAGATGCATCCAAGATTTCGAAAGCTACGGAGACAACTATGTCCGACAAAGTCTGCTTCGTCAAACTGAGGACAGCATAGAGGCGGTGGCGAAACTGCTGGATGTCCGTCCCGATCAGTGCGTCATAGTGGACAATGTGACTACCGGCATCTCCAACCTGCTGGACACAATCGTGCGCCCGGGTGACACCATTCTGGTCAACTCGTGGACGTACGGCTCGGTGAAAATGGCTGCCAGCCTATCTAGCGAAGTAATGACAAACCGAAATAGCGATGAAACAGACGTCAAGCCGAGTTCAGTCCAGGTTGTTGAGCTAGACATTGAGCTGCCGATCAAATCCGAGGAAGACATTATCGAACAAGTTAGGAAAACTTTGGAGCAGCGATCCGACATTCGAATTGCTATTTTAGGTTAGTTTTCTGGGCCTGATGTCTGTTGTGTCACAATATATTATTAACCCTTCAATGTCTTCTTGCTCAATCTGCTTCGATTCACATGGCCTGGGGGCTGGGGCCTTAACGATCCGTTTTTAAAACAAGCTGAGCAAATTGGAAGTAAATTTCGGCGGAGCAGAAAATCGATTTCCTGGGATGAAAATAATTACTGACACATATGACACAAGGACACAGGTATTTTTATTAAACTATATGGCTGCCTCACTCCATCAGTAATTTTATTCTAGTAATACCAGGTAACATGGTACATCCATCCCATGTACAAATTTCATCACGTGGCTGCTTTCCCACCATTAACTATCCACTCCTGCTCATCTTTGAATTAGCCTAAATCGCACTTCTCAAACATCTCAAACATCGGCAGATCACATCACCAGCTCCACAGCCTGCCTGATGCCGGTGCAGCAGCTAACGAAGCTGTGCCGCAGTCGCGGCGTTCTAGTCGTCATCGACGGCGCTCACGCAATTGGCCAAGTTCCCGAGCTCGATATCGAATCGATTGGAGCCGATTTCTACGTTGGCAATCTGCACAAGTGGTGCTTCGCACCGAAATCTGCTGCCCTGCTGTGGGCCAGAGCGGATCGAATTGACAGCCTGCGACCGTCCGTGGTGTCCTGGCTGGTGCGTGATCATTTGGCGTCGATGCGCTTTGCTTTTTTGGGCACCCGTGACACCAGCAGCGTCTGCGCGGTTAGCGAGGCTGTCAGATTTGTGAAGCAGAGCTGCGGCGGACTGGTGAGAACACTGGCAGTGGGCTTGAGATGGATTATACAAGGTAACCTTGCGTGTTGTAACCAGAAACTACCAGGCCTTAGAGGCAGGCACCTCGGAATAGGTACCTCCTTGGCGTTGAGATGTGTAGGCATGCACTTCCCCTGAAAAAGCTATAAATAGCATTATGTTCGAACTTGTTGTGTAACAACGCTAATACGAGAAAAAAAGAATTTAGTCTAACGAAGAAGGTGCACAGAGAGATATAATTTTTGCTATAAAGTGAAACAATCAATGGGGAACAAATATGGTTGAAACCTAGATCAATCAACCACCACCAAACAATAGATGATAAATTTTATAATTACATTTCTCATTATAAAATGTTAGAAACGAATTTGAGAAGTCATGAAAAAAGTAAAAATAACTTAAGATTGAATCTCTAGCGGAATCAGCGCCTGGACTGGCCGTCTCACCCGCTTCCAGCGTCGGGAACTCCCAGCTCAAGCAATGTGAAGAAGAACCTCAGCATCACAGCCTGGACGCACTGAAATTTTACATGTCGCAATTTAGCTTAGACTTGTTTATTATATCTTTGTTCGGGTGCCATATCCACGTAGAGTACAGGATTATAACTCACGTCGCATGAAGGTAAAAAATAAACAATATATAACTCATATGACATAGTAGGCTTTTAGCATAAGCCGACTCATTCTACGACAACTGCTCCAAAATCAAGGTGACAATCGGCAGTCATGAGCACGTGAAGATAAATGCACAGTTTGACTCCATATTATGGCCGTAAATTGCACTACAGAGGCCTGCCTTGTCAAGTAATCCCAATTTCCGTTCAAAAACTCTAAATCACTGCGACCGCGCGCGAAATAGAACCCATTGAACCCAGACAAGCAAGGCGCCAGACTCAAATACTCTCATTCAATTTGATGGGGTAGATTCGTGACAGTAAGAGAATTTCAATATTCACGACGGAGTATTGTTTTCATGTATCGCGAATTCTCTGTGTAAGGACTTTATTGAGTTTTATTGGTGTTATTCTAATAATCGAAACTCTTATTAGCTAATTGATTTCAAGACAAAAATGAGTGTCTGATATCCAACGGGACCTAGTATAGTACAATAGTATTTCCAAGACTGCGCGTTGCATGCAACACAGCCTTCGGGGCTTTCCTGACAACTTTTAATCCTGCATCATGCGTCTAGCGCGTGATTGAACATTAGTCAGTTGTATGCCTGCAGGTAATAGCATGCTTTCTACAGCTCCACCTGACGCAAAAAGAAGCCATCATCACGAAAATTGATTATTTGATTTAATAAGTGGTTCGCCATTTTGCTCACACACGAGGCCTGCCTTCTTCAAACAATAGCGGCCATAGTAGCAATTCAGTATCTACGAAATGTCTACTTTTCCCTATAATTTATCGAAGCGAATGAAAGGGTCTGATAATTATCAGCTTTGATTGTCCTACAGCAAATTATTTTTGTTATACCTGGGTTACTTTTACGTCAAAAAAGACGACGATATTTTGTACTGGCTGGCAGACCTTAGTGAAATTGAATCGGCTCTCTGATTATTATTTTTGATTAGTACATCAAAATCTAGAATCTTTGCGTGTAATTAATTGCGATCACACAGCAGCCTCATGGCTCATTTTCTTTTGTTGAAAATTGGGACATCAAAAAGTTTTCTAAGTACGCTCTTTCCTGGGTAAAAACTCATTTTCACAAGTATGTTAAGAACTCTTCAATTAAAAAAACATCTTTAAAAGAAATCCGAAGCCATATGCATGTGTCGGATACTAGCGCAGGATTGCCGGGATATTTTGCATCGCAAAGCTGTTGCACCGATTAAACTGCAAAGTTAATTGTGTGGCTTCAAATAATGAATGACTTCCGCAGCATTTACTGCCTTCAGTGCCGGAAGACCTAGGGCTTCCTGATTGCATTAAGTCGGAGCCTAACAGTTTTTTTTTCAGCTGCGAGACTTTAGAGCTGAAGTTGCTGGTACAATTTTTCTAATGAAAATCTGACGCGATTGAGTATTTCGTTTTCTAATGATTCTAATATTTCCTGTTTTTTCAAAGCTGCTCAGTCGATCAAGTATTCCACTTCTATTCATTTACTTCATTAGCTCGTACTGATATCATTCCCCACCTTGTCTCTATTCAATACTGCAACCACCTCACTCCTGCAATCATTTCCAACCCTGTCTCTATTCAATACTGCAACCACCCCACTCCTGCAATCATTCCCAACCTTGTCTCTATTCAATACTGCAACCACCTCACTCCTGCAATCATTCCCAACCCTGTCTCTATTCAATACTGCAACCACCTCACTCCTGCAATCATTCCCAACCCTGTCTCTATTCAATAGTGCAACCACCTCACTCCTGCAATCATTCCCAACCCTGTCTCTATTTAATAGTGCAACCACCTCACTCCTGCAATCATTCCCAACCCTGTCTCTATTCAATAGGGCAACCACCTCACTCCTGCAATCATTCCCAACCCTGTCTCTATTCAATAGCGCAACCACCTCACTCCTGCAATCATTTCCAACCCTGTCTCTATTCAATACTGCAACCACCCCACTCCTGCAATCATTCCCAACCTTGTCTCTATTCAATACTGCAACCACCTCACTCCTGCAATCATTCCCAACCCTGTCTCTATTCAATACTGCAACCACCTCACTCCTGCAATCATTCCCAACCCTGTCTCTATTCAATAGTGCAACCACCTCACTCCTGCAATCATTCCCAACCCTGTCTCTATTTAATAGTGCAACCACCTCACTCCTGCAATCATTCCCAACCCTGTCTCTATTCAATAGGGCAACCACCTCACTCCTGCAATCATTCCCAACCCTGTCTCTATTCAATAGCGCAACCACCTCACTCCTGCAATCATTCCCAACCCTGTCTCTATTCAATAGGGCAACCACCTCACTCCTGCAATCATTCCCAACCCTGTCTCTATTCAATAGCGCAACCACCTCACTCCTGCAATCATTCCCAACCCTGTCTCTATTCAATAGCGCAACCACCTCACTCCTGCAATCATTCCCAACCCTGTCTATTCAATACTGCAACCACCTCACTCCTGCAATCATTCCCAACCCCGTCTCTCTATTCACTAGTGCAACCACCTCACTCCTGCAATCATTCCTAACCCCGTCTCTCTATTCACTAGTGCAACCACCTCTCTCCTGCAGCTTGCTCCTCAAAACTCGCCAATTGCAGGCTCGCATTCAGGCCTACTGCAGTCGGCTGGCTGATGAGGCGTCCCAGCATCTCGCTACAGCGTGGAACTCGCACAAGCTTCCAATCCCAGCCAATATGGAGGCGCCATTCATGCGTCTGATTGCTCTGCCGAAGCATCTGCAGTGCCGTGAAATTCTAGATATGGTTAGTGTCCCGACTTATAATTTTCTAAATTCTTGAAAGGGAGTTTGAGTTGAATAGATATTTTTTTAAATGAATAGCATTTACTGTACCCTCTTATTCCCTGTGGATAAGGAGAATATGTTATTTTTTCGTCAACAAAAGCTTTTTTAATAGAAAAACCGACTTTCAAGAGTCAGTGACTCCTCTTACTCCTCAAACTCAATGAAAAAATTCTTGACTGAAATTCCATAGCTTTGAAGCTAAACGATGCAGCTAGCCTATTCAGGTTTGTTTGATCCGTTTCTGCTTCAGACAGAGCTTCTAGAAGCGTTTATTATTTAAGCCTACTACTATTGCCAGTAGTAGATGCTATATGTAGCTCCTAAGGATAAAGAGTGTAAAAAATTTCGATTTTTGTTATTTTCTGATATAGTAGCTGAATTGACCCTTCAAGGTTGCAATCCCACAAAAGGACCAGGGCTGTAGAAGCTCTACACGCAGTCCGATCGGGTTTTACTTTTCTAGAAATTTACTTTTATTCGACTTTGCAGACAAACGAGTACCGAATGATGAGTCCCATGTGGCACTTTCTACTCAATAAACTTAAAATGAATTTACTTCTGATGAACATTCAAGACACTCTATACGTCCGCATCTCCTGCTCGATTATTGTTGATATGGACAATATTCGGAAGCTGGCTGACATCATCATGAAGCTGACGAAGGATGACTTTTTGAGTCCATAGTCAGTCGAACTACAACCTTTAGCCTGCGCTTATACTTAGGACAAATCAGATAGAAAGAACTAAAAGTTAAGCCCTCATAATTACAATGCTGATGAACTTTCAAGTTTTAAATAATTATTAGATTTTTTGCAATATTGACACTTTTATTCCAGCTTAATATTTTTACAGACAGTGAAGTAATTTTTTTAGCAAAATAAAAATCTGTTGTCTGTAGCAATAACGTTCGCATCTACGAGCGTAAAGTTATGTTGCTCTATTTTTTCATTGATCAATTTATTCAATCAGGACAACGTCAAAAAGCAGTTCAAGAGGAAGAAGTGTACAGCTCCCATGCCTACTCATGATCGTGTATCAAGAGCATGTGCTTACGGGCAGATAATGACATGTGAGTAATGCCGTGAAAATAGTGTCACAAAACGGAAGGACAGATCATTAATAATCGAAAAATAGTAAATTTCAGTGATAATCTAAATCTTAAGAATTTATATATCAGAGTTTTGCGAGAGTCCTATTGTGGGTTCATAATTATAGAGTCTTGATCCGCTTTATACTGGATATTGAAGCATCATATCCTGAATGAAAATAAACCGGAATTGAGGCCCAAAATCGGATGGAACTAGACTAATAAAATCGGAACTGAAAAAAAACATTTAAACTTGGACTAAAAAAGGACCAGGTGGGTAATATTGTGATGAATCAAATAATACGAGCGTATATATGCATTTTTAAGCCGATTCAATGTTTCGAAGAACGAAAGAATGTTTAATAATAGTCGTAAAGGGCAAATCCACTAATGCTGCGATTTTCGCTGTTGCATCGTTCACCCCTGCTCGGGTACTTGCCGGTGTTGCTTCCAGTGCAATCCGTGAGATAGGTGACAGCGCCACTTGACGAAGAGGTGCACGTAGAGCAATCGGAAACTTTTTTACTTGCTCCAAGTCGAGGTGCGTAACCTCTACCGTCAGGTTGCTTTTCATTTTTTCGTTTTCTTCTGGCTCGAACTCGAAGCAGCAGTTCATATGCAGCTTCAATCACTTCGAAAAGAATCATTACGGACATTCCTAAGTACAAGCCGAGAATACCGCCCGTGTCGCTTACGAAATTGCCAAACTTGTATGCCCATGTGCGCACAATGCGTCTCAGACTGCCCCGGCTGACGCTAAAATGTAGTCGGACAAATGCCTCATCCAGATAGTCATTGAGAACGCGTTTGTCTTCACTGGAGTTCCACTGGGTCCTGTTAGCCAATTCGAATAGAAATTCCAGACCGGGTTCCTTTGAAAGGCTGCTGCATTCGCCTTTTAGGCTCTGAACAAATCGTGCGGCAGCCTGCCGACCGGGAAATCTGGCGCTGGAAATGTCCACTTTGTATCTCATCTGAAAAAATGAGCCACGTTTAATAACACTTAAATGCTACCTTCTGAATTGTTTAAGATGACTTTTTAATTTAATATGCTTATGACTGTTTAAAAAGAATAAATTTTACCCGTTCAATCACAACTCGGCTTTCAAGGAGGCTTCTGGCAAACTTTTATTTCAAGTCAAAGCGTGAATGTATCTATGTACTCTTTATTTCCCAAAGCTTAGTTACAGCTAAAAAGCTTCAAAGACAAAAACTCACTCACCTCTCCGCAAGCACTTTTACTTGCACAATTTTGCACAACTTTCTTGCCAATATGAAGACTTAGCACCGGACCTTTCCTATAGAGCAATTTGATAAGCTCTTCTACTGCTTCAGGAGGCAATCCGGTGAGATTGTAGGCGTACTCCAATTCGTTAGGCAGTTGGCTCAGGCTACGATTGAACAGCTCCGGTAGTTTGGAACTCTGGCGCTCCCACTCGGACACAATGCAGGCAAAGTAGCTGTACTGGTAGGTGCGCAGTCCGCCGGTGTACGGGTCACGAAAACGAGGCAGCGTCAGCTCAGGAGAGTCCTCGTTAACACACTCGTTAGAAAATTCCTCATGATCGCGATAGTCCTCTTCGGCGTACAAACTCACCTGGTGGTAAGCGCCTGGCGACAGAAGAAAGTTGGCGACAAATTGGCTGGGGTAGTGGCCGCGAGGTGCGAGAAATACCCGAAGACCCGGACTGATGTAGGCTGGCGATTCAGACAGTGACCTGATGAATGAATGAGGGTTGAACAATTTCTTTTCAATGAAAATCAGAATTAGATTTCAATCTCATATATTTACACTGTTAGTTTATTGCGTCGAGGTGTTTTTTTTATTTTCATCCTTACTCAAATAAAGAGTCACAATTTAAATGAATAAAATTGATCGCTTACTGTTTCTTATACAATCTACTTCATACTAAGGCCCATATAGCCAACTTAAACCTATAAACAGCAGCTGTACCGAATGGAGTACTATATTTTATGGTCATTCACATTTCTTACCAGTCCCATAGTTGCATAGACTCGCTGCCGTCAGGCAAGAAAAGCTTCCGCACTCGCTCCTTACTGTTCCAAGTTGACTTCAATCGTTCATTAGCTGGATCAAGAAACATCAGCAGTTCTACCCCTGTGTTTGAATCCGAACTGGTGCACTGAAGAGCATCCGCTGCCTCTGGGGACAGTGTGAGCCGGAAACAGGACGGATGCACGTGATGGTAGAACGGCGTCACTTGAACGCTTTCGCGAGCGTCGCCAACAACGGGTACTGTGCTACGAAACAAAGCATAGATTATACTTTGCCTTTGTTGCGCTCCAATCCAATCGGCCCATAGACGATAGGGCAGAGAGTGAATCGCATAGTGAGAGGCCCAGTGGGGAATGTACTTGCGCTGCTTCGGATTGGTGACGACGCGGCCAAGAATAGGTTGGACCATTTGCAAGCTTGCATCTAGGTGCCTGTTGATTTCCCTGACCTGTCAGATGGTTGGATAAGGAAAAGAGTCATTTGCATGCATAAATCTACAGGTAAAAGACGTTGGAAGAGAGTGCTTTACAACTGAGGGATTTCCCTATAGCCGTGAAAAACGATGGAAATGATTCTGCTCTCAAAGTTTCTTACCTGACTGTCATTAAGCAACTTGTGAAGCGAACCGGACACTGGATGGTTGTTGCAGAGGTACACGTCGGGAAACTCGAACTCGCCAGTCTGGTCAAAGTGTGTTGCTATTTCTCCAGCCCATAGTCGATTAAAAATATTGGTCAAGTTCAATAAAAATGCGCATACGCAAAGGGCACATACTGCTACCCACATCAGTCTGATCCAGGTGTGCTTGGCTTGCACGATTCTGGCAAGGCCGTGAGCGTAGGAACGTCTCATTGCTGCCTTCATCAGAGGCAGAACTTCGGAGCGAAACGACTGCTCACTGAGCTGCTCAACGCTCTGCTGATTTTGCAGAATTTTTTCTTCTTTTTTCTCCATCAGGAGGCTAGTTGGGCATCAACGACTAGTTGCATGTGGAGTGTCTGGGAAGTCAATTTATACAATATCCCAGTATAACAAGTTACCCTTTATCAGAAAATTTTTGCTCACCGTCTCTAGATTGTGGGATCCAATATTTACCCGAGATAAATGAGACGAAAAGCAAGGGAAAAAAGCTACTTTTATACCCCGTACCGTCATCGCTATTTGACCTGGTTCACTGCGTCAAATTAAATGCGTGCATCAAACAATATGGAAAATGTTGAGCACCAGGTACAGCGCACCTATGGTTGAATAATTCCACTGATTTTCACCGATAAGACGAATTCATTACGCAGATAAGAGTGTACCGAAACAGAGCGGAAGGACTTACGATTTGCTCACGTCAGCTTGGCGTAGTCAAATTTTCTAATTAAAACATGGTGTTAAAGGTTAAGAGAGTATGCTCTTAAGTCTTAGATGCATTAAATTTAACATTTCTAGCTTTATTGGTATAATTTTTGCTACCGAAAATTTAGAAGTCTTGAAATTGTACTTAGTAGAGAGTATATTTTATGGAGTTTTGGCTTTTTCCCATGAACATCGATAGATAAATTATAAATAATTTAAAAAGCGTCTCCTATATATGCCTGTTTGAAATTGTGATAAGATAATTACGCACAGTCTATTTCATTCGAGTTCTTCATCAAAAAGGAGAACTTATTTGATTAGATTGGACTTCGACTTAAATTAGTGCTTTCCAAAGAGCAGCCGCTAAAGCGATAGCGGTATGGGTAGAAGCACTGTTTGCTCGCGTGTCTACACATAAGAAAACCTTATCCGTTTTTAGTACTGTTGCATTCAATTTGTAAAACACTTGATTTACAATAACCCATTTTTTTGCTCTGGAGTACATCTTTGCGGCTCTTTGAGTTCAGAGAAAAATGCGCAACTGGCGTGATAACGTGCGATTTTTGGTCTGATGTTAGCAAACAAAAACCTTGACCCCACCCTCGCCTCACAAACTTTAGTCTTAATAGTCCTAAAAGTTCAGTCTTAACTGCACTCATGCTCTATCTGAGCAATGTAAAGGCTGTGTTAAGTTTTGAAGGTAACCGTGATAAAAAAGTAATTATACCGTCGAATCTTTTTTCAAATCTTTATTTTACCAGATTTTACCCTGATAAATAGTTTTTCTGTCTTTCCTCAGGAACCCCTGGAAATAGACATAGACATAAAGTTATATTGGTTGAATAGGCTCTAGTCTGAAAGCAAATTTTGCAGTCCGATCCATTAACACTTAAAATATCAGTCTTAACTTAGAGAATCTCGGTGCTGTCGGAATTCGTTCGAATTCAAGAATAATCAAGGCATGGTCTAACCGCGTTTGCACTGTCCAGCATTATCAAGCATGGACAAAACTGGGCAGTATTTATTTAACAGCTATCAGCGTAAGATGCTGATGTCGCTGTTCAATCAATTCGACGAAGCAAATGGCAACGGCGACCCGTCTGCTTTGCGTGCGAGCCCCATCGAGATTGACTACGGCGACGATGACAACGCTGAAGATACTGAGCAGAGAGCGACTAACTCAGAAACTGCATCAGCTTCTTCTGCTATCACCGTTGGTTCGGGCAACGCGGAGAGAACGATGCAGGGAGGCAGCGGTGGAAGCAGCAACTGGAAAGTGCCATCTAGCACTGTTATCGGAGGGTAAGCGAAGTTAAACTGCTTGTAAAATATGCTTGTAAGACTGCCAGTTTTAAATATATTTATAACCAAATAAAAACCCACACCAACCTTCTCCCCTAGTCCTTGGAACAATGACAATAGGCACAGCTCTTGCCAAAACAAAATTTGAAGAATTTTACTTACTAGCTAACGCCTAAAGTTCAAGATTTCTTTATTTGAACTTTCAATTGCAGCTTAGCTGGATTGGTAAGCATTCGCCTCTAAGCAAATTATTATAATATAATTATCTAACAGTTATCCAATGTGATTTTTTGTAGTTGGAGTGTGAACTTTTAACAGGAGAAAAATTCTGTGCGTATTCCAAAGTTCCTGGTCGGATTGGAGTTAATTTTTCTTGATCATCTATGCATAGACAGTTTTCCAAACATGCTCAACGGGCTCAGTTTTATACTTTCCGTATTGGCACACAGCGCCGCAGTCTCCAGTGGCAGTGCCTTCAGTTTCGCCAGCTGGCGTCCGGACATGTCAGGCCACTGTCAGCCTCCGCAACCCCAGCCGCCACCCCAGCTTATCGACGCGCTGAGCTGCAACAGTTCCGTGAAGCCCCAGTCTGCTGTGGACTCCGTGTCCACTATGCAGGCAACTGAGCTAATCGAGGCAGCTGCTTGCAACTCTGGACGCCAGATCGACGTCACTCAGGACAGTTTCGACACCGCCGATTCGTCGAAAAAGCGCAAGCGTCGAAAGACTCGCGGTAAACGCAAAATTCGCCAGTCTCAACAACAGCAGCAGAAACAACAGCAGCCAGCGAAGCAAGCAGCTCTGAAGGCCGAACTGCTCTCGCCATATCTGAGTAGCGGCTTGTCTGCTGAGGATGAGGAGGAGAATCTGCGGTACCTGTTGAGAACGCCGCACAATCGCAGCTTCTGGATTAGGGTGAGAGGGGATGTTGGGAATGATCCTTTTAGGTTTTAAAAAGTCCGTTAAGAAGCGCTTGTTGAAGCTGTATGGGACCACTATGATTGGCTGCTAAATTATAATTTATTCCACCCTGAGCAGACGGGAACTTTAAGTGTTGTAAGAATGAACGAAGGCAGTGGTAGGACAGTCCATTGATCCCAGTAGCGCAACCAGAAATTCTTCGAGGGGGGGGGGCGGATTTTTGAGGGTAACGACCCAACGGAGTGGAGGAGTGACTGTGTATTTAGGCGAAAATTCGCTCGGTCCCCCTTTGATTTTTTCTGGTTTCGTCTCTGATTGATCCGTATTTCCTACTTGCTCGTTGGCCAAGTGCGTCAACATATTGGTAGGCATCCACTCCTAGGCTGTGTTGAGAACAACATTTACTGTCTTAATGCTTAAAAACGCATGTAACTTTTGAATATCAATTAAAATTGTAAAAACCGAGTCAAGAATCATTTGAAGATTCATTACTTACATGTACATGTAACCCAGTCCGATCAGCGACGCAAGAGTTACATCGATCAAGAATTACTGGCTTATCGTCGGGAAATTCCCATCAGAGTGAATCGAACCACTCAACTGCGGCTTCAACGGCTGGAGGCGGCCAAGGACCAGCAGCGACTTCGGGCCATGCGACTGACTCGGCAGCTGAGCGAAGGCCGGCAGAAGCAGATGCGGCTGCAGCGTCAAAAGAAACTGCAGGCAGAGCAGCGGGATCGAGAGAAACGTCGACAGGCTGAGGCGGCGGCGCAGCAGGTGAGAATTTAAGATCAATTTACAAGTATGTTGCCTTTTCCCTTTTTATTCCGTCCTCCTACTTTGTTTCTAGGCTTAGCCTAGTTACGGAGGCACAGGGAAGAGGTTGCAGCCTAGCCGTTAGAGCGTTAGAGCCGTTAGACTCATGACTGAAACGTTTGGGGTTCTATTCTCGACCAACTCGGAACAATTTGTGTCCTTGAGCAAGACACTTAACTCTGCATTGCTTCAGTTCACCCAGCTGTAAAATGGGTACCAAAATTAATTTGTGTGTGTGGCGACCCTTCAGTCTTTGGACTGAACAGCAGTACGCAGCCTTCGATGTGCCGCGCAATAGCTGCGGCTAAGCTGTCAGTTGCACATCTGCCTATTAGGTATTAGGTACGAGTAGTCTTGGTTTACCATTGCGTAACAGTTGATGAATTAGAAATCCTAGACATATTACTTCCCAGAAACAATGACTGAAATTTGCGAGATCTAGTGTGCATGAAAAACAATGCGTCAACTTTTCGCATACGTATAAATTTTAAGTTAAAAGTGTTTACATCTACGGTAATTTTTGTTTGCAAAAACGACGAGCAAACAAACGTTTTGTTACTTTAAATTCCTCAGGCGGAACGTGAGCGCAGCGATATGCGTCGCCGGGCAGTTATGCAGCTGCAGCGACAGCAGCGCAATCGGAGCGCCCTCGGTGGGCCCAGCAGCAGCAGCCTGAGCCGCGGAACCACCGTCACAAGCCCCAGTGGCAGTCGAACTCACGAAAACCACGCAGACGCTGAGACCACTCTGTCCCTTGCTACCGTTTCCGTTGCTGTGGACGCCAAGTCAATCGAGAAGAAGACGCAGCAGGTTTTTAAGAAGACGGGCGGTACCTCATCGCAGTGGCAAAGCTGGAGAAATCAGCAACTGAAATTGCGTCAGCGTTCGCAAGAGACAAAATCGAGCAACGTCAGAGAGAACGAAGAAAGTAACGATCCCATCAATGATCGCGAGACGTTCAATGACTTTGGTTCCGGCGATGTAGCGCCGCCGTCTTTGCAGTCGCCGATGTCGCAGCAGAGTTCACAAACATTGCAACAACAAGAACAACAGCAACAGCAGCAACAGCCACAATGTCAGCACGTTCGTGCAGCAAGATCTTACGGGTGAGAGTCGATGCTAGCTTTGGATTGCTTTAGTTAATCAATTACCATGGGAAACCTGCACTAAGAACGCAGGAATTGATTCGATCTAACAAACACTTACAGGTTGGAAATGCACCCAAGCAAGCAGCAGCACTACGCTGATGAGCCATATCGAGAAGAACCAAAGCGGGAGTCTCACCCTGACGAACCAATCAAGGAGATGGCACAGCGTCGGCAGGAAAGCGAGGACACTGAACGCACCGAAGAGGCGTTGCGTCGTCGAGCTTCCGGTGAGTAATCAAACCCAATCTTATAAATTCTGATTCCGTCCTTGTATTGTCTCGTAGTTGAATCGTATTTTATACGTGACGGATGTTATAGGTAAACTTTGACATGGTTACTCAGAATCGAATCTGTTTATAGTGTCATACAAGAGGCACACTGAGGGTCAATAAAGCTTAACATTGGAATCGAAGCGCAATGGTTCTATAGCAAGTTCGAGTCTTACTTACTGTTATTCAGAGAAGGCAATATTACCAATTTTCCTGTGCAAACACCTTTTGTGTAGTTCTGGAGCGACTTCGTCAAGAATTTCTGCATGGGGTCGACGCTCGCCTGTTCGGCAACGGAGACGAAAGTGACGTCTCCAATTCTGCTGACGCCGCTGGCCCGTCCGCAGCGACTGCGGCTGGTGCTACCAGCATCACTGCCGACGAATTGTCCTCCTTGGGTGAACAACTTTTTGCCGAGTTTAGCGAGCTAAAAACAGACTTGGCCAGGCTGCTCGACGCCAAGAGACAGTGTAAGTCAGTGAGCTGCTGACTGACTGACTGACTGACTGACTGACTGACTGACTGACTGACTGACTGACTGACTGACTGACTGACTGACTGACTGACTGACTGACTGACTGACTGACTGACTGACTGACTGACTGACTGACATAATAGACAGTTTTAAGGCTCATAAGTCCTGAACTCTAAAAAAAGCCCGGACTCCGATTCGCTGCAGATCTGGCAACAAACATTCAATCCGAGCAGCTAGCAGAGAACCAGCGCCAACTGAATGCTAAGGTGCAGCAGCTTGACAGCCTCATCAAGAGAGTGATGCAACACCTTGACAGCGGCGGAAGCAGCAACAGTGGGTTCTCCGATGCTGTTTGCTTGAGCGACAAAGACCAGCAGAAGGTAACTGCCTTTTATGTCAGCCTATTCTATCATCAGCATCAAAGTACAATACTTAATGTAATTATGTCACCTGTACCGTTTGCATCAACTTAGTACGCCGAGATAATCAGCTTGGATACGTCTGCGAACGCAGCGGCGGCGGAAGAAATTCCGCCAACAAACTATACTCAGACAACTGCTCATGGTTGCCACCAGCAGCATGGGGTGGTGTCGCGTGAGTAAAGAATTGCGTTGATTGAACTATTAGATAATCCATTATTATTTACTAAAATTTTTCCTAAAATATTAATTGGGAAAGTTAACACAAACTTTTAGCCTGTCTACAGCCTATCAATACTATATATCGCCAAGTAGATCCTTCTTGCAAGCACTGCGCTTCTCCTGTGTAAGTTCTGACTCATGCTAAGCTTTGTTTTGCTTTGTTCCTTTTATCGATAATACCTTTGATTCTGATTATATAATTGAAGCCCAACCCTACTCTGCCAATGTACACTGCAATCTGATTTTATCAGTTGGCACCCACCCCTCTCCGACAATGTACACTGCAATCTGGTTTTATCAGTTGGCACCCACCCAACTCCGACATGTACACTGCAATCTGATTTTATCAGTTAGCACCCACCCCCCTTGACATGTACACTGCAATCTGATTTTATCAGTTAGCACCCACCCCTCTCCGACATGTACACTGCAATCTGATTGTATCAGTTGGCACCCAACCCACTCCGACATGTACACTGCAATCTGATTTTATCAGTTGGCACCCACCCCACTCCGAAAATGTAAACCGCAATCTGATCTCTGATCTCTCCCACCGTGCAGTCACAACTGCACAATGTCCTCATCAATGGGGCCTACAACCAAGCAAGACGTCGCAATCGGATCAACACAGAACCGTGACAGAGATCCAGCCTACGAAACTGAGCACGCTAGGCGTCTAATTGCTCAGTTGAGACTCCAGTTAGATATAATGCGACGCGCATCTGAGGGCCTTTGGCTGCCGCCCAGACTCGACGATCAGGATGAGGCCGAGCATCAGCCGCCGAAACAGCAGCGCCTGCCACCCCGGTTCAAAAGCCTGGGCGATCCAGTAGCCACCATCGAGCAGCGCAGAAGGCTCTCCCGTCAGCGCGCCGTCGAGCGGGATCCGTCACAGGCTCGACTTCTTCCGGTGCTACTGCGTCACCGGAAGTGGCGACCCGGGACGCCGAAGTTTCAAGCATTTGCTGCGAACCGGTGCAACTGGTGCAGTGAGTTTTATTGGGAGTGAGTCAATTAACGGTGAGGGGTACATATAGAATCTACTACTGGTGAGGTGTAAGAACCCACTATCAGGAGATGTAGAACCCATTACCCTTGAGGTGTACAACCCATTACCGGTGAGGGGTACAACCCATTACCGGTGAGGTGTACAACCCATTACCGGTGTGGGGTAGAATCCATTACTGGTGAAGGGTAGAATCTAACTCGTATTACTGGTGAGGGGTAGAGTCCATTTTTGGTGAGGGATAGAGTCCATTACCGGTGAGGATTAGAACCCATTACTAAAGAGGCTTAGAATACAGCAGGTAAGGGTGAAAGCCAACTTGATCGATTGGTGGAATTAAAATTTCCTAAGTGCATTAATATTGCATCTGCCCACCAGAACGCTACCGCGAGTCGGTGCTGCCGCTGTGGACGAACACAATCCGAGCGGAACTGTCGCTGCACGAACCAATTGGAGACTCGCTAAAACTGCTTGGCAGTCGGCTTGGAAAACCGTTGTCACCCGATTGGGTTTTGAGCACGGCCGCTTTTCCTGACGACGGGTGCCCGGGTAAAAATACTCTGAGAAAATCGTTGCTCTTGAGGGTCAGCGAACTTTGCGGACCAGATATTTTATAGGTAGAAATGGTAAAAATTTAACCCTCAACACACCGCAGGTCATTCTTCAATACTTGACCTGACTCAAACGCCTCATCAAGCCAAGCTGAAGCCATTTCAAACCATCTTCGTCAGCGAGAGCGACACAACTCACAAGTTGCAGAGTCGCTCCGTGGCCGGTGCAACGTCTGCTGCCGCATCTTTTCCCAAGATTCCAGCGCCGCTGACTTGTGGAACTTCCACCAGAGTGTCGGAGATTGGCACGATGCTTGCCAATGACCAGCAGCGGGAGTCGCCTCGTCAGCAGCAGGGGGAGTTGCATTGTCAGCAGCTGCGGGAGTCGCCTCGTCAGCAGCAGGGGGAGTTGCTTTGTCAACAGCTGCGGCAGTCCCCCCGTCAGCAGCAGCCCAGAACAGTTCTAACTCAAAAGCAGACTAAACCAACGATCCCAACCCCGCCAACGGTGTCCTCGACTCCCACGGTGTCGGCCGGGGAGGAGGCCGGCACGCTGAACGTTATGCCACCTCGTCTGGTCAGAGTCTGTGAGCAGAGACAAGTGGCTGAAGCAGTGGAAACGGGAGCTAGAAAAGCTGACCCTCAGTCTGCACCGACGAAGGCCAACAGTTTAGAAGCTGTTATTCCAAAATCTGCTTCGTCAGCTTCGTGTCACAGCTGCCGTCAGTGCGTCTGCCAGCAGCAGCAGCAGCAGCCGAGGCACCAGCAGGTGACAGTACCAGCGCTTGTCAAAGGCGACATCTACGGTGGAGGCTTGGAGTAAGTGCAGGTTCAGAGCATTTTAACTGGAATATGGCTTTGAGAAGTTTGAATTTAGATTAGACATGGTAATGTGAGTTTAGTTTGCAGCATTAGTTTGAGGTTTGAGCACACGTTAATAGCTTTAACTGACCCTTAAACTGACTAAAGCATTTGGTGTTCCCCTGGTGTTGGTGCCGGTGACGCTAATGCCCCTGGTTCTAAAGCCCCTGGTTCTAAAGCCCCTGGTTCTAAAGCCCCGGCACACATGAATCCCATTGCCCCACTGCAGACTGTCGCCCACCACTGCGCCTATGTCTGGCGACATTCGAGACCAGCACACCTTCTTCACAGGTGATGGCGGCGACGGCGGACTGCACCCTAGCAGGAACCGAGGATCGTATGGAAATCCTCAGTCAAATTTTTCGCTACCGATGTCCAATCATGGACCAGTAGTAAGCGCGGATAATCCTAGCGAATATTCTCATCGCGGAAGTCGTGAGTACAGCCTTAATAGTTCTGATTGATCTAATGTATTGCCTTGGATCTTTCCTTCTATCTACTATGAGTAGTACGACTCTGAGTGGTTAAAAAATCAACATTTAAACTGCAGTAAAAAGACAGTCTTTAAAAAAGCTGTGACGTTAAGGTTTTAATTAATTCAGTTTAAGCACCGGTAAAAATAAGAAACAGGAGACTGTTTCGAGGAAAATTATTTTGTAACGCACTCGCGTTTTAACAAAACTGCATGGCTGAACTAAGAAAAATATGAAAATATGCTGTGCTCCATTTCTTCAATAAGATGCTAGAACTTTAATTGTTAAAAATTTATAAAACACTCCCCATTTTTTAACATGCATGTCGTGAACATTCAAAATGCAATACATTTAGCACCTATTCGAAACAAGTTTTCAAACAGAATTTCTAATGAGTTGCTATTGCCTGTCTTCAATATTAACTATGTTGCATTGTTTTAAGGATATATTTAGATCATGAAGCGGTAACACCTGCCATTTTTATCATATCCAAGCTCACTCGGCAACTCCCAAAGCGATTCAACAAAAATCTGACGGCGATGCGTCCCAGATGGCACCTCGAGTAGGACGGCTCTACCGACCAGGAATCTACTCGTGCCTGTCCTCATCAGATGCTCAAGCAACTGCCAACTCTTCTCCCGCACTGAGCATCCAGTCATCTGTGAGGCTGTCCCAACAGCCCCAGGTAAATCATGACGTAATGCTAACATCGTCTAACTAAGAAACAGACCGACTTTGTCGAGTAAGGATCTACAATGAAAGCTGTGTATCCACGATCCATGGCATGAATTTCATTTTAATTCAAGTCCCTGGCTTTCTGCTTTTTGTTTCAAATCTAGTGTCTAATTTTTATATAGTAATCAGTCGGAGAGAAGTGTTAGTTAAATGTTAGATGGACAACATTTCTAGAACATTACGTATGTTCGCAATCGATGCAGAATCTTTTTTTCTTAACTTTGCCTGTTGTCATGCAGTTTCCGAACTGACTGCACCACTAGTCCTACACGCATAGTCAACTTTTTATTTGGTAAAATCTAGTCAAGATGTAACAACTTGAGAAGCTACTCTCACCCTAGTTGGTGCTCATTGGCTGGCAGCTCCCATTTGACCTTGAGAGGCGAGATGCTAGGATTCTCCCTCCCCCCGATGCTCATTGGCTGGCAGTTCCCATTTGACCTTGAGAGGCGAGATGCTAGGATTCTCCCCCCCCCCGATGCTGATTGGCTGGCAGTTCCCATTTGACCTTGAGAGGCGGGATGCTAGGATTCTCCCCCCCCCCCCGATGCTGATTGGCTGGCAGTTCCCATTTGACCTTGAGAGGCGAGATGCTAGGATTCTCCCCCCCCCGATGCTGATTGGCTGGCAGTTCCCATTTGACCTTGAGAGGCGAGATGCTAGGATCTCCCTCCCCCTCGGATTTGACCTTGAGTATTCAATTCTGAAGCCATTGAACGTCAGAGATCACGCTATAAGCAAGTGATTCTAGTCAGCTAAATGCGCTTTTTCTTCTGGTTCTTAGCCAAGGTCAACAATAAAGCAAATAGCCAAAACACCGTCTAGGGAACACGCAAGTAATGCATATGGAGTCTTTTATATGCTTTTTAGAATATTTTCGAGCTCTCATGCACATATGCCGCATTTGGGAGGCTTCCACGCAAAAATTGAATTTTTTTTAAATTCAATCATAAAAACCGAATTTTCTGTATAACCAAACCTTTCTATTTACAAGCGTAACTGGATGACACATCCCACGCATCTACCACAATAGTGTTTTTAAACTGCTTAACCAAGCAAGGATTCAGTCATCGAACTTTTTGCGTTGTGAAATAAAGTAGTCTCTAAAAAATTGCTTTACATTGTATTCTATAGCCATACCAACACATAGGATATTGCGAGCTTCTCGATTTAGACAATGAATTTGTTTCCGATTTTGAGTTGCTAACCTAGCCAAACCCCATCTTTCCGTTTTAATAAGAGAAGCTCTGCATTGAATCAATCGAGTAAATGTGTTTTTGCTTTATCCTGAATTTTATCGGCTACTTGAACAAGTAGTGAATAGAGAGTTTTCATAATGCCTTTATTTTCGATGTAAATGAAAAATATACGCCATTGGAATTCGCTCCATGGTTTATTATTCGAATATCATATCTACGGGAAGGGTGAGATTCTAGATTTAGGCTACGGGAAGGGTGAGATTTCTAGATTTAAGCTACGGGGAGGGGGGATTTCTAGATTTGAGCTACGGGGAGGGGGATTTCTAGATTTAGGCTACGGGAAGGGTGAGATTTCTAGATTTGAGCTACGGACAGGGTGAGATTTCTAGATTTAAGCTACGGGGAGGGGGGATTTCTAGATTTGAGCTACAGGGAGGGGGGATTTCTAGATTTGAGCTACGGGGAGGGTGAGATTCTAGATTTGAGCTACGGGGAGGGGGGATTTCTAGATTTGAGCTACGGGGAGGGGGGATTTCTAGATTTGAGCTACGGGGAGGGGGGATTTCTAGATTTAAGCTACGGGGAGGGGGGATTTCTAGATTTGAGCTACAGGGAGGGGGGATTTCTAGATTTGAGCTACGGGGAGGGTGAGATTTCTAGATTTGAGCTACGGGGAGGGGGGATTTCTACATTTGAGCTACGGGGAGGGTGAGATTTCTAGATTTGAGCTACGGAAGGGGGGATTTCTAGATTTGAGCTACGGGGAGGGTGAGATTTCTAGATTTGAGCTACGGGAAGGGTGAGATTTCTAGATTTGAGCTACGGGGAGGGTGAGATTTCTAGATTTGAGCTACGGGGAGGGTGAGATTTCTAGATTTGAGCTACGGGAAGGGTGAGATTTCTAGATTTGAGCTACGGGAAGGGTGAGATTTCTTTATTTGAGCTACGGGAAGGGTGAGATTTCTAGATTTGAGCTACGGGTAGGGTGAGATTTCTAGATTTAAGCTACGGGAAGGGTGAGATTTCTAGATTTAAGCTACGGGAAGGGTGAGATTTCTAGATTTGAGCTACGGGGAGGGTGAGATTTCTAGATTTGAGCAACAGGAAATATCGAATATAGCAGATCAGGCCGATAGGCAGGCCATTCAAGCCGGCAAACAGAAACCACAGCTCAGTCCCACACCGTTTCTTAAGAATGCGTTGGCTCTCTTTGTCTCTCAGCTGAGAGACGTTGTCTCACAGATTTTAGCTGCGTTTCATCGCGCTTAAGTCTGTCTGGTGTTTTTGTCTATTCAAAAATAGCAGAAGTAAAAGTCTGGAAGGAATTGGTCACGAGGATTGGGAGGTGCTGCTTTGTTAATTGTTCTGCCTTGCCTAAGCTAACACGGCGTCGCCATGAAAATTGGGAATCCAGCGCCGCCATGGGGTGTCCTTTTGTGTTTCAGATGGCTTTGTTCGTGCGCTGGTTTAAAAGTTTTGAAAACATCGGGGAGGAGGGGACGGCTGGGCTGGGGCGTGGCTTTGTGAAGTAAAGAGGGGAATGGAGAGAAGAGGCAGGGAGTCAGAGAGGGGCAGGGAGTCAGAGAGGGGCAGGGAGTCAGAGAGGGGCAGGGAGTCAGAGAGGGGCAGGGAGTCAGAGAGGGGCAGGGAGTCAGAGAGGGGCAGGGAGTCAGAGAGGGGCAGGGAGTCAGAGAGGGGCAGGGAGTCAGAGAGGGGCAGGGAGTCAGAGGGGGCAGGGAGTCAGAGAGGGGCAGGGAGTCAGAGAGGGGCAGGGAGTCAGAGAGGGCAGGGAGTCAGAGAGGGCAGGGAGTCAGAGAGGGCAGGGAGTCAGAGAGGGGCAGGGAGTCAGAGAGGGGCAGGGAGTCAGAGAGGGCAGGGAGTCAGAGAGGGGCAGTGAGACGGAGGCTTGAAAAAGAGAATGGAGGAAGCGGGACATTGATGCATCAAAGAATAGGAATTATAAGGCAGATTTGCAAGACAAGCACAGGTAGGAGGAATTCAAGTTAAATGCAAAAAAATTGCCCATAATCGGTTTTTTGCTCATGGGATAGAATTTTTACCCCTGATTCTAAAATGACCTCCCATGAAATCCTAACTGATTGGGTTCGCGAGATATGCTCATAATTAAGTTTTTACCATAGATATGAGGCAGTCCAACAAGCAAAACTCGCCATTCAAGGATAAGTTGAATGTATTTTTTCCAAAACAGTTCTCACCACTGTGTATTCAATTTGTATTGAGTGCATGTATGTTTAATCATCCTTTTTGTAGGGTAAAACAAAACAAAAAACTCAAGGCAACTTTGTTAAGTGTGCGATGTTACAACTGATGCTATGCTGTACATTCTTAGCGTAAAGAATTGGCCTCTTCTATATAAATAAGTTTGATTCTCTAAATTAGAGAAGATAACAAGTATTGTACAGTCTTCTAAGTCTATTTACCACCACGATCATGAAATATGCAATAAAATCACCTGACGTATAATCGATAAAAATATGTACATTCAACCCGCCACCATTAAACGGCAAAAGGCAAAATTTCGCTTGTGATCACACACACGATTTGCACATTATTTTTTATCGATCCCTTTATACCTAAATCATGAGCAGTTGCTCAATTTATGGTGATGTAAATGAGTATTTAGAGCATTTTAGAATATGTTGTTTCAATTGATCAACTGTCCAAACAAATTTCTTGTTTTTACTCATCAACTACAATGCCAAAGAAAAGAAACCACGAAGAAAATCTCCAGGCACTGTGTGCCATGTGTCTTCGAAGAGCGCATCGCCCTTTGACGGAGCATCAGATTGAACTAATTCAATCTACAGTGTACGAAGGCTTCAAGGTAGAAAGACAATATCTTCCATCTGGCATATGTGACGGCTGCAGAAGGAAGCTTTCGTCTTTGTCCTGCCCAGATTCGCGACCTATTCCAGTCCTACTGGCGTATGACCAGATAGTTACCGACCTTCAGTCTCTGCCGCCTGCAACTCGTGGCAACCCTGACTGCAACTGTGAGCTGTGTAGCTTGGCCAGCTCACACAGGAGCAGCAGTGCAGTGCCAGACACCAAATACTTGGCCACAGGTCCACCAGCAGGCCGAGGTCGTCCTGCTGTGGCAGAGGCTACTGCGATTCAAAAACTCTGCTCGCATTGCATGTCACGGATCGGACCCGGCCTGGAGCATCGCTGCAATAAAACAACCAAATTAAAGAATTTGCGAGACAAAATATCTCCTCTTACCAAGCACCAGCTGGCTAGCTCAGTCATCAAGGAGTGTAATGAGGCTGCAGCAGGTGGTATTGTACTAAGTCAAACTGCTGGTAAACCTCTTCGAGTCAAGGTAGCCTCTAGCTCAGCCGCTGAACCTATAACAAGTGTTTCTAGGAAAGGACATATAAGCCACGAAACAATTTCGGCTTTGAAAGTCGGCCTTAGTTTAAGCAGCAAGCAGACTCTAAAGCTGGCCAGCATTCTTAGGTTAGGTGCAGGCCGGCATGTGATCGAGCCTAACCTTCGTGAAGAGCTGCAGAAGAGAGGCCGCTGCCTAACAAGCTTCTTCGCGTTAGTTCAGCTGCCATTCATACGTTCATCTGGACAGACTCAGGAGGTTTCGGGACCAAGGCCAGCCGTGATCTGCTCCGATCTTCAAGGTTTGCTAAATCATATTTGCACCGAGCGTGGCATCGAGAACAGCTTTGTCAAGATTGGAATTGATGGCGGAGGAGGCTCTCTGAAAGTTGTGCTGACTGTGACCGGTGAGTCTGAGCCTGCAGCATCGCCAGTAAAGAAGTTAGCCTGCAGCCGCCAGTTTCTCAACTCTGGTGTTAAAAAATTAATGATCATCGCTATTGCTCCTGATGTTAGTGAGACTTATCTCAACGTAAAACTACTACTGGACTCTCTGAATCTACAGGCGATTTCGTTTACTGTTGCTTGTGATCTCAAGCTTGCCAACATAGTGATTGGCTTGCAGAATCACGCGGCAATGTACCCATGTACATGGTGCGAGGCAAAGGCTCCATTCGCTGCGGATGGTCTGACGCGCACATTTGGCAGTGTAACAAAGAATGCAGCTGCCTTTTCCGAAGCAGGCAATGATTTGCGATCGGCCAAACTTTTTAAAAGCTGTGTTAACAAACCCCTTTTGTCTGGTGGAGAAGATGAGCCGATACTCAACAAGCTGCCCCCACCTGAGCTGCATCTTCTCATTGGAGTTGTTAACAAGATCGTCGACTCGCTTGAAGCTGACGGAGGTCATGTACTCAGCTGGGCTGCAAGCCATAACATCGGGCGCGCTGACTATCGCGGAGGATCATTCGAGGGCAACCAGTGCCACGCAATCCTGCAACTAGCTGATGAACTGACGAGCATCCTGCCTGAGCGGCTGAAGCAGTTTGGTGAAGCCCTTCAATGCTTCCGTGAAGTGGTACACGCTTGCTTTGGGGAGAAGCTACAGCCTGAATATGAACAGCTGATTCAGCAGTTTCGAGAGTCCTACTGCAAGCTACCTATTAGAGTGACACCAAAAGTTCACTGCGTGTTCGTCCATGTGGTCGAGTTTTGCAGACTGCATGGCAAAGGCCTGGGCACATTTTCTGAGCAGGCTGGTGAAAGTGCTCACCATGATTTCAGTAAAGTATGGCAAAACTTTAAGCGCCGGAGTGGTGACCCAGCGATGGGACAACAGCTTCTACAGGCCACGGTACAATATAATAGCTGTCATTTGTAATTGCTTGTAAAACTAAAAATGCTCAATGACAATCTATTTGAATTTACAGCTCAATATCTATTGCATTACAGTTTTCTGTTTTGGTTTAGACTTAGAAAGATTAGCCATTATCTTAAAAATTCTATAGGTAAATAATGATAATAATTATTAATTTGCTGATTCACTGTTTAAATTAAAATATATATTTTGAAATAGTGCCTGAACTATTGCACACTACAAATTGAATTCACAGTGGTGAGAACTGTTTTGGACAAAATACATTCAACTTATCCTTGAATGGCGAGTTTTGCTTGTTGGACTGCCTCATATCTATGGTAAAAACTTAATTATGAGCATATCTCGCGAACCCAATCAGTTAGGATTTCATGGGAGGTCATTTTAGAATCAGGGGTACAAATTCTATCCCATGAACAAAAAACCGATTATGGGCAATTTTTTTGCATTTAACTTGAATTCCTCCTACCTGTGCAAGAAATTAAAGACATAAAGAAGACGCAGACTACTCATTAGATATATTCATGGCAGGACTGCAGGCTTTCAGGCAGGTGGCCCCCAAAACCCATCACATATGCTGCGGGGCGACTTCTAACTGTGCCAACAATCTGACCATTGGCACTGGGGTGGGAAGCTCGGGATCCAAGTAAAAACAAGGCGAGATGATCCGTTTCCTTCCCTAGGAGCAGCTGCATCCATTGCACCTGCCGTCACCAATATTTTCTGCCTCTTATAAATTCTCTCTCTCCTTTTTCTGGCAATGCTTCTTCTAGTAGGAACGAATTTCCAAGCGTTCAGCAGTTTCGCATCCCCCTGTTCCTGGCTTGCGCCTCGATCAAGGACTCGCAGCAGAAGCAAATCCGAAAAGTACACAGATCGCAGCGCATTTCGGGAGGGCATACTTTTGCGTTGGCAAAAAATCATACTTTTTTCGAGGGGGAGGGCAGCTGCACCAGTTTTACTGCACCGTACACTGTGCGCCTCTGTTAAGTCTTTATGGCAACAACTGGAGTTAAAGAAGCGATGGAAAGAAGCGAGCCATTTTATACTGCTTTAAATTTTGCCTGGGGGCGTATAACTAAAATGGCTGCGACTGGGAGGTCACTGGTACTGGCTCACCCTCCAGTTCCAGTCATCTATGTTCGCTCTCCCTTCTTGCCTCTCCTCTCCTCTCCTCTCCTCTCCTCTCCTCTCCTCTCCTCTCCTCTCCTCTCCTCTCCTCTCCTCTCCTCTCCTCTCCTCTCCTCTCCTCCCTTCTTCTCTCCTCTACTCTCCTGTCCTCTCCTCTCCTCTCCTCTCCTCTACTCTCCTGTCCTCTCCTCTCCTCTCCTCTCCTCTCCTCTACTCTCCTGTCCTCTCCTCTCCTCTCCTCTACTCTCCTGTCCTCTCCTCTCCTCTCCTCTCCTCTCCTCTCCTCTCCTCTCCTCTCCTCTCCTCTCCTCTCCTCTCCTCTCCTCTCCTCTCCTCTCCTCTACTCTCCTGTCCTCTCCTCTCCTCTCCTCTCCTGTTCTCTCCTAGATAATATTCCAAAGAAGGCGCAAAGAAGCTTTATATATTTATAATTCTTTTCGGTCTCAAAAAGGGTGCTAATTCCTCCGACAAATATCCATCACGCAATCCTGCTTATCTTGAATAAGTGTATGATTATATTTTGTAACCAGAGCAGGAAAAATATCACAGAAGCATTGGAAAGATAGGAAATTGAACAAAGTCAGTTAAGAAGTGCGCGATCTGAAACTCTCAAATAAAACTTCCACTAACACTGAGTTAATCTGAAGGATCACTTCCTTCGAAGAGAAGAGTTTGAGACAAGCCCGTGTCGCTCATCGGATTCCTTTTGCTGTCCCAGAAGGTCCAGTTTCTGTCAATCCATATTGTTAGTTTCAAGCTTTTATTCAGTTCACGGTTTGCTTGCCTGGCTTTTGAAATGTACTTTTATCAATGTTCCCGATTATCACGGCTGAACGACAACAAGATGAATGTGATCAAGACATGTTAGGACAAAATAATACGTCGTACAACCCACGGAAAAGTACAGATGATCATAGGAAAATTCTATATTATTAAAAGGAGGTATAAATATGGCTGGTACAAATGTCAACAGAAAAGTAAAACCCAGCAAAGACACGTAAAACGTTGACAGCTGAAGTGGAAGGACTCAATACTCCGGTTTTTTAAGGAATTGATCGGGAGGTTAGTGAGGGACATACATGAAGAGCTATTTGTCCTGTAGTAGCTAGTGAGTTTACTCGTATGCATGCACAGAGTTTGTCAAAGGCAGAATTCTTTTTAGTGCTATTATTCTTGCTGAATAATGATATATTAGTAATAGTTGATTACACCTCCAGACGTGCAACCGACAGCTCAGCCGCAGCTATTGCGCGGCGCATCTGAAGGCTGCGTACGGCTGTTCAGTCCAAGGACTGGGGGGTCGCCACACACCCTCAATTACCCCAGCTAATGCTGGCACCCATTTTACAGCTGGGTGAACTGAAGCAATGCAGAGTTAAGTGTGTCTTGCTCAGGGACACGAATTGTTCCGAGTTGGTCGAGAATCGAACCCCCGACCTCTCAGTCATGAGTCCGACGCTCTGACCACTTAGGCTAAAACCCGAGCAAGGACAAGTGCAACCGGCTAAATACAAAAACATACCGAAAGGTGCTTATTAAGAGAAAGGTACATGTATGTAGGAATAATTAATCAGCTACGGAGGTCCTTGATACTAATGTGCCCAGGGCTTATAGGGGGGGGGGGGTGCACTTGAAAATATACTGCCAGCAGAGAAACTCCCCAGAAAATTTTCCACCCTGGCTTTCAATTTCTTTTCCTGCTGGCTCTTGGAAAACACCGCGCGGTCGCGTCTGCAAAAAGCTGCTGCTGGGTCTTAGTTTTCTCTCATTCTCAGCCTCCTCCACGCCCGACGAAGCAATGCCACCCGAGGGGAAAACCTGAGGTGAAGAAAGTTTGGAAGCCGTTTGTTAGAGCGGAGCCTTCTTTGCTGTAGTAATAGTTCATTGATTTTCAACTCACTCGCTTGCTGCAGTTCTGCAATCCTCTTTTAGACTATTGAAGGGAAAATAGTTGACCACGGGGAGGGGGTTTTGGGACTCACATAGTCACCTGTCGACAGCCCAGCCGCTCCCCCTCTGAGCGTTGGCAAAGCAACCAGAGAGCAATTGTTGCTTGCTTGTAGAAAGGCGTATAGGTATAGCTACCAGAAATTGATTTCTTTGAGTCTGAATCAGATTCTCTGCTTCAATACACCTGTCAGGCCAGGACAAGGTAGAGCTTCTTGAGTCAGGTCGTAGGCTTACCTTAAAAGTGCAGAAAAAATGGTGCTTGTTTGATGATTGTTTCTAATTTTATAGGTGGCTTCTAGTTTACTTTGCTAGATGCATCTCATTTCAGCCCATCTCATCTCATCTTATCTTATGTTATCTTCATATCATTTCTTCTTATCTCATCTCATCCCATCCTATCCCATATTATCGTTAAGACATTCAGGGACAACTAGGCTTAGACAACTTTGGAGAATCTGGATTGGAAAGTGCCTAAATTAAGTAATAATTTGTTTTCCACTCCAGATAGATGACTCTTTGAATTTTGCGTTCGCTGAGAAGGGTAGAAAATTAACAGATGGCTTATCTTATCTTGTCTGAGCTTATCTTATCTAACCGAGTGGTAGTTCACGCCCGTCAGAATTCCCTGCAATTAACCCTCACGTTGTCCGTCGCGCGGCTAAATTAAAAATCAATTTTTGTCTCTAATTAGATAATGGAGATCTTTTTCTGACCAACGCCTCCGCTAAATGCCCTCTGTTGCCCGAGTCAGTGGGCAGGAAAATTATGGGAATATCAGTTTGCCACTTGAGGTTCAAATGCGATGAAATACGAGAAAAGTTATACGATTCAAGGGGTATTTTTAAGAAATTTAAAAGGCGCTTCGGTATAACTAACTCAATAAACAGCGCTTGTAAAATGGAAATCGATAAGAGGAATCTTATAAACGAGAATACGAAGAGAATTCTGAGAGGAGAATTCGGAGAGGAGAACTCGGAGAGGGGAATTTGGAGAGGAAAATTCGGAGAGGAGAATTTGGAGAGGAGAATTCGGAGAGGAGAATTTGGAGTGGAGACTTCTGACAGAAGAAGTCAGAGAAAATAATTTGGAGAGGAGACTTCAGAGAGGAGAATTCGGAGAGGAGAATTCGGAGAGGAGAATTCGGTGAGGAGAATTCGGAGAGGAGAATTCGGAGAGGAGAATTCGGAGAGGAGAATTCGGTGAGGAGAATTCGGAGAGGAGAATTCAGTGAGGAGAATTCAGAGAGGAGAATTCAGTGAGAATTCGGAGAGGAGAATTTAAATGGAAGAATTCTGAGTGGAGAATTCAGAGTGGAGAATTCGGTGGAGAGAATTCAAAGGAGAGGAGAATTCAGTGAGGAGAATTCGGAGAGGAGAATTCAGTGAGAATTCGGAGAGGAGAATTGAAATGGAAGAATTCTGAGTGGAGAATTCGGTGGAGAGAATTCAAAGGAGAGGAGAATTCGGAGAGGAGAATTCGGAGAGGAGAATTCAGTGAGAATTCGGAGAGGAGAATTTAAATGGAAGAATTCTGAGTGGAGAATTCAGAGTGGAGAATTCGGTGGAGAGAATTCAAAGGAGAGGAGAATTCAGTGAGGAGAATTCGGAGAGGAGAATTCAGTGAGGAGAATTCGGAGAGGAGAATTCAGTGAGAATTCGGAGAGGAGAATTTAAATGGAAGAATTCTGAGTGGAGAATTCAGAGTGGAGAATTCGGTGGAGAGAATTCAAAGGAGAGGAGAATTCAGTGAGGAGAATTCGGAGAGGAGAATTCAGTGAGAATTCGGAGAGGAGAATTTAAATGGAAGAATTCTGAGTGGAGAATTCAGAGTGGAGAATTCGGTGGAGAGAATTCAAAGGAGAGGAGAATTCGGAGGGGAGAATTCGGAGAGAAGAATTCGGAGAAGAGAATTCAGAGGGGAGAATTCGGAGAGAAGAATTCGGAGAAGAGAATTCAGAGGGGAGAATTCAAAAAGGAGAATTCGGTGAGGAGAATTCGGAAAGGATAATTCGGACACGCAACTTTAGTAAGAGGAATCAACGCGGGGGAATCAGGGGAATTCAGTATTAAGAGAAAAAGCAAGGATAAAGATATGGCGACATTCGCTCCATAGATTTTTCTGCTACGAGCTAATAACCAAACTCGAATTTGGCACGGCACAGTGAGCCTAATAACTGCAATTAGTGTGCGAGAAGCTTCCAAGATAATTTAGCCGACTCAAAATGGTTGTACTCCGGAGAACACAGGCCCAAGACGTTGTTGAGGCCTTGGCATATATGCTCACTGTTTGCTCAGCGCTCTTTTTAAGCTTCGTTTGCACTTTTAACACTCTCTCGTCCTTCTCAGTCTGCCTAATCGTGTTCCTAACCTTGATGCCATTCGGAGGGGAGAGGGCCTTGGAAGCATGCGCTTCCTTGTAAGAGTAGAAAAAGCAAACTTGAACAAGGAGAAATGATTCGATCATTTTTTTCTATCATTAAATCGCGTTTTTCAGTTCGTTTTCTGAAAGAAACGACAGCTTTTTGTCTCATTAGGGCTAAAGAGCATCTACTCCTGGCTAATGATGATCTGATTGCGTCATTTCGGCGAAGACAAGGTCGCTAACTTGTCTAAGTAAATGTCCCTTTTCTGCCTATGTCTACACAGGTGTCTTAGTGGTGTCTATACTGGTACGTGTCTTAGTGATGTCTATAAACAGATGTCTTAGTGGTGTCTATACAGGTGTCTTATTAATGTATGCAGGTGTCTTAGTGGTGCCTATACAGGTGTCTTAGTGGTGCCTATTCAGGTGTCTTAGTGATGTCTATACAGGTGTCTTAGTGATGTCTATACAGGTGTCTTAATGACGTAGACAGGTGTCTTAGTGACGTAGACAGGTGTCTTAGTGATGTCTATACAGGTGTCTTAGTGATGTCTATACAGGTGTCTTAGTGACGTAGACAGGTGTCTTAGTGATGTCTATACAGGTGTCTTAGTGATGTCTATACAGGTGTCTTAATGATGTCTATACAGGTGTCTTAGTGACGTAGACAGGTGTCTTAGTGGTGCCTATACAGGTGTCTTAGTGATGTCTATACAGGTGTCTTAGTGATGTCTATACAGGTGTCTTAATGATGTCTATACAGGTGTCTTAGTGATGTCTATACAGGTGTCTTAGTGATGTCTATACAGGTGTCTTAATGATGTCTATACAGGTGTCTTATTGATGTAAACAGGTGTCTTAGTGATGTCTATACAGGTGTCTTAGTGATGTCTATACAGGTGTCTTAATGATGTCTATACAGGTGTCTTAGTGACGTAGACAGGTGTCTTAGTGATGTCTGTACAGGTGTCTTAGTGGTGCCTATACAGGTGTCTTAGTGATGTCTGTACAGGTGTCTTAGTGGTGCCTATACAGGTGTCTTAGTGGTGTCTATACAGGTGTCTTAGTGATGTCTATACAGGTGTCTTAGTGATGTCTATACAGGTGTCTTAATGACGTAGACAGGTGTCTTAGTGATGTCTATACAGGTGTCTTAGTGATGTCTATACAGGTGTCTTAGTGGTGCCTATACAGGTGTCTTAGTGGTGTCTATACAGGTGTCTTAGTGATGTCTATACAGGTGTCTTAGTGATGTCTATACAGGTGTCTTAATGACGTAGACAGGTGTCTTAGTGATGTCTATACAGGTGTCTTAGTGATGTCTATACAGGTGTCTTAGTGATGTCTATACAGGTGTCTTAATGATGTCTATACAGGTGTCTTAGTGACGTAGACAGGTGTCTTAGTGGTGCCTATACAGGTGTCTTAGTGATGTCTATACAGGTGTCTTAGTGATGTCTATACAGGTGTCTTAATGATGTCTATACAGGTGTCTTAGTGATGTCTATACAGGTGTCTTAGTGATGTCTATACAGGTGTCTTAATGATGTCTATACAGGTGTCTTAATGATGTCTATACAGGTGTCTTAGTGACGTAGACAGGTGTCTTAGTGATGTCTGTACAGGTGTCTTAGTGGTGTCTATACAGGTGTCTTATTGATGTAAACAGGTGTCTTAGTGATGTCTATACAGGTGTCTTAGTGATGTCTATACAGGTGTCTTAGTGATGTCTATACAGGTGTCTTAGAGACGTAGACAGGTGTCTTAATGATGTCTATGCAGGTGTTTGTGGCGTACACGGGTGTCTTATTGACATAAACAAGTGTCTTAGTTGTGCCTTAACAGTTGCCATATGGCGCCCAGTTTGGTGTCTTAAAAGCTTCAAAATGAGTGCTACAGAAGCTGTTCCAAGAAAACCTTGTCCTAGGTAAGAGAAATCTATCTCGGGCCGAGTTGCCACTCACGATGCGCCCCTATTCCTTGCATGCATGGGAGTGTAATATGCAAGCCTACATAGCCGCGGCGAAATCTTCAGTTCGTGCAATCAATAAGCGTGAGTCCCTGTCTTGCGGTACCCCGAGATGTTCGCCCAGTTGGGCAGAACGACTGAATTCACACTGATTCGATTCGGAGTACGCATGCAATTTTTGCAGGTTGCTAGGGATATTATAGATATTCAGATACATTTTACTAAAATATTTATATGACCATAATGATAGTTAGCAACGCCTTCGAGGATATTGTCCTACAATCAGCGCAGAGGCCATTCCGCCCAAGCTGCAAATGAAGCCCCAAGCTCTGAGGTGGCTTCATCAGAAGGGAGAAGTTGTGACGCAAGACCTCTTTGTCAGCCTCGTAAAAGTAACGCTCCAGGACAGCATAACAAATTCAGGATACTAAAAAATATTACAGACACCAATGAACTGAAACTGTTTACAACGGAAACTAAAAATAGGGCAAACTGCTACAAAAGCAGTTCACATCAGCAACACTAACGCTCAGAATAGATAAAGTCCAAGTAGTTTATTAAGCTGGCAACTTAATCCAATTTTCCCGAATTCCAATTTCAGCAGTCTAATTTAAAGAATCCTCTCTATTCACACTATCGGAGTGGCGCAGCCATCCATCTCCTGGCTAATCTGGGTCTTAGCTTATTATCGAAATTGGACACCGCAGCAGCTCTATAGAACCGAACCGCAATAACCGCCAAGTAAACACGTCCAGTTCGGTCCACCGCGCCCGGGGCCTGCCAGGCATTTTACCCCAAATATCGATCAACTTCGAGCCGCAGTTTCAATGTTGCGAGCTAACCAAATCGCTCGAATAGTTGTTGGAGTGACGGACAGGCTATAGCCTGGGTCACTGTGGGACCGGAGCAACCAATCATTCCCTGAGGAGTCGATAGAATCTTCACAAGGAAGGAAAGAGAGACAGTGGGGGAATCAGAGGGGAGCTGTGCGGGAGACACACAGGATTGGCATCCCGTCTCCGAGAAACTAAACAGCCAGTCAGCAGCATCGAGCGACTGGCTAATACAGACTGGACGTCAGCGTCACCCCTTTGAAACTCTCTCCTCCAATCGATTCCTACCAAAAAAACAGCTACCCCCCCCCCCTTAGTTCCAGCGCCCCCATCTGCTTCCCCACCCCGCCCTCTATTCTACATAATTCCCCAGCTGTGGCGTTGCCGGAACTCCTCAGAAAAATTCTAGCTGCTTGTTTTCAGGCTCTATAGCCCACGATCTCTCTTCACTTCATTTCATATGATATTTATATGACCATAATGATAGTTAGCAACGCCTTCGAGGATATTGTCCTACAATCAGCGCAGAGGCCATTCCGCCCAAGCTGCAAATGAAGCCCCAAGCTCTGAGGTGGCTTCATCAGAAGGGAGAAGTTGTGACGCAAGACCTCTTTGTCAGCCTCGTAAAAGTAACGCTCCAGGACAGCATAACAAATTCAGGATACTAAAAAATATTACAGACACCAATGAACTGAAACTGTTTACAACGGAAACTAAAAATAGGGCAAACTGCTACAAAAGCAGTTCACATCAGCAACACTAACGCTCAGAATAGATAAAGTCCAAGTAGTTTATTAAGCTGGCAACTTAATCCAATTTTCCCGAATTCCAATTTCAGCAGTCTAATTTAAAGAATCCTCTCTATTCACACTATCGGAGTGGCGCAGCCATCCATCTCCTGGCTAATCTGGGTCTTAGCTTATTATCGAAATTGGACACCGCAGCAGCTCTATAGAACCGAACCGCAATAACCGCCAAGTAAACACGTCCAGTTCGGTCCACCGCGCCCGGGGCCTGCCAGGCATTTTACCCCAAATATCGATCAACTTCGAGCCGCAGTTTCAATGTTGCGAGCTAACCAAATCGCTCGAATAGTTGTTGGAGTGACGGACAGGCTATAGCCTGGGTCACTGTGGGACCGGAGCAACCAATCATTCCCTGAGGAGTCGATAGAATCTTCACAAGGAAGGAAAGAGAGACAGTGGGGGAATCAGAGGGGAGCTGTGCGGGAGACACACAGGATTGGCATCCCGTCTCCGAGAAACTAAACAGCCAGTCAGCAGCATCGAGCGACTGGCTAATACAGACTGGACGTCAGCGTCACCCCTTTGAAACTCTCTCCTCCAATCGATTCCTACCAAAAAAACAGCTACCCCCCCCCTTAGTTCCAGCGCCCCCATCTGCTTCCCCACCCCGCCCTCTATTCTACATAATTCCCCAGCTGTGGCGTTGCCGGAACTCCTCAGAAAAATTCTAGCTGCTTGTTTTCAGGCTCTATAGCCCACGATCTCTCTTCACTTCATTTCACTTCACTTCAATGCTGGAGAATAAGACGAACTCGCTTTCGGGCCCGCACCCGATGCTATCGGATCCGAGATTCCTAGCCAGCCTGCAGTCAGCGCTTGAGTCCATGGCCTACAATGAAACTGTAGCTAGGAAACTGGCTGCACCATTCTATCGAAGCATGATAGCGATGTACAGTCTGGTGTCTCTCGTCGCCGTGATTGGCAACTTCCTCATGCTCTACGCGATCCTGTCCACCTGGAGTCAGAGGAAAAGTCAAAACCACCGGTGCTTCTATCTGAATTTGATTGTCTGCGACCTGCTGGTGGCCCTGATCATCCTGCCAGCCACCTGCGCCGATCAAATTGACAATCGATGGTACCTGGGCGAGTTCGCCTGCAAGCTGCGTCACTCGATGAGCGTAAGCCTCATGTGTAGCAGCGTGTTCACCCTCACCAGCCTGAGCTGGTTGCGTAGTCTTGGCGTTAGCAGGCACACGGCGAGCTGGCTGCAGGACGGAGGTCGGAAGCGAGCTCGCAACGAGCTGCTCACCATCGGTGGCATCTGGCTGGCGTCTCTGGTCATCTCGGTACCAGTAGCTCGAGTTTCCATTGTCGAAAGAAGCACTGAACAGAAGTTCTCTCAACAGTTCGGAGTCCGAATTAACTGGCCAGTGTGCACGGAGAACTGGAGCCTCATCGGCCAGTCGGCTACGCCTGGAAACTCCTCGACATCAAGTCCCGAACGAGGGCCGGAGTTCTGGTACGGTCTGGCTGTGCTCAACCTGGTCTGCCTGCTGCCTCTGCTCAGCCTGGCGGTGGCTTACTTCCGCATCTGCCGGGCCATCTACGTGTCCAACAGGATTCTAAACGTGCACAAACGCTACGAAGCCATGATGATGTCGTGCAGCTATCAGAACTCGGACACGACTCTGGTGCGACTGTCCAGCATCCGGCATCACTTTTCACTGGCGTCAACTTGCAGCGCTTTGAATCGACGAAAACGGGTGGCAACGTCCAGGAGGATGTTTCTGCTCGGAGTGGCCCTGGTCCTGATATTCGCTGTCACCTGGCTGCCCATGCAAAGCCTGCAGCTCTACCGGTCCAGCTTGGTCCCGGATTCTCGCGGCAACGATGCCGAACTCATGCACAAACTCGTGTCAGTTTTTCACCTGCTGGCGCTGACTAATTGCCTGTTCAATCCGTACTTTCTCGTGGCAACGCACTCGCTCTACAGGAGAACCATTCGTCGCCTTGGCAACCAGTGTCGCTGCTGCTGCGGCTGTAGAATTACCTGGAACTTCGGCCACGGACTGGACAGAATTGAAATGCAACAATTGTGAATTGCCTGTTATTTTTGTTTTAGTGCTCCGGTCGTAAACACTGCATGATTTTTGTTGCAAAAGTGGCTGAGTCCATTTCAATGTATGAAGCTTTAACTTTGAATTGTTATTTAAACCATCAGATCGCACCTGGATCCCATTCAGTCATTCCATATTGATTCTACGATACGCGAATTTAAACATACATTTACCGCTTTTTGCGAGTCAAATCATATTGATTAAAGTCATGCTCCATTGTTGTTGACAAATATTAAAAGCTTTCTCTGTTAAAACGCAAATATACTAATGTCACGCGCACAACTAAAATGAACTTTTCTGACAGTAATAATTTCTGGTCCTCGTGGCACCGAAAATGGCCAAAATGGAGAGGCAAAATCGAGGTCAAATTGAGAGCCTACCAGACCTGTGGCAGTCAGGAGAAGTAGCTATTGAAATATGCATAAGTCACTCTTCTGAGAGATGAAATTAGAGGGATTGAAGTTGAACTAGGAGAGTGCAAATGTATGCAGACTGGCTAAACTGGGTGTCAGACTGGCTAAACTGGGTGTCAGACTGGCTAAACTGGGTGTCAGACTGGCTAAACTGGGTGTCAGACTGGCTAAACTGGGTGTCAGACTGGCTAAACTGGGTGTCAGACTGGCTAAACTGGGTGTCAGACTGGCTAAACTGGGTGTCAGACTGGCTAAACTGGGTGTCAGACTGGCTAAACTGGGTGTCAGACTGGCTAAACTGGGTGTCAGACTGGCTAAACTGGGTGTCAGACTGGCTAAACTGGGTGTCAGACTGGCTAAACTGGGTGTCAGACTGGCTAAACTGGGTGTCAGACTGGCTAAACTGGTGTCAGACTGGGCAGACCTGTGGCAGTCAAGAGAAGTAGCTATTGGATTGTGTCAGAAACTACGTGTCAAAGGAGCCCAAGTGAGTGTCAGACGAGATAAACTGTATTTATAAGTCGTTGCCAGATGCATAAACAGTTCAGTAGCACCAAAGAGGCACCCAAAACCCACCCAATAGCCTTCATGATAACGTGAGCGGCATTTTCCATAAAAGTCTGTGAGATAACTTTCATTCTACCGCCAAAATGTTTGTTCTCAATGTATCAATGAATCATATATATATTGTATATGCCAAGTCACGAACGCATTTCCGTCTTACAGAAATGAGAGATTGGTGCGCTTTCACAGCCAGCTAAAACTATTGTAGCCAGAAACTGCTACCAAGCTAACGCCGCGGTTTCCTTTAACTGACGGAATTCGGGGTTAATGATTAAGTGCAGTCGGTGTTTGGTGGGGCAGAAAGGCAAATCCTTATTAGTTTTATCTTTTGGGAGGCTGAGCTAAGGTTGACAGATTGACAGGCTCCATCAGCTTCGTCATTGGACCTCATTAAAAAAGAGGAACCGATTTGATTATACCTACTAAGATAGATAGATAAATAGATAGATAGATAGATAGATAGATGGAGAGATAGATAGATAGATAGATAGATAGATAGATAGATAGATAGATAGATAGATAGATAGATAGATAGATAGATAGATAGATAGATAGATAGATAGATAGATAGATAGATAGATAGATAGATAGATAGATAGATAGATAGATAGATAGATAGATAGATAGATAGATAGATAGATAGATAGATAGATAGATAGATAGATAGATAGATAGATAGATAGATAGATAGATAGATAGATAGATAGATAGATAGATAGATAGATAGATAGATAGATAGATAGATAGATAGATAGATAGATAGATAGATAGATAGATAGATAGATAGATAGATAGATAGATAGATAGATAGATAGATAGATAGATAGATAGATAGATAGATAGATAGATAGATAGATAGATAGATAGATAGATAGATAGATAGATAGATAGATAGATAGATAGATAGATAGATAGATAGATAGATAGATAGATAGATAGATAGATAGATAGATAGATAGATAGATAGATAGATAGATAGATAGATAGATAGATAGATAGATAGATAGATAGATAGATAGACAGATAGATAGATAGATAGATAGATAAATTGCCTTTTGAGTAAAATAAAAAGACATTAGGAATTACTGTGTACTTTTCAGACACTCAAACGAGATTGGTTAAAGTCAGTATAATTCCATTTTACCATTTTACCATTTTTCCATTTTATATAGACCGGCAGTGTGAACAGCTGACGCTCACTCCCAATTTTACTTGTCAGTCTGGTCACTTCAATATAGACCGTCGTGAGTGAGTGAGTGAGTGAGTGAGTGGGTACTCAAATTTTGATTGAATTTTTCACTCCTGATTCAATTGGAGTTGCCGGGGCTACGGAAAAACTTCTATGACCTGAAGACTTTGCTTTCCATAAGTCAATCTTTCTTATTTGGAGTATTTAAGGCCATTCTGCTGCACGAATATTGAAGCTAGGAATGAAGAGTATGAAGGGCTAGGAATGAAGAGTATGAAGGGCTAGGAATGAAGAGCATGAAGGGCTAGGAATGAAGAGCATGAAGGGCTAGGAATGAAGTCGCATCGGAGTCGGCCTAATTGACCTAATATGAAGCTTGGGAGAAAAAAGAAAGGGAGGGAGAAGGGGATAGAGGAAAAGAGAAGGGCGGTGATCCAGCTGCACTGCACTAATTAGTTGATGCAGGAAGCTGGTCTACAGCTATCTAGCATTTTCAGTCCTATTGGAATTAGTTCGTTAAATACCGAAAAAGTCCATCAAACTGCTGCGTATATATGATGACAGAAGCCGGTGCACTGCACTTCAATAACGAATATAGCTCGCGTGTATTTGTTCTTCTAAGACAAATAATTTAGTGATTTCCTAGACAAGCCTAAGCTATAACCCCTGATGATGTAGTTAACTGAGCCAAACAGTATTGACCAGTCCCAATGTCCTGAAACAAGTTTGTTTCTGCCGTATATGGAAACTGTCCATGGCTGGCACAGATGCTTTGCTGTGTTACGGTCTTGACCATAAACAAAAGTATACAATAGGGATGTATGTGCTTTTCCTCTGAAGTATTTTTTCGAGCTTGACGTTTTTTAAATTCTTTATTTGTTAACTGCAACATAGTCTGTGGTGAAAATGTAATGCGGACGAGGCACAGAGAAGGAAAGGCAAAGGCACATATGGGAGAGGGGAAGGCACAGAGGGGAGAGGGGAAGGCACAGATGGGAGAGGGGAAGGCACAGAGGGGAGAGGGGAAGGCACAGAGGGGAGAGGGGAAGGCACAGAGGGGAGAGGGGAGGCACAGAGGGGAGAGGGGAAGGCACAGAGGCGAGAGGGGAAGGCACAGAGGCGAGAGGGAAGGCACAGAGGCGAGAGGGGAAGGCACAGAGGGGAGAGGGGAAGACACAGAGGGGAGAGGGGAAGGCACAGAGGGGAGAGGGGAAGGCACAGAGGGGAGAGGGGAAGGCACAGAGGGGAGAGGGGAGGCACAGAGGGGAGAGGGGAAGGCACAGAGGCGAGAGGGGAAGGCACAGAGGCGAGAGGGAAGGCACAGAGGCGAGAGGGGAAGGCACAGAGGGGAGAGGGGAAGACACAGAGGGGAGAGGGGAAGACACAGAGGGGAGAGGGGAAGGCACAGAGGCGAGAGGGGAAGGCACAGAGGCGAGAGGGGAAGGCACAGAGGCGAGAGGGGAAGGCACAGAGGCGAGAGGGGAAGGCACAGAGGCGAGAGGGGAAGGCACAGAGGGGAGAGGGGAAGACACAGAGGGGAGAGGGAAAGGCACAGAGGGGAGAGGGGAAGACACAGAGGGGAGAGGGGAAGGCACAGAGGCGAGAGGGGAAGGCACAGAGGGGAGAGGGGAAGGCACAGAGGCGAGAGGGGAAGGCACAGAGGGAGTAAGTATGAACTATGATGTGCATGTGACAGGTACTAAAAAGAAGAACTTTGAAAATGATTATTTAGTCAAGGCAGCAGAGCAATGCAGATCACTAAATATAGTTACTCGCAGAGCAACGCAAAAATAGGAGAGGGAGGCACTTGTTTCTGCCGACATGCAAAAATTAACGCGGTGTCTTCATGCATAGTGCTTGACCAAATTTGGAGTAGACCTACTGTGTTTGACAAAAGCTGGAAAATGAGAGAGCAGAGGATAATTGTTAGTCAGCTAAGAGAAATCTTTCAGTCACGGCCTCTTTGTGACGTCACCGAACTTGGAACTTTAAAATGGCGAAATCATTTGTCTACTGAGTGAGTGGCTTACAGCATTAACTGAGTCCTAATGGAATTAATTGCTTAATAACGCGTGTTGAAATTGTTGTCTAATACACACTGTATCCTATCTCTAATTGATTAATCAGATAGGATTAATTAATTAATTGCAGAAACGAAATGAAACCATTTGCTTCTAGGCAAATGGTAGCAATTAATTTTATTAGCAAAGAAATTTATGGGATTTTAATCCATCTTAAACTGATCATACTACATTGATTTCTTCAAAACAAGTATGTGCTATGGTTTTTAAACTGGTACCCGTTCTTAGAAATACAATCTGGTGAAAATTCTTAGAAATTCAATTTTGCACCGATTCTTAGAAATCTAATCAAGCGCCGATTCTTAGAAATCTAATCAAGCGCCGATTCTTAGAAATCTAATCAAGCGCCGATTCTTAGAAATCTAATCAAGCGCCGATTCTTAGAAATCTAGTCAGGCGCCGATTCTTAGAAATCTAATCAAGCACCGATTATTAGAAATCCAATCAAGCGCCGATTCTTAGAAATCTAATCAAGCGCCGATTATTAGAAATCTAATCAAGCGCCGATTCTTAGAAATCAAATCAAGCGCCGATTCTTAGAAATCCAATCAAGCGCCGATTCTTAGAAATCTAATCAAGCACCGATTCTTAGAAATCTAGTCAGGCGCCGATTCTTAGAAATCTAATCAAGCGCCGATAATTATTAGAAATCTAATCAAGCGCCGATTCTTAGAAATCAAATCAAGCGCCGATTCTTAGAAATCCAATCAAGCGCCGATTCTTAGAAATCTAATCAAGCACCGATTATTAGAAATCCAATCAAGCGCCAATTCTTAGAAATCTAATCAAGCGCCGATTCTTAGAAATCTAGTCAGGCGCCGATTATTAGAAATCTAATCAAGCGCCGATTATTAGAAATCTAATCAAGCGCCGATTCTTAGAAATCTAATCAAGCACCGATTATTAGAAATCTAATCAAGCGCCGATTCTTAGAAATCTAGTCAGGCGCCGATTCTTAGAAATCTAGTCAGGCGCCGATTCTTAGAAATCTAGTCAAGCGCCGATTCTTAGAAATCAAATCAAGCGCCGATTCTTAGAAATCCAATCAAGCGCCGATTCCTAAAACTTCAACCTGGCGCCGATTCTTAGAAATCTAATCAAGCGCCGATTCTTAGAAATCCAATCAAGCGCCGATTCTTAGAAATCTAATCAAGCGCCGATTCCTAAAACTTCAACCTGGCGCCGATTCTTAGAAATCTAATCAAGCGCTGATTCTTAGAACTCCAACCTGGCGCCATTTCCTGGTAGTTATTGTAGTAGAAGAGTTAGTATTTGTTCTGTAATTCCATTCAGTTTATCGCCTACTAGCAGTAGTATTGTTGACTCGTATTATCCTATTCTGCTATTGCTTGTTTGTTTAACCGATAGCTTCTTTGTTCATCAGATTGTTACTTTGTTAATCAAATGAACATTTTGCATCACAAGTAAATGAATCACAAGCAGACCCAGGGGTTCACGTCTATCATGAGTTCAAAGAGGCCTTAGTGTTGTTGGACTGACTGTGCTCCGGCGGCGGCAACCCATCCGCGGCTTTTGGCGGACAGCCCACAGACAGCTCCAAAGTCAGCGCACGGACAGCCCACAGACAGCTCCAAAGTCAGCCCACGGACAGCCCACAGACAGCTCCAAAGTCAGCGCACGGACAGCCCACAGACAGCTCCAAAGTCAGCGCACGGACAGCCCACAGACAGCTGCAAAGTCAGCCCACGGACAGCCCACAGACAACTCCAAAGTCAGCCCACGGACAGCCCACAGACAGCTCCAAAGTCAGCGCACGGACAGCCCACAGACAGCTCCAAAGTCAGTGCACGGACAGCCCACAGATAGCTGCAAAGTCAGCCCGCGGACAGCCCACAGACAGCTCCACAGTCAGCCCGCGGACAGCCCACAGACAGCTTCAAAGTCAGCGCACGGACAGCCCACAGACAGCTCCAAAGTCAGCGCACGGACAGCCCACAGACAGCTCCAAAGTCAGCCCACGGACAGCCCACAGACAGCTCCACAGTCAGGGCACGGACAGCCCACAGACAGCTCCACAGTCAGCCCCTGTAATAGCATAGATTTGGCATGAGTTTTGAATTACGAGCTACATTAAAATGAAGACAATGGACAGGTTTAAACGCATTTCAATAAAAATTGAAACAAAAATGGGTGAAACGACTAGAGTTCAGATTTAATAAATAGCGTATGGCTTTACACACATTTTACAATGGTCAGTTCACATCTCTAAAAACGCCGAAACCTACTGATAGCGTCGATAGTGTCTGAACTGCGCAAATGGTCTTCCTAGAATGTTAAGAGCGTGGCAAATGTTTCTAGACAGACTCGCAGTATAATTATCTGTCTGTAGCATTTAAATCGTTGAATTCAATCAATAACTAGTAACTACAAGTGCTATTAAAAAGGCATCGCAATATATAGAGCACTTCCAACATCCGACAGAATTCGAGTCTGATTAAAATGCCAGCCAAAGGCATCGGTGCGCGTCGAAAAACGCTTCTCTTAGTAACTGCCCTGGTGGCAGCAGTGCTGATTGCAGTCTCACTGGCCATTCTGCTGTCTCTGCTGCTGCGATCTGCCCCTGACAATGGAAACGCCGGAGTTGAAGACAAGTCAAACTACCGACTGCCAACCGACGTGAAGCCAGTGAGCTACGCCCTGACCCTTGCTCCGTTTATTTACTCGAACATTCGTGATGATTGCTACTTCACTGGCAGTGTCTCCATCGCTGTTGAAGCTGTTAACGACACTGACATGCTCAGGTTGCACTCCGTCCGATTGGAAGTTCCAACAGTGCGGGTGCGAAACAGCACAGGTGGTGACGTCAGTGTAGAGAAAATTGAGGAAAATGTGGAGAAACAATGGCTGACCATTAAGCTGGGCGAGCCGCTTCGAGCCGGCGAGACCTACACAGTGCTGATCGACAGATTCAAAGGAAAATTCGTGAAGAATGGAAAAACTGGTCTCTACTTGAGCAGCAGTTATTCTGAGAACAGCACAGAATACTATCTGGTATCATCGCAGCTTGAACCAACCCATGCTAGAGAAGTTTTTCCCTGCTTTGATGAGCCAGCAATGAAGGCGGAGTTCAATGTCAGTTTGGTCAGAGGCAGAGAATTCACTGCTCTGAGCAACATGCCAATCAAATCCTCATCCTTAGTATCTGGAAACACCTGGTTTCCCAACTCTGCGGAACCCAAAGCTGTAATGAAAGACGATTTCAAGACAACTCCGACAATGTCTACCTACACCCTGGCCTTCCTGGTGGCGAAGTTTCAATCCATCAGTCTTACCGACAGCAAGGGACGAGTTTTTACCAACTGGCTGCCACCAGAGCTGGTCCAGAAATCCAACTTCACTCTTTCTCTAGCTGCTAAAGCCATCGGAGCCTTTGAAGAGCTGCTCAACGTGACCTATAAAATGAACATCACCAAGCAAGCAGGGGTTCCTCTGTTTCACTTTGCGGCGATGGAGAACTGGGGACTCATAATTTACCAGCAGAATATCCTTGTGTACGATGAGAATACTACCACAACAAAATCAAAACTATCAAACGCTCTCACCGTGTCTCACGAAATCGCCCACCAGTGGTTTGGGAACCTGGTTACTATGAAATGGTGGAGCGAAATCTGGCTCATCGAAGCATTTTCGATATTCTACAGCTATCTGGGGCTCGATTTATGGGGCTCGGAGTCGGACTTGGACAGTCATTTTGTTGTGGATCAAAAATATAAGCATGTTATGAACCTCGAACGAAAACGTTATAAAGTTCACCCGATCCAGATGAACGTCTCAACACCAACGGAAATTGATGGTCTTTTTGACTACATTGTATATTACAAAGGTGGCTCCGTAGTTCGAATGATGCACAACTCCATCGGCGCTCGCGTGTTTGGCGCTGCCGTGTCCAGCTACATCAGGAAGCACAGCTACTCAAACGCTGGCTCGGAAGATTTTTACTCCAGTCTGAATGAGCAGCTGCGGATTCACAAGCAGAGCCTGGACGCTAAAACGGTGATGAGTTCGTGGGTCAAGCAGGTAGGCTATCCACTGGTGACTTGCTCCATGGAAAATGGTTCGCTGCTTCTCAGGCAGCAGGATATTGTAAGCCTCAGTCATAAAGAGAAGTCCAACCTGACCTGGAGTATTCCCATCACTGCCATGACCAACTTGAACCATACTGGATGGAGCAGATCGGAGGTGGCGCACCTGGTTCACTGGATGAGAGGCGAGACGCTAAGGCTGCCCTTGGACTCATCTACGGATTGGTACCTGATCAACCTGAGGTCGAGCGGGCACTATCAGGTGAATTATGACAGACAGAACTGGGACAGACTGGCTGCTCAGTTAACAACAGATCACACAGTGTTCACACCTGCTGACAGAGCCAGTCTGATATATGACAGCTTCACCTTGGCATCTCTAGGAATAATTGATTACTCTGTGCCGTTGAAGATCGTCACGGGATACTTGGAGAATGAAACCGAGTTCGCACCTTGGGCCGTATTTTGGAGCAACTTGAAGAAAATGACTTCCTCCGTTCTGCCAGTAAAAACTGTGAAGCGCATCGCTAAAAAAGTTTTCAATTATGTCACAACTGTCACTCCGAAGGCATCGCCATTGGTTGGGATGCTGGCTGAGTTGACAGCTCGCGAGACTTGCGACCGAGATTTTACCTATTGCATCAACTTCGCCAAAGATGAGTGCAATAAATGTAAGGTCAGGAACTCGACTTGTCTGAAAAATCCGGACATCTCTGAGGATATTACAGGGTACAAATGTAAAACAGGAAAATGATTTGCATCACACACCGTATCCAAAGCTGCCGTGCGAACAATTGAAAACACAGAAACGATGAAATATTATATCGGAATTACATTAAAAGTCCATATACTAATATGTAGTAGTAGTATATAACAACGACAACCAAAACTGCACCCACCTTCCGCCGGCCATGAGTGGCCACAGAAAGGGGAAGATGTCAGGGCACAAGATTTAAGGCCGCACTTTAAAAAAATCAATAGCTGCACTGAACTGTGAGATTTAAATATAATGTGTTATTAACAGTCAATTTACTATTAATTTTTTGTTTTATGTTTAACTAGAACAGTCGAGATGTTTACAATGGATTGTATACATTGTTAAAAAATTATAACACTGAGCTCTATTAGACCTTTTGGGTGGAACAGTTTACCATTTTATTCACGATAACTTTAGTTATACTTATCTGCGTATTTAATTGTAAAAAAAAACTTTTAATAGACTCCAACAAGCCCCGCTCCTTAAAAATACAATTGCTTCAATTGATAGCTCGTAGATACTTTAATAATTATAGATGGGTGATAGGCCACTCAGCACATTTGCGTGTAATCTACTCTCAGTCCAGTAGTAAGTTAAACAGAAGCATTTTACGAGCGTAGCTAATGTATTTTTAAAAGCCTACAAGGCTTAGACTTACCCCCACCCAGCTTAGACCCTCCAACCGCGCCTTTGTACACCAACCCCGTCCCGTTCCAATTTTTATTGCCCTCTCTCGGAATTCCAGCCTAAAGCTGCCATGTACATTTCAGTGGACTGGCCAATGTACATTATGGCTGAACCAATTAGCAAGCTGCTTACGTCCGCAGGCTTGGGCTTGTAATCTAAACTTATCAAAGCCATTTCAGTTTCAGCTGCCTTTATTTTTATAAAATAGCTTATGTATTCTTCTTTGCTACTGAACTGAAAGTCGAAAGCACTTTTACAAAGTATATATTTTGTTTAGTATTTGTGGTGGATAGTGGGTAGAGGGTAGCTTCTCGTGTGACTGAACGGCCAAGGTACCCTGAGCTAAACTTTTAGCAGCTCCGCGGACATTTTTATAGGTATACACAACAAAGGTGTGGCCACCAACCAGTGACTGCATACAAAAAGTACACCCGAGATGGGATCCCAGCCTGCTACTACGGAGCCATTTTGGAGCCATGCTTAGACTATTTTTTGCGAAGGGACTCTGTGAGTGGTACATGTAGACTTGCAACAGAGGATTTTTTTCTAGAGCGCGGTTCCCAAAAGGAGGCCTCAGTAATTTCCTAATTCCCCAGGATTCTGCTTCTGCGGTCAATCTGGAATTGATGATTGAACGGGATAGCTAAGCCGAGGATCAAAGACGATCTCACAGTGCTGTTAGGCACAGATGAGTCACCTGTTAGACACAGAAGAGTCACCTGTTAGACACAGAGGAGACACCTGTTAGACACAGAATAGACACCTGTTAGACACAGAGGAGACACCTGTTAGACACAGAGGAGACACCTGTTAGACATGGATGAGTCACCTGTTAGACACAGAGGAGTCACCTGTTAGATACAGAGGAGTCACCTGTTAGACACAGAGGAGTCACCTGTTAGATACAGAGGAGTCACCTGTTAGACACGGATGAATCACCTGTTAGACACAGATGAGTCACCTGTTAGACACAGATAAGTCACCTGTTAGACACGGATGAGTCACCTGTTAGACACAGATGAGTCACCTGTTAGACACAGATAAGTCGCCTGTTAGACACAGAGGAGTCACCTGTTAGACACAGAGTAGACACCTGTTAGACACAGATGAGTCACCTGTTAGATACAGAGGAGTCACCTGTTAGACATGGATGAGTCACCTGTTAGACACAGAGGAGTCACCTGTTAGATACAGAGGAGTCACCTGTTAGACACAGAGGAGTCACCTATTAGATACAGAGGAGTCACCTGTTAGACACGGATGAGTCACCTGTTAGACACAGAGGAGTCACCTGTTAGACACAGAGGAGTCACCTGTTAGACACGGATGAGTCACCTGTTAGACACAGAGGAGTCACCTGCTAGACACAGAGGAGTCACCTGTTAGACACAGAGGAGTCACCTGTTAGACACGGATGATTCACCTGTTAGACACGGATGAGTCACCTGTTAGACACAGATGAGTCACCTGTTAAACACGGATGAGTCACCTGTTAGACATGGATGAGTCACCTGTTAGACACAGAGGAGGCCCCTGTTAGACACAGAGGAGTCACCTGTTAGACACAGAGGAGGCCCCTGTTAGACACGGATGAGTCACCTGTTAGACACAGAGGAGTCACCTGTTAGACACAGAGGAGTCACCTGTTAACGGAGGAGTCACCTGTTAGACACAGGATCAACCTGTTATGATTCTTTTACTATTGAATAATGAATGAGCTGAAAGAATTAAAAGTACATGCTGCAACAAAATGTTTAAAGTGATTAATTATGCAAACAGCCTTGAGTAGAACAGGATTTTATTGAGAAACATCAATAAGCAATAAAATGAGGAACACTTAGTTGAAATCCTAAAGAAATGAAGTGCTTTACTCAGTCCGGAAGCGGCTGCTTCAGAGAGACGAAGTTTTTAAAAGTTTTTCAAAAAAGTGTCAGAACAAAATCTTGTTTAACTGAGCAACATATTTAATAGTCAAATTGAATTTTGAACACATGAGCCCGATTTAAAACGATGACTGAAAAGGAGAAAAAACTGAAATAAAAACGAAACCCAATTAGCCAAGTAAAAAATTCAATTCACTTTTTTGTTTTAATCAGCCAACAAGTTAAAACAAATTTCGATCACTTCTCCCGCAGCAGAGAAACTCTCGACTCGGCGTTCACATCGGCTGGCATGGGAATCTGGTAGTTGCTGGGCACAATGCCCGCCCGCTGCCAACCGAAACAGGCGCGAATCACTTCCTTGGCTGCGTTCACTGTCACCTCGCTTTGAGCGGGGTCGCCGAGGTCCGGGTTCACCTCGACAAGGTCAACCACTTTGAGGCAACCTGCGGGTTCAGTGTAGGTGACATAGTGTCGGTAGTGGCGCCCAATCTATAATGTCAGTAGTGGCGCCCAATCTATAATGTCAGTAGTGGCGCCCAATCTATAATGTCAGTAGGGCGCCAAATCTATAATGTGAGTAGTGGCGCCAAATCTATAATGTGAGTAGTGGCGCCCAATCTATAATGTCAGTAGGGCGCTAAATCTATAATGTGAGTAGTGGCGCCAAATCTATAATGTGAGTAGTGGCGCCCAATCTATAATGTCAGTAGGGCGCTAAATCTTTAATGTGAGTAATGGCGCCAAATCTATAATGTGAGTAGTGGCGCCAAATCTATAATGTGAGTAGTGGCGCCAAATCTATATTGTCATCAGTAGTGGCGCAAAGTCTATAATTTCAACAATGCCAAATCTAAAATCAATGTAAACTTCGCACCTGTCCTGTGCACCTCCTCCGCAATGTAGAGTCCCTCGCGCAGCGTGAGTCCGGCCGGCACCGGAGTCCCGGTGCACTTGGCGAATCCCGGATCTAGCGAGTCGATGTCGAAGCTCAGGTGAATGGGTCGCTTGAAGCCGGGGTTGACCTCCTGAAGGCTGCGGCGGACCACCTCTTGGATGCCCAGATGATCCACCTCCTGCATGCCGTAGTAGGTGACGCCGAACTTCTCCAGCAAGTAGCGCTCGCCAGGATCGATGTCTCGCAGACCGATGAAAGCGATGTCCTTGAAGCTGATGCTGCGTTAGTAGTAGTAGTAGTAGTAGTAGTAGTAGTAGTAGTAGTAGTAGTAGTAGTAGTAGTAGTAGTAGTAGTAGTAGTAGTAGTAGTAGTAGTAGTAGTAGTAGTAGTAGTAGTAGTAGTAGTAGTAGTAGTAGTAGTAGTAGTAGTAGTAGTAGTAGTAGTAGTAGTAGTAGTAGTAGTAGTAGTAGTATTAGTAGTAGTAGTAAACTCAGCTCACCACGGCCGCAGCTCGTCGAACTCCTCCATCCGGGGCACGAACTCCTGCAGCTCGTTGATCAGGAAGGACAGCGGCATGCCGTGCACATTGCCGCTGCCGCTGGTCAGGCAGGTGTTGCAGTCGGCGTGCGCGTCGATCCACAGCAGCACCATGTCCTTGTTCACCTGGGCGTGGCCGTGCACGGTGCCCAGACTGACAGAGTGATCGCCGCCAATGCAGAACAGGATGTTTTCCTTGCCCTGGTGGTTCAGAGCCACCTGCAGCGACTGGGAGATGTTCATCGCGTTTTCCGCGTGAGTTCGCGGATGTCGTAGGCCGAATTTCGGCGGGTCGGGGAACACCTCCGTGACCCGCATGTCGCCGTAGTCCACCAGCTCGATGCCCATGGCCTGATTATGGATGAATTTGCCTACTAATAGTAGCTAATTATTTTAAGAAAAATTCTACAGAAAACGCAACCTACACACTCAGAGACAACAACTGCACACTCAGAGACAACAACTGCACACTCAGAGACAACAACTGCACACTCAGAGACAACAACTGCACACTCAGAGACAACAACTGCACACCCAGAGACAACAACTGCACACCCAGAGACAACAACCGCACACTGAGACAACTGCACTCAGAGACAACTGCACTCAGAGACAACTGCACTCAGAGACAACTGCACTCAGAGACAACTGCACTCAGAGACAACTGCACTCAGAGACAACTGCACACTCAGAGACAACTGCACACTCAGAGACAACTGCACACTCAGAGACAACTGCACACTCAGAGACAACTGCACTCAGAGACAACTGCACTCAGAGACAACTGCACACTCAGAGACAACTGCACTCAGAGACAACTCACCTCAATGCTCTCAAACAGGCCGCTTCGCCTGATGGCTCGAGGCCCCATTTGGACGCCGCTATTGGGCTGTCCCAGATTAGTAGGGAACCCGATGATCCCAACCTGCTTGTACAGCGGCTCCCGAACAATCCGAGTGCTGGGGTCATACGTCGATGATGAAGAATAAGAGGCTGCGCGCTGCATCAGCCTACAGCCTCCGATGAGGGACAGAAGAGATCTATTGCTTAGCTTGAACATATTGTATTTCTACCGTGAAAATAGTTAACTTAGAGAAATTCCTTGCTGGCTTAAAACCCTGGACTGCTTGCGCATATTTATACATTGAAGACAATAAAGAGTATCGACTCCCATTAGAGCCCTGAAGCCGCTAAGCGGCCAAGGACATAAGTTTATTGATCTGTCAGAAATATGGAAAAAACCATTTGCAAACCAGCTAGGATATTGAAGTCACGCGCGGGCTTCCGAAAATTTCCGAATACAATGGCTAATTGATCCAGTGTGGGGGTTGGGTCACTAGCAGCTTTAATAGCCAGAGAATATTTATTAGTCATAACTCTTGACAACCGGTTGGGCAAGTTGGCCAGTTAATAACAATTTTTTAACTGACTGTCGGAACTTCCAAACTTGTTGACGTTTTACGAGGTAATACTGAGCTTCAACCGGTATGTGTGAGCCCCGGTACGACCTGCCCTTCCAGGGGCGGCTTCAGCGAGACTTCAGGGGCGGCTTCAGCGAGACTTCAGGGGCGGCTTCAGCGAGACTTCAGGGGTGATTCTTAGTGAGGTGTTCAGGGGCGAATCTTAGTGAGGGGTTCAGGGGCGATTCTTAGTGAGGCTTCAGGGGGATTCTCATTGAGCGATTCTTAGTGAGGGTTCAGGGGCGATTCTCATTGAGCGATTCTTAGTGAGGGTTCAGGGGCGATTCTTATTGAGCGATTCTTAGTGAGGGTTTAGGGGGATTCTTATTGAGCGATTCTTAGTGAGGGTTCAGGGGCGATTCTTATTGAGCGATTCTTAGTGAGGTTTTAGGGGGATTCTTATTGAGCGATTCTTAGTGAGACTTCAGGGGTGATTCTTAGTGAGGTGTTCAGGGGCGAATCTTAGTGAAGGGTTCAGGGGCGATTCTTAGTGAGGCTTCAGGGGGATTCTCATTGAGCGATTCTTAGTGAGGGTTCAGGGGCGATTCTTATTGAGCGATTCTTAGTGAGGCTTCAGGGGGATTCTTATTGAGCGATTCTTAGTGAGGCTTCAGGGGCGATTCTTATTGAGCGATTCTTAGTGAGGGTTCAGGGGCGATTCTTATTGAGCGATTCTTATTGAGCGATTCTTAGTGAGGCTTCAGGGGCGATTCTTATTGAGCGATTCTTAGTGAGGGTTTAGGGGCGATTCTTATTGAGCGATTCTTAGTGAGGGTTCAGGGGCGATTCTTATTGAGCGATTCTTAGTGAGGGTTCAGGGGCGATTCTTATTGAGCGATTCTTAGTGAGGCTTCAGGGGCGATTCTCATTGAGCGATTCTTAGTGAGGGTTCAGGGGCGATTCTTATTGAGCGATTCTTAGTGAGGCTTCAGGGGCGATTCTTAGTGAGGCTTCAGGGGCGGTTTTAGTGAGTTATTCAGGGGCGATTCTTAGTGAGTTATTCAGGGGCGATTCTTAGTGAGGCTTCAGGGGCGGTTTTAGTGAGTTATTCAGGGGCGATTCTTAGTGAGTTATTCAGGGGCGATTCTTAGTGAGTGGTTCAGGGGCAATACTTCCTCAACGCCAAAAAATGCACAAACGAAGGAAGAGAAAGTGACAAAAAGAACAAAGTCGAGTTAAGTTGAATTTTTTAGCTTCGAATTTTGATTTTTCATTAGGCGTGTCTACAAATATGCATATATGGTATGAAGTATATAAATTTATTTATAATAGCTGCTATAATGGATACAATATTTGAATTAACTGACAGTAAAAGAAAAACAAAAGTTTTGTAAAAATTAAAAAGTTAATTATAGGCAATTATATTGTACCCACTTTTAAAGAGCTTCAGTTTCCAAAAGAATTAGTCATAAAAAGGTTTGTATATTACTGAATTACATAATTAGTAGTCAATAAGTAATGCAAAAGTTTTAATTGATAAGTTTTGCTTTACATGCATGCTTCAGCTATTTACTCGTAGCAGATTAAAACAAACAAAATGAACTGATTTTATACACATGCCCGCACTATACTACTGCATTAGCAACAGATGAATTGCATTTTTCTTATTGCAGAAGCCCTAAAAATGATAATTATACACTATGCATAAAATTACTACAATTAAAACGACACCAATATTAAAAAATGAACAAATACCCTAGCAGTACTACTGACACGAAAAGCTGCAAAATTTTCTTCTTTTGTATTTTCTGACAAACGATGCAAAAAAGAAAAAGCCAGTCAGGTAAAAAAGAAGAAGCTAAAGAAGCTCAGGGTCAATGATTTTAACAGAACTTAATTTGTTTAAAAGCGCGCATAACAGCAATAAGCAATTGCAATAATAACTAATGCAAATCAGTCAGTACCGCCTTTTTCTACGTAGTAAATAAAAATGACACTAACATGCTCGAACTAGCTACTTATAGTAGAAAATGTTAAAGCACAATAGAAAGCATTTAACGCAAAAAACCAATTACAAACGTTAACTTTTTTTGAGATTCGGTACGCCAGTGGAAAATGGTATTTATCAGCATTGCACATTTATACTACTGTACAATTTCAAAACAAATAAGTAGTTGAAACAAATTTTCATTCAGAAATTAGTTTAAATTCAAGTTCTCTTATCAGTGTGTAAAATTCAAAACCACAGGAAAAAACTAAAAACTAAAGAAATACATAATATCAATAAAACTAACAAACTAATTATAATCAAAATTTAATTATTTCATTTAATTGTTAACTTTTTAATTTAATTTGATTTTATTAACGTTATATATTAAAATTTATATATTATAATATTTTCAGTTTGGGGCGATTCTAAATATACTTTGTCTACGGGGATTCTAAATATATTTAGTTTAGGGGCGATTCTAAATTTATTTAGTTTAGGGGCGATTCTAAATATATTTAGTTTAGGGGCGATTCTAAATATATTTAGTTTAGGGGCGATTCTAAATATATTTAGTTTAGGGGCGATTCTAAATATATTTAGTTTAGGGGCGATTTTAAATATATTTAGTTTAGGGGCGATTTTAAATATATTTAGTTTAGGGGCGATTCTAAATATATTTAGTTTAGGGGTGACTCTAAATATGTTTAATTTAGGGGTGACTCTAAATATATTTAGTTTAGGGGTGACTCTAAATATGTTTAATTTAGGGGTGACTCTAAATATATTTAGTTTAGGGGTGACTCTAAATATATTTAGTTTAGGGGTGACTCTAAATATATTTAGTTTAGGGGTGACTCTAAATATATTTAGTTAAGGGGTGACTCTAAATATATTTAGTTTAGGGGCGATTTTAAATATATTTAGTTTAGGGGTGACTCTAAATATGTTTAGTTTAGGGGCGATTTTAAATATATTTAGTTTAGGGGCGATTCTAAATACATTTAGTTTAGGGGCGATTATAAATATATTTAGTTTAGGGGCGATTATAAATATATTTAGTTTAGGGGCGATTCTAAATATATTTAGTTTAGGGGCGATTCTAAATACATTTAGTTTAGGGGCGATTCTAAATATATTTAGTTTAGGGGTGACTCTAAATATATTTAGTTTAGGGGTGACTCTAAATATATTTAGTTTAGGGGTGACTCTAAATATATTTAGTTTAGGGGTGACTCTAAATATGTGTAGTTTAGGGGTGACTCTAAATATATTTAGTTTAGGGGCGATTCTAAATATGTTTAGTTTAGGGGTGACTTTAAATATGTTTAGTTTATTATTTTAAAAAACTGTTTATGAATTAGCAGGCTTAAATGGCTAAGGCTTGGTCAAGTATGGCTAATCTTATGGCTTTTTTAAAGAAAAAACTAAATAAACAATTAAAAAACAGAAAGAAAACAAAATCGACTTGAAAATATCGAGCAATAGGATAGTGTAGGATATTTAAAAAAAATTCTTATAATTTACAATTAAAATTGCAGCAGTTAAACAAACAAGCCAAACAAACAAACAATATTATTGCAGAGATCCGTGACAAATTTTATAACTTCAAAATAGAACAGACCAAGCATGTTAATCTTATTCACTACTTGTGATAGTCGAATATAGTGAGAATTTAAGGAAACATCAATTTTTTATTGCCAAACTGGGGCCGGGTGTTTCCAAGCCACGGTTGCCGTGGAAACCGTGGGCGCCATGCCGCTAGCCGAGGATACGAAGCTGTGCGACATCTGCGACTGCTGAGGCTGCTGGCTGAGAGGATGGACGCCAACTGAGGACTGCGACGTTGGAGGTATGGTCATGGGGATGGAGCTGCGACTGCGCGACGAGGCTGAGCTGCTGTCTGAAAACAAGATGTACGATTCTCAGAAAATAAGATCATGTATGATTCTTAGAAAATAATATCATGCATGATTCTTAGAAAAAGGTATCAACTTTGATTCTTAGAAAATGAGATCAAGTACGATTCTTAGAAAATAAGATCATGTATGATTCTTAGAAAATGTTATCATGTATGATTCTTAGAAAATAAGATCATGTATGATTCTTAGAAAATGGTATCAAATATGATTCTTAGAAAATGGTATCAACTATGATTCTTAGAAAATGAGATCATGTATGATTCTTAGAAAATGAGAGCATGTATGATTCTTAGAAAATGAGAGCATGTATGATTCTTAGAAAATGAGAGCATGTATGATTCTTAGAAAATGAGAGCATGTATGATTCTTAGAAAATGAGAGCATGCATGATTCTTAGAAAATGAGAGCATGTATGATTCTTAGAAAATGAGAGCATGTATGATTCTTAGAAAATGAGAGCATGTATGATTCTTAGAAAATGAGAGCATGTATGATTCTTAGAAAATGAGAGCATGTATGATTCTTAGAAAATGAGAGCATGTATGATTCTTAGAAAATGAGAGCATGTATGATTCTTAGAAAATGAGAGCATGCATGATTCTTAGAAAATGAGAGCATGCATGATTCTTAGAAAATGAGAGCATGTATGATTCTTAGAAAATGAGAGCATGTATGATTCTTAGAAAATGAGAGCATGCATGATTCTTAGAAAATGACATTGTGTATAATTCTTAGAGAATGAGATCACGTGTGATTCATAGAGAATGAGACCACCAGTGATTCTTAGAAATGATAAGATCAGTTGACATTATTCAAAAATTAGATTAGGGTGATTCTTGCAGAATTAAACAAGGGCACCTTTATTAGTGATGAGGCATTTCTTAGAAATTGAAATTAATTAGATCGATTCTTACAGCAGGAATGAAATATGTAACGGCTTTTAAAATGACGAATAAATCTAGTTCTTCTAAAGCATCTATTATGCGTGAATAGGATCCACTACCGAAAAATATGAAAAGTCAAAGTACACTATCAAAGTCACATATATCAGAGGTAGTATTGCGATTAATATTAGTAGTACTAGTAAAACGCTTTGCAATTTTTTAACAGATGTAAACTACTTTGATTCTACAACTGCTTCTACTAGAACTACTACTACTATTATAATAACATTATTACTACTCCTACTACGAATACTACTAATGCTACTACTAACTAGAATCGAGTAGTGTCAAGTGTCACAAGGAGTCAAGAAACTAAGACATTAGAAGGATTTTCATAGCACAACACCAAATGCTACAGACCGCACAAAAGTGACTCGAACCCACCTGAATTATCGCTAACAACTGTAGTCGAATTAGCCGGAGGCATGACACCGCCAATCATGCCAGTCTGCTGCTGTTGTTGCTGCTGCTGCTGCTGCATCAGCACACTGCTGTATTGGCTCAGACCCTCAGAATCAGTCGTGCCGTACAGACTGGGGTAGCTGGGCGGCGGAGCGCCCCAGGTTCCTTGAGGCGGCGGAAGCGGAATCTGATGATGAAGTTGATGCTGCTGTTGCTGCTGCTGCTGCTGCTGCTGCTGCTGAGAGGACATTAATCCCATAGGATACTGCTGAGGAGGCTGGGGCTGCGGCATGCCCAGATCGGCGCCGCTGTCCATCAGGTTGAGCTTGGACATGCCCATAGTAGGCAGTGGAGCCTGGGCAGAGTCCAGCATCGTGTGCAGATGAGGCTGGTGCCCGGCGCAGTCTCCGAATACATAATAGCACTGCTCGGAGAAGCTCACTTTATTCACTGTGTGGCGAATATAACCCCGCTTCAGCATCTCCAGCGCCATCTTGCGGGCCTCTTTGCGTTCTGAGAAGCCTTCGACTCGGGAGTAGAGCCAGTCAACCAGATCTGAGCCTGGAGGTGGCGGAAGGTACCAATTAGCTGGGGAGTGGAGAATAACAAAGAAAAATCTTGAGGAATAACTAGGAGGTAGAGAAAGTAGACAGAGAATGAGAAGTAGATGGTTGAAAAGAAGAAAGATAGAGACTGAGTGGGAGATGGGTGAGAAAGTAGATAGAGAATAAGAGGTAGATGGGTGAGAAAGTAGATAGAGAATAAGAGGTAGATGGGTGAGAAAGTAGATAGAGAATAAGAGGTAGATGGGTGAGAAAGTAGATAGAGAATGAGGTAGATAAGTAAAAAGTAGATAGAGAATAAGAGGTAGATGGGTGAGAAAGTAGATGGAGAATAAGAGGTAGATGGATGAGAAAGTAGATAGAGAATAAGAGGTAGATGGGTGAGAAAGTAGATAGAGAATAAGAGGTAGATGGGTGAGAAAGTAGATAGAGAATAAGAGGTAGATGGGTGAGAAAGTAGATAGAGAATAAGAGGTAGATGGATGAGAAAGTAGATGGAGAATAAGAGGTAGATGGGTGAGAAAGTAGATAGAGAATAAGAGGTAGATGGGTGAGAAAGTAGATAGAGAATAAGAGGTAGATGGGTGAGAAAGTAGATAAACAATAAGAGGTAGATGGGTGAGAAAGTAGATGGAGAATAAGAGGTAGATGGATGAGAAAGTAGATAGAGAATAAGAGGTAGATGGATGAGAAAGTAGATAGAGTATAAGATGTAGATGGGTGAGAAAGTAGATAGAGAATAAGAGGTAGATGGGTGAGAAAGTAGATAGAGAATAAGAGGTAGATGGGTGAGAAAGTAGATAGAGAATGAGGTAGATAAGTAAAAAGTAGATAGAGAATAAGAGGTAGATGGGTGAGAAAGTAGATAGAGAATGAGGTAGATAAGTAAAAAGTAGATAGAGAATGAGGTAGATAAGTAAAAAGTAGATAGAGAATAAGAGGTAGATGGGTGAGAAAGTAGATGGAGAATAAGAGGTAGATGGATGAGAAAGTAGATAGAGAATAAGAGGTAGATGGGTGAGAAAGTAGATAGAGAATAAGAGGTAGATGGGTGAGAAAGTAGATAGAGAATAAGAGGTAGATGGGTGAGAAAGTAGATAGAGAATAAGAGGTAGATGGGTGAGAAAGTAGATTGCGAATAAGAGGTAGATGGGTGAGAAAGTAGATAGACAATAAGAGGTAGATGGGTGAGAAAGTAGATGGAGAATAAGAGGTAGATGGATGAGAAAGTAGATAAAGTATAAAATGTAGATGGGTGAGAAAGTAGATAGAGAATAAGAGGTAGATGGATGAGAAAGTAGATAGAGTATAAGATGTAGATGGGTGAGAAAGTAGATAGAGAATAAGAGGTAGATGGGTGAGAAAGTAGATAGAGAATAAGAGGTAGATGGGTGAGAAAGTAGACTCAGAGTTAGATAGAGGATAGACGAGAAAAGATATAGAGACCGGGAGAGAGATCGGTAATAGAACTACTTGGACTACCGACATGTAGCGTAAAAAACTACACAGAGGCGCAAATCAATATTTAAAACAATCAGGTCACACAAACACTAACCGATAAAAGCCTTGGGTATGGTGATCTTCAGCCAAGTTCGGTCGCGAACCTCCAGTCCAGAGTCCGGCAGTGCCATAGCCTTGACAATGGTGATCAGATCGGTTCTGGTAGTCAGGGGTGGCATCAGCTCCTCGGCTGTGTAGCGCTCAGACTCGGGCAGAGAGCAGGACGATGTGCTCACGCTGGCCGCTGAAATTTGGGGTTGGGACTTTGTTATAATCTCCTATGAGGAATCTAATCCCTACTTAATAATCTCCTATGAGGAATCTAATCTCACTTGATTGTCTTCCATGAGAAATCTAATCTCACTTGATAATCTTCCATGAGGAATCTAATCTCACTTGATAATCTTCCATGAGGAATCTAATCTCACTTGATAATCTTCCATGAGGAATCTAATCTCACTTGATAATCTTCCATGAGGAATCTAATCCCACTTGATAACCCCCTGTAAGGAACCAAACCCTTCCCAATGAAACCATCTTCCCAGAGACCCCGACGCCACTCACCAGTAACAGTCAACCGGCTATCGCACAAGTTCTCGCCGCCCATACAAGAGGCCGCAGGCGTAACCTGAGATGACCCGCCGCCGGACACTCCGCTAGCCCCGGCAGAGCTGGGGTCCTGTCGCATAGCATTAGTGTGCAGTACCCAGGCCCTCGGATCGATAGGCCTGACAGGCTCCTCTCTAGGCACTCTCAGATAGTCTCTGGAGTCCCAGCACTTGGCCACCACCAGAGTAATCTTGCCCGGCTTCTGAACCTGTTCGCGTAGAATTCGAACAGCTTCGTCATTTTCTAAATTTTCAAAGGTGACGCCGTTCACCTCTAAGAGCATGTCGCCTGGCTGGATGCTGCCTTCGCGTTCCACAGCGCCGCCGCGCATGATTGAACCGACGTAGATGCCTCCTGAGCCGCCGTTGACTGCCGGGTGGCCAACTATGCTGATGCCGAGGAACTGCACCGCGTCCATGTCCAGCTCCACCGTTTGCACGTTTAGGGAGAAGGCTGACTCTGTGATGCTGCTGAATGAGGAGGTCTGGAGTGGGGGGGGGGGGTTTAAGGGTGATTTTTAATGGCTTTGTAGGCGATTATATGGGAGCTGAGGGGCGATTCTTAATGGCTTTGTAGGCGATTCTATGGGAGCTGAGGGGCGATTCTTAATGGCTTTGTAGGCGATTCTCGAAGGGAGCTGAGGGGCGATTCTCGAAGGGAGCTGAGGGGCGATTCTCGAAGGGAGCTGAGGGGCGATTCTCGAAGGGAGCTGAGGGGCGAGCTGAGGGGCGATTCTCGGAGGGAGCTGAGGGGCGATTCTCGGAGGGAGCTGAGGGGCGATTCTCGGAGGGAGCTGAGGGGCGATTCTCGAAGGGAGCTGAGGGGCGATTCTCGGAGGGAGCTGAGGGGCGATTCTCGGAGGGAGCTGAGGGGCGATTCTCGAAGGGAGCTGACGGGCGATTCTCGGAGGGAGCTGAGGGGCGATTCTCGAAGGGAGCTGACGGGCGATTCTCGGAGGGAGCTGAGGCTGACGGCATTGCAAGTATCTAATAGCTGGAATGGCTCAAGTCTGTTTCCTCCTCACCCTGCTAATAGGCGGTCCCCGTCGCCGCCGGTTCTGTCGCTTCCGATTCTGCAGACTCAGCCGTCCGTGAGGCCCGCCGCCCATGGAGTAGGTGGTGTTGGTGGCGCTGCTGAACCGGCTGCTCTCGGCGTCGTCTTCGCTGTCGAAAAACGAAGTGGTGTCCAAATCGCTTGACAGCATGCTGCTGGCCGACTCGTAGGTTGCCGATTGGGAGCCGCCAGCCTGGTTGCCATGGTGATGGTGGTGATGATGCCGGGAGTTGTACACTCGGCCAACGTTGATTCGCTGGGCTGTCAATGCGAGGATAGAATAATTTCATGGACTATTGATTTCCAATTCATGGACTATTGATATCTAATTAATGGACTGTTGGTTTTTAATTCATGGACTGTTGATTTCTAATTCATGGACAGTTGATATTCATGGACTATTGATATCTAATTCATGGACTGTTGATTTCTAATTCATAGACTGCTGATTTCCAATTCATGGACTATTGATATCTAATTCATGGACTGTTGGTTTCTAATTAATAGACTGCTGATTTCTAATTCATGGACTGTCGATTTCTAGTTCATGGACTGTTGACTTCAATCAGCTCACCATGCTGTTTATAATCGTTGAAACTTCTCAATGGCGCAACCCGGTCGCCTCGCTGGGAGGCGCTGTAGACGCTCTCGGAGTCTGTGCAAGAGTCGCAGCCATTGTCGTCTGCTCCGCCAGCAGCAGAACCACTCGCTCCAGCGCCTGCGGCGCCACCTCCGCCGCCGCGTGCACCATCGACAGACTGCTGCTGCTGTTGACCGTCGGAGTTAACGCTGCCTTCTGCGTCGGCGGAAACCAGCTAAAAATTGTTGGGGGGGGGGGGGGGGACGACGACTTGCATTAAGTTTGTCACCATTGATCAAGTCTCAGGCGCTTGGAACAGAGGCCTAATTTGGCGCCAGAAGAATCTGAAGATTTACCGCCTAGAATTGAGACTGGATTTGGCGCCAGAAGAATCTGAAGATTTTGCCGCCTAGAATTGAGACTGGATTTGGCGCCAAAGAAACTGAAGTATTTAACTGCCTAGAATTGAGACTGGATTTGGCGCCAAAGAAACTGAAGATTCTAGCGTTTAATTGTCCTGGTCTTATAAGACTGTTTATATGGTGATTATAATTGCAAATACATTTCGATTTAAAAGAAGCATAACTTACCCAAGATACAACCCGACCATTGCAACATGGCAGATTTGCATTATCGTCTGTGATCTCCTCTTTAACCACTCTAAAATTGAATTGAAAAATAGTACATGCCAGTAATTAAAATGCAATGATAAGATATAAAATACCGACATTGATGTAAACACAGTACAGAAAAAAACTTGTCTTTTGGAAGTTGTTTCTTTTAGTTTTATTTTGCATTTAACTTTCTACACAAAATCAAGTTTTTTTATTGAATTCTGCCTAATAAATTGTAAACAATTATTGTCATTTTCATTTTTATTTTATAATTAGAGTATGGCTCTGATTGTCCACATAGTACTATAGTCTATAGCTCTGTTCTTATTTACATTGGTGGTATAACTGTTGTTAAGATAGGCTTTCAATAAATTATAAAACAATAAAATTAGATATCAATGTTAAAAAATACCTAAATGTGACTAGTAAAATGATTTCAATTATACAAATATTAATAAAGCTACATAAATAGTCTATAAGCATTTTCCATTCTCATTCTTACTTAGTTATTTTATATTATATTAGTTTTTTTGTAGATTTTAAACAAAGCATTTTATTATTTTAGCATAGCATTTTATAGCATATTACAAAAAGTTATAGCATTCATTAGAATATTTTGGAGAATGAGCCATTCGCTTTCTATAATCACTTTGTATCCTAGTAGGAAATATTTGTCCTAGCAAAATCTATATTTCTAATATGCCAAGTGATAATTGGAAGCAAGATCACTATAGTTTGATCCTTAACTAGCACTATGATACATTTCCAAGTGCCACACTTTGCAAATCCTAGCCTCATTGGCCAGGCTGGTATAAACCCTGATAAAATTTTTAGTGCATAAAATAGGACTCATCTATTTTGACCTCTTGAATAGGGCCTCCAAGTTCAATTGGATGATCAATGAGTACTTGGGCATAGATTTCCCTAATGAAATTATGCCAATCAATAAGAGTTTCTTGGTAAGCAGCTTTTCCTTGCTTTATCTCAATTAACCACCAGTAGATAAGCTAGACTAGCCATATCAAGCTGAGCTTTAAGGCCTTAAATAATAAGCCTTTACTAATTAAAACCTACAACCAACAATCCTTGCAATCCTAGGCAAATCCATTGATATACCAATTATCTGTTGAACATTAAAGGCACATGATGCTTTCACTAGCTAGACAAACACTAAAGTGGTATTGCTTCTAAATTAAATGATATATTACTAGCCAATTGATTGTTGACCACATATTGTAGCCCACAACCAAGATTAAAAATAATATAGTTCTAGTTAATTAGGTCAACAATGTTCCAAAAGAAATTTGCTATCTAGTGCAAAAGGACAGGTGTACAATAGAAAATTTTATTATATACCAAGGCTGGCTCTCATATATCATTGATACTTGCAAGTGCTCTTTATTTTATATCATTTATATTATACTGAATATATCATTGGTATTACTCATGGTATGCTACTATGCTAGTACTTAATTCTAGCTAATATGCTAGAAAAAATATTTTTAAAAATAAAATTCTTTTTTATGATTAAAATTAGGAATAATTATTATATTTTTATTTAATAAAAAGGCATTAACACATTTTGATCATTATTGTCACAAAAATGTATATCTTAATACTTTTGTATTTAGGTCTTAGGCCTATTTGTTTGTTTTGTTTTAATCCTACATTTTTGCAATTATTTAAAAAACTGAAAATTTGCCTTATTAAATACTGTTTAGACTCTAGAATGCAATTCATCCTATAAATAAAAATATATTATGTGTAGAAAGTAAAAAAAATAATTGTGCATATATAGTAGCAATACCTTATTTCTAGGAAATGTTGTTTTTTAAATTAGTGCACAATGAATTTCTTTTGTTTTACTATGCAAAATATTTTTTGTGTGAAATTTGTTATAAATATGTGATATTCTTAGGCCTAGTATATAAATAGTAACCAGTCATTTTGCCCATAAACTGTTTCAACCATGGACATTTTAGCCGCTACACCCCATATTCAGGAAGGTGTCCTATATGCTGGAAAATTCCAGCATACATTTACATTAGATAAATTTTGGCATACATTATTGGCGTGCAAATTTTGGTATGCCATGAAATGATTGGCATACCTATTGGATAGCATCCTTGTATGCCATACAAAGGGTTATTGTTTAAATTGCTTTGTTGTGTCGTGATAATACAATACTAAAATATGTGAAGTCAAAAAAATTGATTTTAAAAATCTTTTTAAGTTATCTTACTTTTTTAGAATTTTATGCTCAAGGGGAAATTTATTTATAAAGTAAATTTGCAGATATAATCTAAAATCCCCTTGCTTTTAATGAGTACAATTTTTACTTTGTTTATTAACACTCATTCTCCGCTACGGTTTAAAAAAATATTAATCGTAATTTTTTGGCGTACAATTTGGCGTACCTGTAGAGTTTGGAAAATCAAGTTCCAAAAGATTGGCGTATATCAGCCTACACATGAAGCCTTTCCTCGGCGTACATTCCAGGGTGTATGGGACACCTTCCTGACTATGGCCTACACCATTTTGCCCACAGACCATTTTGTCCATAGACCATTTTGGCCATGGACCATTTCTAAATCTGGACTATGGCCTTTGGCCTATAGCCAAACTGGTTTATAGGCAAAATGGACTATAGGCGAAATGATCTAGGGGACAGTTTGGGGACAAAACAACTAGAATTTATATAAATAGAAGCATATTTCAGGATCAGTTCATTAAGACATTGACTCAATTGAGTTGAGTTTGATATTTCACAAAACAAGACTTACCCAAAATCAGCATCAACTGATTTAAAGAAAAATTTATAATTAGGTCGATTCAGCTCATTTTTAAAATCGCCCAGAGTTGCTTTTTCAGGTGGAATTGGCAATCTAATCAAGTATGGTGTGTCCTCATCATCAATGTGATAAATTATTTTTGTTTCCTCCATTCAGAAAACAGATGGTTAACCCTGTACTGATATCCACACCACAGGCAGATAGTTGTAGAATATCTGCAAAGAATTCTATCGGAGTCTAGTTAGACAAATAAAGTAATGTTAGAAATCAGTAAAATAAGCCCGAAAAGTAAAATCTAGGCACAAAATCGGCCTAGCGTCGTGACTTTAGTCTTTGGTGACTCGCCAGATGCTATCAATACGAAGACCCAGCTACACAGGAGATTTAACTTAACTATGTTGAAGCCATTAATCACAATAATCAATACTTTGTAAACTGATAATTCCAAGAGTGAAAAAAAACAGAAATAAATAGTAATAATTGAAAATAAGCTCACAAAGTCAAGGCTACTCTGCCTACGCTACGTACTTCTCTGTAGTTTATACGCCAGCGGTTGAGTCATTTGACCTATTTAATTATCCAAGAAGTTCAAAAATTAGAAAAATAAACTATCAAATTTAGGCAAATTTTGGCTTTAACTAAATACATTAAAAAAAGTTTTTGAAAATAAAGATTTAAGTCTAGAAATCAGTTACAGAAATGTTGTTTTAAATAGTATTAAAATTAACCGGCTTCTCAACGCTTTTTAACAAATTTAGAAATTTAAATCTTCTACACCAGAGTCCATATCTAGTAAACTGACACCCGTTGGCCTGGGTGATTTTTAGTCTCCTAACTAAGCAGCAATAAAAGCCAACACCCACAGCATTGCAAAACAGAAGCAGCGATTCGTGTCCCAGGTGTCTGGGAACGTACAGGTACGTTTATAGATCTTAAACGTTAAATATAATTGCACGCAATTTTTATGAGAGACAGCTAAGGGGCTGTGTGCACAAAACGACGAGAGGCATTACAATTCCCGACTCACCACAAACACATACCTAGCCTGTATTCGCTAGCTGCAGTCCGCTGCATGTTGGATATTCATCTTAACATTTACATGTACTGTATGTATCGCGACAAGATTATATCAATTATAGATAGAGCTATAAGAAATGAAAGATGAAAGATCGTAGATCAAAAGATAAACGCTGTGACGTTGCCAGTTTAAGGTGGTCCCGCAAAAGGGCCGTTGGACTACTATTTCACTACAATTTTTCATTTAATATTCTCCAATCGTGTATTCTCACGTTTACTTGTAGTAGCGCCCAACGAATCTGTATCAATTGCTAATCATTGTTTAGCAATTTGGTACCGGCGCTCGCCAGACAATCGTTGTCACGCACTGGGACCGCTGATTCTTTGCATTGTTTTTCTGTTTGACGATCCTACAGACAATGCATTGTTTGTAGTAATGGATTGTTCTGCATTAAAAATGTGAATAATGATCGTCAAATTGCTAAACAATGATAACTCTCCGCATATATTATGCTAACCCTCCTGCGCTCCTTTATTAACCCCGCCTGGCGGCGGACTGGGGGGTTTTCACTTGCGTTTCTTGCGTTCCTTCCTTGCGTTCCTTTCTTTGTGTTCCTTCCTTTGCGTTCCGATCCTTTTCTTCCTTTCCTTCTCTCTCCTTATCTCTCGCCACGGCTCCACTCCGTCTGGGCCAGGCTTGTTTACACATTCTTGCTCCACCTTGTACTGCCACGGGCTAACGCCCAATCCCGCCACTACTTGTCTGCTTGTCTACTTGCTACTCACTGCCATCACTGTGCTCACCGCCATCACTTACTACGTTGCGTCGCCACTGCATCCTTCGTCAACTACTTGACTTCATAATTTCAATTACATCAACCCGTTGTTGCAGCCGCCAGTGCTCCAGAACGCTATAAGCTTTGTATTGACATTAACCAATAACGACAATACCCTACTCTCCTTGCATGGATAAATCATGGATGAAGCATCCATGATGCCATGTATGGATCATACCTGAACATGTATGGAGCCATACCTGATCATACATGGTTCCACGTAAACTTCATCCATGGTTACTTTCCATCCATGTACATTGATGTATGATTTTAAATATAATTTTCCTTACTACACTACTGTTAGTAGAACGCAATGTTTGCGTAGGTTCATTTTAAAGCTGAAATTTTCTAAACAAATTCGGCAGCATCTTTAGTGCTGCTGAGAAATATGTTTCCATTCCCTTATAAATCACTTTCAAAACAAAAAAGTATCAGAACAAATACTTATGCAATTAAATGTAGAAGTAATTGAAAACTCGTATGATGACAATTTCGAGACTTATATTATTAATGATAATTAGGCATAATTCATTTCAAAGTACTGTAAGAAAAAATAAGACAGCTCAGTCTCAGAGAGCTTTAAAATACAGAATGGACAGAATTTGACGCATTTCAAGGTACTGTAAGAAAAAATAAGACAGCTCAGAGAGCTTTAAAATACAGAATAGACAGAATTTGACGCATTTCAAGGTACTGTAAGAAAAAATAAAACAGCTCAGAGAGCTTTAAAATACAGAATAGACAGAATTTGACGCATTTCAAGGTACTGTAAGAAAAAATAAAACAGCTCAGAGAGCTTTAAAATACAGAATAGACAGAATTTGACGCATTTCAAGGTACTGTAAGAAAAAATAAAACAGCTCAGAGAGCTTTAAAATACAGAATAGACAGAATTTGACGCATTTCAAGGTACTGTAAGAAAAATAAAACAGCTCAGAGAGCTTTAAGATACAGAATAGACAGAATTTGACGCATTTCAAGGTACTGTAAGAAAAAATAAAACAGCTCAGAGAGCTTTAAGATACAGAATAGACAGAATTTGACGCATTTCAAGGTACTGTAAGAAAAAATAAAACAGTAAATTTTACTGAACAGTCAATAAATAGAATTAGCCGAATTCGGTACGCATTAAGGGCAAGGGCCGACTAATCCTTTACGAAACGAAGTTAATGCTGCATTAGTCAATTATTTGCGCACAGAAACTTGGAGATTTTGAATATGGAGAGATCGGACAAAGAGAGGTAACGGTGGGAGTCTGAGAGGGAGGAAGTTGGGCATCTGGAAAGTTATTCTGATTCCCTGATGGTTTTATCTTGGTCATGGAGCATAATTTTATTTTCTGCCAGACTTTGCAGCATTAATAATAAAATAATCGGATCTAAGGTACGGACACATACTCGTACCTTTTTAATCATGTTCAAACTCTTTGAACAATGGCACAGCGCAATAACAGTCTTTGCTGAACGATTCTACTGGAACAGCGATGCAGGGTCGATCGACCTCTGAAAAATTAACTATACGTTCGCGTCTGGCCGATCTGGGCGCATTAGACAGGGATATCAATACAAAATTGAATGTCGAAGACTTTTTGAACATGGATTCCAGCAATGCTTTCCAATTAAGTAAATCGATGGGGAAAGTTGCTGCTGGTACTCGTAAAACAAAATCAAACAGCGAACCAATGGGATCCAAAATTTGCACTCGAATAGTATTAGGCTCGAGGAACTCTGCAATAGTGCAGATTTCGCCGGACTTCAATTGGCAAAGATGGTTAGAATTTTTCGACGCACAAGCTGAGCTTGTCGAGAAAAAATGTCCATTAAAATAAGCAAGTGAGTTTCGAAGAATACCATGTGGCCTGGATGGCTCTAAAGATATAGAGTTAACTGCATCCACTACAATAGAGTCCTTAACACAAGAAAAGTAGTGATGTAGCAACTTTTGAAACAAAAACTTGCGAACAAGCTGTGGGCCAAATGACACAGTTCCGCATAAGAACTTTTTGAACATGCCAATGGAGCTCTCAAATGCGAACATAGAATAATTAAATACAGGTCCGTACAATTCGTACTGTTCAGCCATATGCAAAAGCAGGTGGAAATTAAGGCGGAGTACTTTCGGTCCGAATATTTGCTGAGCATTGGAGATAAAAGCTTTGCATAGCTTTTCGATATCAGTCTTATTTGATTGGGGGCTATACAACATGTGATAAATAAGAACTAAATTAGTTAACAGCAGTTTCAATGGAAAATGCGAAATTCTCTGCAAAAACGTAGGAAGAAGAAAGTATAGCGCAAAGTTTTTAAAATGCTTTGCTTTCCAATCTGAAAAGCCTTTAAAATTTGTGTTGATTGTGATGCTAGAAGGAGTTATAGATTGACGAATACAATTAGATATGAAATCCATGCAATTAGCTGAGCAAAAATACAACTCGCGCCTGTTTGCAGGTAATGACAGCTCTTCTAGTAGATACTTGGTGTGGCCTTCGAAAAAGCAGTGTAAACTGTCAATAGGATTGCAGCTGGGAAACGGAACATAGTCTAACAAGCAACTGCGCATCTTTACGCCAAAAACAGGCCGATTTCGAATTTGTGCGAGCCGACAGTGTTCAAGATGGGAAGATGGGTTTCTCAAAGGAAACAAGTAGCCTTCACCATAGCGGAAGATCCAGTTTTTACCTTTCTCGGATACTTTAAAGCTCTCACCTGGGTGCAAGCACCTAGGACAGCTAAACGCACCATTGTACTGGTGAATGCAGAAGAGCTTAGCAAGAGCGGGCAAGTCACAAACAAAGAGTGTGTAATGGACATGAACGGTGTATTCCGAGAATATAAACTGTTTTGGCAAATTGTTCATAATTTCAGACAGAAAAGACTGGAAATGCGGGACTGCCTTCGATGAAACAAGAGCAATTAGAATTAAATTTGCAAAGCGTTGACGGATGTAAACAGGAAGGTTTAGAAGTTGAGCCTGAAATGGCCAAAAGCTACTCTGAACAGATTCAAAAAAATTGGCGCCATCAGCTGAGATTAGAAGATGCAAGTGAAGCGACTTGCCAGAAGATAGGCTTAAGCCTTGTTCTTTAACTATTTTGGAATTCAAAACGTCTGTGTTTTTATCCTTTTGCAATTCTTGCTCATACTGCAGAATAGTTGAAGTGTGGCTGCTTAAGATAGTCCGCAGCTGTGGAACAATATTGAGCTGTGTCACAGCAACCTTTGACTTTGGGGAATGAACCTGACACTGGCTTTTGCATTCTGGGCAAAAGCCAAATTCAGACACGTCACTATCATCAAGAGGGCAAGTATCTTGAATCAATGATTTGAGCAACTTGACGCTATTTGGAAGAGCTAGAGAATCTCTACTAAAAATAGAAAGTAGCTTCAGGAGTCTATCAAGAGCAGCCTCTGAAACTCCGGAAGTAATTGCCCACTGAAAAATCAGAGCCGCCTGCACACTGGGATCTGAGATGGAAGCCAAATTCGCTAAGCTATCTGAACTCTCCTCAAGCACAGGCACAGCATTGTTTTCACCAATAAAAGTTTCCACAGCGTCAGGACAGCTGTGCGAGTGCGTTACACCGGCTTCGCTTGAAATTGAACTCCTATTACTTGTAGAAAAACTATTTGAGGGAGAAGAAATCGCCTGACAAGAGTAGGCTGAGTAATTAGTAGAAAGAGAGTGCTCAGATTCTGATTTACTAGACATAAAAATAGCAATTCAAATATTCAAAAGTTACTAGAATTTTTTCCGCAATTCACGGTCCCATTCGCCTTGAGCGGGAAATGGAATCCCCTGACTCGGGTCCAGAAGCAGCAGTTGAAGTTCGCTTTCTCGCCCGTGTCTCCTCCCTGGCCAGCTGATTGAGATGGTCTCGTACAGACTTCCAGATTTCGTGGAAGTCGTAGCCAGATGTTCGATAGCACAATTGAAGCAAACCTGAAAATTCACGAGTATAGTAAAATATTTTTACAATAGACATTGTGTACTGTGTTTATAGTAGAAATAGGCTAAATTTAAAAGGAAGTTGATTTATGATGCTAATCATTAAATAGGTCAATGGGATGTATTGAACTTTAGAACTATTTTTCCTCAATTTCTTTTATCTCAGACCTAAATGTGTTTTTTTAGAAAATATCCCAAGTATTGGATTCAGATCATTTAGCATTAATTAGCCTAAATTGCTTTATAATAAAAAAATTGCACAAAACTGTGAAAAAATTATATATATATATTTACGTTGAAACTCTGTCACATGCTCAGATGGAGCAGGCCTTCGGGAACTGCGAGCACCACAGGATGAATCGATTATATGCTCAAGCAAGTAGCCTTCGCCAAATCGCAGCTTGATATACCTTCGGAGGAACACCTTAGGATCGTTGCAAAGAATTGAAGACAGCTCAGCTAGGGAACCATCAATGCACCTAAATTCCTAAAAAATGTTATTATATAGTAGAACTTTTATACTACAGACGTGATGCTGCTGATGCTAAGAAAAAACTGACATACCTCATTTTGGTATTCTTTAATTGTTAGCATTCCACCAAAGTTGTCATCCTTTTTTAAAAGTCGGCATATCCTTGCAGCAAGACGCTTCTCAAGAGAAAGCAACTCGGATTGAATGAACAGTTTTAGATCTAGAGTAAGATATATGCTCATATATAAAAATATGGTGATTTTGATTTTTAATAATGTGATTGTATCATATTAAAAAAATAAAATTATACCTTTCATTGTTGCATCCGATTCACTGTTTACTATCTGTACCCCTCGGAGGGGTTGCACTTCTTGAATTGCACCTAGTGATAAAAAAGGCTTATTGCTACAAAAATATTGACTCATTTGGTATTTGGTTTTCAATTAGGTGTAATAGAATATACAAACTTGATTCCAAGAGGCCTGTGGCACGAGCTTGCTCATTTTCAACCAAAGATGCCTCTCTCTCAAATGCAGAAATGGCTTTTTCTAAAAAATAATAATTAATCAAATAATACAACAAAAAAAACAAATTGCAAACAATTAATAGTTCATATATATTGCAGTTTTACCCATTGATTGAGTAGCTGGTATCGCCAAATTTGGTTCGCCACTTTCACTATCCACTTCATAAAGCTCGTCAAGTAGTCCATGCTGATGACAACTAGAACTTGAAGCAACCTGCTTTGAACTAGATGACCTTATTGTCCTTACATTTGCAATGCCAGCTTGGGGATCTTTCATTGCAAAAAGCTCAATAGCTTGGCTAATCAATGAATCAGTATTTTCAGCCTCACTAACCAAGTTGGAAAGTTGGTTCATAGTTGAAGCCATTTGCCTTTCACTACCTTTTGCCACAAGTGTAGCAGAAAATAGTTTGCCATACATGCGTAAAAAGACTTTAGTCCCCTAAAATATAATTTAATAAAGTAATATTACATTTGTAGTTGGAATAATTTGTTTTAGAAACCATGTACTCAATAACAAAATATTATGCATATAAATCCAACTTAAAATCTTACTTGTGCAAGTTCCAACTTTTCATCATTAGTTATTGTACTTGGCCAATAGGGAGACCCAAATGCAATGGTCACATATTGCTCATCATGGCCAACATTGTGAAGAATAAAGCAGAAAAACAATGCTGAATTGTCATTTCCAAATTTAGAAGTACTTTTTGTCTGCTTTCGAAGAGGCCTAGAATTAGATGCACTTAATCCAATATCATCCATAACAATTTGTTCTGAAAAAGTTTCACAAGGAGATAAGGTTTGAAGAATCAATCAAGAGGCCAATGACAAACCAATTAGAATTGTATATAAAAAAAATTTAATGTAGGGACCCTAGGCCCCTATGATTTTAAATAAAAATTATAATATAAGGCCTAGGCCCTATATATATAGGCCTATAATTATAAAGTTGTGCCATTGTGGATTTTCTGATACAAAGTAGACAATATTAGGCCTAATTGGGCCTAGTCTAGTCTAGTTTTGATTATAGACTGTATATTAGATACAAAGGACATGAAAGGTCTCGAAATTAAGTACCAATTACCATAATATACTATTATTTTTTATTATTTTGAAACTGTCAGCCTACCATGTGATTTTTATCATTAGGCTATGGCCTAGGTCTAGGATGCCACTTTAGACTAGGCCTTTGGCTTTGGTTAGGCCAACCTATCATTATAAAAATGCAGCAAAATATCATTCAAAAATATACATCTAACCCCTATAGGTTATCTTTGCATCCCAAATATAATATATAATAGGGTTTCTATTTTCTAATATATCTACAAATACAATTTTCACTGAAGGAGTGAAGATCAAAATTAGCATGTCAAAAAACCTTACAAGCCACCGAATTTTAAAACTAGCTACCAAAAGTGGAACTGGAAGTATATAGCTAAGAAAAAACATAAACATAAACATAGCACATAGTGACACATAATGAAATGATGACAACATGCAAGAGTGACAGAGTCCTCTTAGAAAGGAAAAATAGGCCTAGTAATTTATGTTTATGGGAAGTTAAGTCCGTAATTAACTAAACCGAAACAAAATGGCCAACAAAATTGCTGGTAATATATTCAAAGCAATTTGTAGGTGAAGATTTTAACAAATTTATTAAACTATTTTTTGTATTTACAATTTCGCTTTTATTAAATATATTTAAAACTTTATTAGATATACATAAAATAGCCTGAAATTTTTTATAAGCTTAGTTATTTATTTTCCCGTATGAACTCCCTGACATGGATGATTTTACCATGGAAAGTTTTAAAAATCCATGCATGAAAATACCATGAACATGCATGATTTATCAATGGATCATGGATCATAGATGATTTATCCATGATAAGAGAGTAGGGTAAACCAGCTTACGGCAGTCCTCTGCCTTTATACGCCAAGTGCTCCGCTACACAATCCGCTCCGCAAGAATTTGACTTCACAATTAATTTGGGACTACAACCACTTAACGTGACAAGTAATTCTCGTCAAAACGGCCCTTTTGAGGGTTACAGCCATCACACCAATAACGTGACAAACGCACACGTACTATACAGGGTCTCCGTCCAGCTAATTCTATTAAAAGCTAGCAACAATTTTTTTGAGTCTGCTATCAATTATATCGATCTATGTAATGTATTTTTTTCGGTAAAACCTATAGCTGCCTCCTAAAATTTTCTAAGAAACGTGTGGTTTCCCGTCATTCTAATTGAGTAGTCCTTGTTGGGCAGACCCGTCTACCAAGCCGAGATTCTATAGTTTTTGCCTTAAATTATGTGACGGAACATGAGATCAAACTAGCCCGCAGAGTCGCTGACAATTGGGCCCCTCCCAGTGGCAAAGCCGAGCTCGGCCCGAGCTCGGTCCGCCGAGATCGGGCCGAGCTCGGCGGGTTGACGGCGGTTCTAGCTCGGGCCGACGACCTCGGGCCGAGGTCGGCTGACCGCGGTAATGCCGAGTAGCTTTGCACTATACTTTCTATTTAGCTTATTATAAAGCTTATATTGCTTCTTGCAGATTGACTACATGTAGGTGCCACTTTCACTTTCTATAGAATTTTACTGTACATGTACAATTCGGTATTACATGAAAAAGAAAAGGTGAATGGGAAAACGACATGACACGAATTGAAACCATCGAGTTAAAGATCCCATGTCATTCCTAGCATGTTAGTGCATTGCAGTGGTAATGTACGCTCGTATATGAGCCTAGTTATGGTGAGCCTTTAGTATAACTAGTTAATTGATTTCCCCTCGGAATTAGATACATATCCACCAGACTCAGTTCTCTGACCCAACAAATATACAACCAACAGCCATGTTCAGGATTAAATGATTGTGAAATAAGACAACGATTTAGAACTTAAAATAATTGAATTAAAAGAACACCGCAACAGTAAATCCACCACAAGCACACTAGTGTATTATCAAATGCTAATAATGATACAAGATTAACTTTCAAACCAATAAGCAAGAAAACAGAGAAAAAGTAGCTAAACAGCTGAAAACAGAGGTTGAGTTAAGGGTTGCGATACGGATTTGGTTGAGCATTTATTAACATTATAAACTGTAAAGACTTCACTTTAGATTGTAGAACGAGACGCTTGATACGAGGAAAGCGACTGCAATTTATATTGTAAATATTGAGCACGATACATTGGGTGTAAGAGGCTTAAGGGTGGAGAGCAAGAGCGGCCAGAATGCAGAGCGCACACAAGAATGTACAGCGAAATATCGCAGAAGGGAGTACGCAGCGAAACTGGTAAAAAACCACCTCAAAACACGGAGTAAAAACAAGTGATGGGTTTCGACCTTCGGGCTCCTTGTTAGGGAAGCCTTCAGGCCTCAGGCTCAGAAATAAATCAATTAGAGACCTTGGCCCCCACTCCTGTCAGATGGTCAGCCCCATGGTAGCTTGATCGTGTGGCGAGCAGTCTAGGTCCTATAGCTAAGAGAGGGACAGCGAGAGACGAGCAGGGAGAATTTTGAAAGTAGAAATTAGCTAATCCGCAGATCAACTAACTTGCTGCCACCAGCCCGTGCGCCCTGGCTCACCACACCGGGACTCTCGAAATCGGGCTTCCGACTAGAAGGGGCTTTGCACTTACCTGCCAACTAGTGTCTTTTTGCTGTCAATCTCGAAGTCATAGCCGATGATAAGGGACACTGCTGGGACTAGATCGCGTTGGCCATGCAGGTACAGAGGGGACTTGTGCAGGGGATTCTTGCGGTGGCAAGTCTATGGGGTAGCTACATGTACTATTACATTGCTAAATACGAAGATATGTACTTTTAGCCTTCAACGCGCCAACTAGCCTCTCATAGCGCTGATGATAGGCTAACTCGAACTTCAGAGACCGCATGATTCATTTACCCGAGCCGCTTGGCTACCCTAGAGTGCACAAAGTACATCTCTGGCGCCGATTCTGCACTTTTGGCAGTTTTGCTCACTGATTTGTTAGATTGGTCGACTGAGAACTGCCTTGCCATGGGTCCACTGTGACCGGCGCCTACTAGCTTAGCTACTCATCTGAGCCATCGGCGAACAAAGAAATAAAGCCGACAAAGATAACTGTTAGATTTAACCTTCTCCTTAATTCACTTCACACTTTAGATTGAATTGGAGTCTTAGACTACTAGCAGTATTATTGAATGATTCCTGCCTCAGCAACAGCACTACTGAACAAAATGAGCAAAAGTGTGCGCCTAATTCAGCTACTGCAACAGGGGACAGAAAAGGGATCACCCAATCAAGCAAGTCTAGGTAGCCTCTCACCCAACCAATCAGAAACTCAACAGCCGGAGACCAGGTATTCCACAGTGACCGAATCGGCTCGATGCTCTGCAGCTGTAGACTCGGGATGATGCTGTCACAATCTTCGCTGTTAGCTAGCAGGTGATGCTCTTAACTGGATGTTCGCTTCTGTCGACCGGGGGACTCGTCCTTGATGATGATGGGGGAAGTTGCAATCCGGGGATCAAGAAACGACGGTCGTGCTCCGGGAACCAGAAGTTGCGCGCTGGGCCCGAGCCAAAGTAAGAAGTTGCGTCCGAGCGGGGCAAAAACTCCGGTTTAAATAGCCGCCAACTGGACCGCAGTTTGTTATAACGGAACACGTCGATTCTGATTGGCTGAGCCGTTTTGTTAAAATGAGCGCCGAATTTTCTGATTGGCTAAGCTCGTTGCTACCCAGAATCACGTGACCGAGAGATCCTATCAGTTCCCACAGGGTCGTAAAAAGATGACAGGTGCGGCCATAAATCACTCAAAATCGCAACAAAATGATTTATGACTTTTCGCGTAGGATTGACAGAAATTAATGAAAAAATATACATTAGAAAGCTCTTATTAAATAGAAAGTGAAGATAATGAAGAGAAATCGCTAATCGCTAATCCCAAGGTACTTTTAGGGGTAAAACGCATAGCTGTCAAAGCTGTCACACGCTTGAGTGAATCCGAACAATAGGCTCTGACCTCATAAATCTTGATGGCCTGTCAAAATGATGAGAAAAAAGCTACCGCCCGCATCCGCTCAGACCATCTGGCGCCCGCTTCAACACTGAGTGAGGCGCAGGTGGCTGTCAGATCAGCTTCGAAAGCGATGATTTATGACCCAAAAAGCTGCGCCTATGTTATTATGACTACTAGTATGGCCAGACATTATATCTAGTATAGATTCTATGAAAATTCGCAGAAAAAGGATAAAAATGCCCACTGCTCACTGTTAGTAGGCAAGTAAGTTTAGAGCCCATGTGCTAGCGCGGGATTTGGGAAAAAGTGCGTCCTCATCACAAGCTAACAAAACAAACAACAATTCGCCCAGCCAAGTCACCACACTCCTCCCCACAAAGATTAAGCGTTAGATAAAAACGGGAATAAAAGACGCAAATCAGTTTACAGTCCATAGAGGAACAGTCCATAGTCACTGGTAGCGCAGCCGGTCAGCTTAAGCTCTTGCCCTGGTCGAACGTCAAAGTGGCGCCGCAGAGCTCAACTCTGGCGCCTGGCCAGGCGTCTCCGCAGGGGCCTCTGGTTGATCGTCAGGCACCTCGGCACATAGCGGTTGCTCAACTTTGGAAGGCGCCGCAGGCACTTGATTGATGTGCCGATGGACCTCTCGACCATCGTCAAACTGGCAAGAGACACAGCCCTGGAGCAGTCGGTCAGAACAGCAGGCTTCCAGCTGCCATCAGCAGCAAAGTCCCTCGCAACGACTGCGTTGCCCATCTCAATGTGGTGGTCATGGGCATGGGTGTCGTGCTGCTGCTTCTGGATCGCTTGTGGGTAGCCTTAGAATCTCGCCCCATTTTCTCAAAGTGTTGTATCTAGAACATCAAGGGGGTTAGAATTGAAGCCATATGATGAAAAAGTAAAAAAATGGAATCAAATACATAAATGGAAAACACAAAACTGATACCCAAATCTGGCCTGCAGTGCAAAACTGATGCCAAATATGGCATAGGGCCCTAGTATATAAAAATAGCATCAATATCTAGTCTATGGTGCAAAAATAAAGTAAAAACCTATAATAGTAAAATAAGTATACTATAGTTGTACTAAAAAGTCATTAGAAAAACAATATAGTATAATATGAATACTATGAATCTATTCAAAAGAGTAAAAAATTGGCATATATAGCAAAATTACATTAAATTGCCTGCCATAAAATGCACAATTGGCATTATATCCTGGCCCATAGTACATAAACAATGTCTTAAATTAACTGATAGTATGTAATTCATGATGGCATTGCCATAGACAAATAAAAAAATAAGAAGCTAGACCTAATATAGTAGGGATAAAAATATCATAGGAGCCTAAAAATCTGGCTTTATTTAGGCCATTTTAGACTTTTCAAATCACAGGATTTATGACCTAAGCTAGATATCATTCCTACAGTTAAGTTATGGTAACTCCTATTGCAATCCTATACTTTTCAACATTTTATCATGAAAATATGCTTTTTGTAGATAAATTGTTTAGTAAAATTTCCATTTAAGAATCTTGAGCTAAGTCGAGGATTTGGGACGCAACAAGAAATTCTTCTCCTCGGATTTATTCACTTTTAACTCCTAGATAACTATTTGATGGCCATTCTGAAAATAGCTGGTGAATTGCCATCGTAATATGTCTAATTATCATTAATGAAAACATATTTCATACGCCTATTCATAAATTGTAAGCAAATCTTCATTAAACCCAAAAAAGCAAGTTTACATTGCATTACAGTGTAGCTATAGTTCAATTAGTTACGGCTTAACTGTAAGACTAAGTATGTCTCTGGAATTTTTGCCGAAACATCTAAATGCTTCCAAAGAACGTGTAATAAAAATAATAACTAAGAAGCTAAATGAATTGCCACGTTAAAAAGAGCTAGACACTGTTTACAATTGACTTGACCTGCACGGGAGCAATATATTCAAATGAATGGCAAAAAATGAGCAATAATTACGCCTTAAGTAAATTCTAAAGCAGTTAATTATTTATTTATATTTTTACTAACGAAGCTATGTTCTTTTATCTGGTAAATTACTCATATATATAATTGTTAAAATCCAGTACTTCGAATTTTCCGTACCTATAACGCATGCACTTCATGGTCGTCTCGAAGGAGAATAAATCCATAAAAGTCAAATCACCTACTCAACGAGGAAACTAATTCAGTAAAAACACAATTAGTATGTGTAAAAAGCACATTACACCACTTTGGTGGATCAAAAGTGCTGTATGATTGCGTTGTTTTTGTTTATTGCAAAAGAGTCACTTTTTCAGTGTAAATTATTCATCTATATTTATGCGGGGTTTTTTTTAATCATATTGAATTCATTAGCGTAGGTAAATTCTGCTTAATTGATTAAAACTTTTAATCGGTTAACGGCGCGGCACCCCGAGGTTCTACCGAGTTCGGGCCGACGTCGGCTGGCCGACTTTAGTATGGCCGATCGAATGCCGAGTGGCCGACGTCGGCCCGAGCTCGGACCGAGCTCGGCTTTGCCACTGGGCTGGTAGTCTATTTTCGAATACATGATGCATGCTTGATTGCTCGCATAGTAAAAGTACTGTTGTAGTTTTAAGTATGCTCGACTTTTTAGTCTTAGGTCCGCTTTATAATTGTCCGAATCGGAATTTCTATACGGATCACTAGTGCAGACTACACCACACATACACGGTGAAATAATTAAAAAGTGAAGAAACCAAAAAGCAACGCGATATATAGTAAAACTGATAGTACATGTGCAGCATTGTACATCGATGCATCGATGTATCGATATACATGTACATGTAGTGTAGCTATACGATGCGCTTGATGCAAGGCAAAGCTTCTAGCTAAAAAAACAAGCTGTTAAAACGTGAAGAAGTTAGTTTTTAGAATACAAGAAAAATTGCTATATTACTTACTAATTATTAGATCGAACAGAGAATTTCCTCAAATCACTGTTTCAAACGGCTTAGAACGGCTTAGAAGGTCAATATATATATAGATTACGATTTTTTTCAACGCACAACTGCATTCCTAACGTATTAATGCTTAGACATCAAGCGCGCAGTAAATATTATTCCCAGCTAATCGATTATAGCGAAAATTATGTCTCCAACTCAGTCACACTGATGGTCGCCAAAGAATTGTTTCTGCTTCGATGGTGCTGCTTGGCATTCTTGTCATAGCCATCAGCATCTCTAGAGTCCTTGTCAACTCTAGACTGTTCGGTAGCTATTTTCTTGGCATTTTTACGATTACAAGCCTTAGAGACAGCGATAAAGCTCGCAATCAGACAATCGTGAAGGAGTTCAACAGCTTCCAGCATGGTCAGCAGCGAGCAGCCAACGTAAAGACCGAGTAATCCACCTGTGTCAGCGATCAGGTTGGTCAGGTCGTAGGACTTTTCGATCTGAACAGCTGAACCAAAACTCTTGCTTGTAAATATTCGAACTCGGATGACCTGATCATTTAGGTAGCTCCTTCCAATAACGATATTGTGCGTAGTTAGATTGTTTAGCATTGAGCCAGCCACTTTGATCATGTCTTCATAGCCAGGAAATTGATAATGTGGAAAATAGTACTGCTTCATCTTAACTAATTCCTGAAATCTAGCGAGAATATCGCGTTGAAAGGACGAAAATATCCGAGGCCAGTTACTAAACGAGTATCTGTACCTGAAACGGTCCGTCTGGCAAGGTCGCAGATCAGTGCAGTACTGCTGAATCGCCTTCTGATCCAGAGAAAGACTTGAGTAGACTCCATTGATCAAATCATTAAAGAACCGAGCGGGCGAGATCTGACCACTGAAAACACGACTGGCATTACGGCAGTTGCTAAGGTTACCGAACTTACGCTCTCTAGGCAGCAGGTGACTCACACAGCCACTCCGCTCCATCATCAGCTGGTTGCTTCGTTCAGCACGGCAAAGGGACTCACTGAATGCATAGGTGATCTCCGTGTAATCGTACGGACTGATGATGCGACTGGGCTCAGGGCTACTCAAGCACTGCATTCCTTTGCCGAGAATGAGCCTCTCGATCTCGAGGTCGATTCGATATTCCTTGCCCGAGCTGAGCTGAATCATGGACTGGGAGTCCGGGTAGTGACCAGGTCGAGCAAAGTAAACATTTACACCGGACGCGCCTTCCAGGTTGATTCCATTTTCAAAATCCCATGCGAGAAAGTTTATTCCAGTAGAGTTTGCGATCGGAATGGGGAGCAGTGAGGAGTTCTTGGGGAAGTCAAAGAATGCCGCATCCAAGAAGAGACCGACTTCCAGGTAACTGCCCTCAGTGCTCAGGATTTTTCTCTGGTCTGGAGTGGGCTCAACGCGAATGCAGTTTAGCTCAGATGGACTGTAAAACTCAGTTGCAGGAACTGCATTTAGTTGCATGCCGTTTATCGTTGTCAAAAAAAGCATTTGAAGCAATTTATGACCTAGGCTTTTGCTTATGAGATGATATTCAATGGTTGACAAGAGCGACATAGCAAATAAAGCTGCTTTAGTTTGGTTATGAGCCACTCCCATCAGTCCGGTGAGCTGAGTGACATAGCTGTTCAGCATGGCTGTGCTGTTGGGATCCAGGATGTACGGATAGCTGCCCGACATGATGGCCTTGTTGCAGATGACCAGATCGGGGAACTCGAACTCCACCGAGTTCTGCTGCAGCGTGGTGGTCTCTGGCTGCTCGTTGAAGGTTTTGATGAAGCTCTGCACCTGTGTGACAAAGCCGGTGAGGCAGAGCGCGAAGCCGACAAGCCAGATGACCTTGACGTAGATCGGACGGGACCCCACAAGTCTTCCGAGGCCGTGAGCCGTGGTGTCGCTCAGCCATGAGTGCACAGGCTCCCCCAGAACAGCCAGCGGGCGGTCTTTGGGCTTTTTTCCAGGAAAATCTGATTTCCCGGTTTCCCGCTTTCCATGTGACATAGCGTCGCTTGAAGACTCTGTGGATCAGTGAGCTCGTAAAATTAATATTGTTCACTTTTGCAAAGTATACTACAGCATTTAAAACTGTTTATTTAAAAATGACTTACTCACTTTTCAGCTAGGGATTGATTGCCGCCGCAGTTTGTTACTGTATCTATCTTTCTAGTCTATTCACCAGAATGTGTTTGTTCTACTCTCTGGAAAATCTTTTCTCTTCTTTTATAGGCTGTGACTCGCGGAATATCTGTCTCGAAGCCATGGTAAAAATGAAGTGGAACCAGTGCAAAGTGATGCCTCTACTAAGTGTGCACTTCGTGGCTTTGAGGGAACAATAGGGGCAATATATAAATTATGGACTGCCGGATGTTTCCCGGCCAAAAATGAAGTCCATGATGTATTTTACCATTCTCTCTGATTGACCTCTGCTGTACTGTCGAACGAAGGCCAATATATGCATCTAAATTGACAATCGAATTAATATAGTAAGCTGTTTCCATAGTAACAGAAAATAAACGACCAGAGAAGAGAGTATGCAATTTTGAGGCAATTGTTGTTGGCTTATTCGCTGCAGTTTAGATAATTTGCTTGATTGTCTGACACAAAGATTATGGAAATGTGTATGGTTTACATTGTTCAGGAGTAATTAAAAGTAATTGCTGAAACAATATGGACAACGGACGATCGTCTTTGACAGAAAACCATGTAGTATAAGACAATTGCCGAAAATCACTTACATCTAGGTATTCTACTCAAGTATTTTTTAGCATTGATTGCAGAAAATTAAGTTAAACATCATGAAGCTGCACACACAATAGCGCAAATGCTTAGACAGCCCCTAATCAGATTAACTCTAAGATTGGCTTGTCAGTTAGAGCAAATGAGCATTTTTGCAGTGCTATTGTTATCCGCATTGTAAATTACAATGAATTTCTATGTCAAACAGTTAATAGCAATTTACCAACGTATTGTTAATATTTGATGGAGCTGTTCATATAATATACTGGCAAAGAACTGGTACTTAACTGAAGTGTTTACTACGCTCATTAGCGTAGCCAGGAATGCGAAATTTCGCACTTTGCCAGCCGGCGCAGCCCACCCCCTTGCCCCCCTGGCTACACAGACGGGAGGACGTTTTCATTGCAGGAATAATAATAATAAAAATGCTAAATGTGTTAATCAGTTAAGCAAACAAGCAAAAATCGAAGTAACAAATTTATTTCCAAGACAATGTAGAGAACTTAGTAGATGCATTTAATTGATATCAATTGCAAGGACTTGCTACTAAGGAAGAAAATAAAGCAACACACGTAAATGGTGCAGTTGTGATTTCTAGGTGAGTTCTACGAGCTAGGCTTGAGGAGCATTGAGGTATCTGCCTTCAGTCCTGCGCTGCGAAGTTGTTCAACCGGATGCTGTTATCGCGGTTGCAGCCGGTGCTGGATCCGTACCTGCGTCCTGAGCAGAATGGCTTCCGGGCCCCATCGCGGCACGCTGGCGCCGTTCCTGTTCGTTCTGGTGCTTGACTGGGTGCTGCGGACCGCTCTTCCTACCAACGATGACGGCTTTCTGTTGCGGCGTAGCGCGGTCGACGTCAACCAAAGAGGCGGCTCAGCGTGCTTGGCTACGCCGACGGTCTCGCCCTGCTGTTCTCAACTGTCGAGGGCGCCCAGAGACAACTGGACAAGCTAGTTTCTGTTGCGGCGAGTGTCGGCCTGATGATCACACGGAGAAAACCGTCGTGCTCTGCGTGCCGGACGACATCGAGGCTGCGATCTTGTGCCGAGGTGCTGATGGACAGGTGACAGAGCTTCCGCGTTGTCAGCAGTTCGTCTAATTCGGCGGTCTGGTTCCCGGCGTCCGCGACGATTTGCGGCGTCGCCGCGGGCTTGCCTGGGCTGCCTTTCGTTCTGTGAGGGCGGTCCTGCAGTCTGAGGCCCTGCCTGACCGCCAGAGGGCGGCGCTGTTCCAGGCGGTGATCGAGACCTTCCTGCTGTACAACGCCGAGACCTGGACGCTGACGGAGTTGCTCGAGCAACAAGTTGACGCAGCGCACGCTGGCCTGCTGCGCGCCGCCTTCAAGATCGGCTACGAGCGAGGAACCAACGAGGCTTTGTATCATCGCGCCGGCCTGGTCCGTCCAAGCAACCTGTTACGCCGTCGGCGACTCCAACTGGCAGGCCACATCATCCGCGTCGAGACGTACTGCCCACAGCCGGTGCAGGAGGCGCTGCTGCTAACGCTGCAGCCACCCTACCGGCGGGGGCAGGCGCGCACTCGGCATTTCGTTGACTGCCTGCTGGCTGACGCCCGGATTCGGCCGGCCGCGTGGCGTTCACATGGACAACTAGAGTCTACTCTAGTTGTCCATGGGCGTTCATTCGTGGCCTGGCCTTGAAGCGCGCACTGTGACGCTGAACGCGTATTTTGTTGTTGTTGTTGTTGTTGTTGTTGTTGCTGTTGTTGTATGTTGGATATTATAGTAGCATTCCCTAGTCAACAACACGTACATGTATATAAAATGCCAATTTCAGTATTTCAATCCAATAAAACATGAGAATAGTACGAGAAAAGAAGCATAAACTAAAACAGAGCGCCTTTTTTGACTGGATCGATCTAAACTGATTCTAATATTTTTTCACCGTGGCATGTCCATCTAAATATACTAAATCTCTAAGGTTTGTATGTTTGTCCATAACGCTCTAGAGATTGCAATTCTTCACCGATTTTGATCGCGTTTTCGCCAAAAGATTTGTAATCAGCCCAGGATTGTATGGTTAAAATTTCTTTAATCTGCTTCAATGCTAAAGGGATTAAATCTAAATATACTAAATCTCTAATATTTGTATGCTTGTCCATAACGCTCTAGAGATTGCAATTCTTGACCGATTTTGATCGCATTTTCGCCAAAAGATTTGTAATCAGCCTGGGATTGTATGGTTAAAATCAAAACTATGTACCTACCTATCCATCTATCTATAGGAACCTTCGTTTAACTTGACTTTGCGTGGTCCGAATTTTGTGGGGTTTTCTGCATTCGATGCGTATTGATGGCGCGCTGGTACACGAAATTTCGCTAAGAAATTGCTTCATTTTTTCGGGTTTAAATATTCGAAAAACTCGATTTTTGTCCCGCATTTTTAAGTTCAAACAGTTCTTTCCAATTGAGAAGCATTCTGCCTGCCGATGGAATTGTATTGCATCATAACTCAGTGCCAACTGTAGCATTGGTTCTCTACACTGGCGTGGAGAGCTACAAGCGTTGAAAGGTTGCGCAACACATTTTAGTTATTGAATTGAAGGGCGAGTCCTGGGCATTGGCTTAGTTGTTAATTTTTCAATGCATCAACTTGCAGGCCTCTCACTGTAGCTGGCGCTGAATGTACACCTTATGAAGTTGACTGCTTTCAAGCAGGAATGTTCAATCGTTGTTTGTGCTTCGAGTTTTTCACTTTCAGAGGAGAGCCTTGCATCGCTGGAAAGAGCCAGAAATGCTCAGTTCGGGAATATAATTTGTTTGCTGAGATTCGAAAAATTAAAAGCACAGCATTAAAAAGAAGATTTTTATGCATTTTCAAGCCAGCGCCATTGGATTTCAATTTAGATTGCGTAACCATATTGGCGACTTTAATTGTTGACTTTAATAATTGAAACTGATATTGACTGCCTGAGAAATTGATTATGTCATAACTTGCTTCGAGTGATTTCTACTCTATGCTTAGGGTTTTTAGTGTTGAATGATATAAGTGCTACAATTCATGTTATCAAAACGATGAGAGCTAGCCTAGAGGTGAACAGACTGAACTGCTAATGCATCGACGTGGGTTCGAATTTTTAGAGTGTAAAACTTTTTTTTATTAAAAATTTTAATTTCAAGACAGTTAAAGGAAACTTTAAAAAAACGTCAGGTAAATCAGGTAAAAGAGAAAAAGCTACGAGTGTTCATGTAGTATATTCAAATTTTTTTATTAAACTTTAAATTTTGAAAAGGATTATTGCACTAGATAAGAAATTAATTATTGTACTAACTGAGGAAATTCGTACCGCCAAAATCTCCCAGCTGAGGCGAGAGGTCGCCGGGACGCCTAGGCGCACCAGTTCGTCCAGGGAGGGTGGGGACGTCCCAGCTGGGCCCAACCCCTCGGGGCAGGGCCGACTGGAGACGGACCCGCCTGCCCAGGCGGCTGGCTGCTCCAGGGCATTGGGCCAATCTGAGGCGGAGGACCCCATGGATGGTGGGCAAAGGGCGGCGAACGCTGCCTACTGCCTTCCGGCCAATCGGGGGCCTTTTGCTGAAGAAGAGCCCATGGACACCGGCGACCCCGACCCGAAGCCGGTGAGCGCCGAGGAGGAGGAGGAACTCCTGGCGGCTGCAACATCCGATCTGCAATGATGCCAGCGACTACCTGGTGTCTGCAGATCAACACCCAGCACTGCGTGGCGGCGTCGGTCAACCTGATGCGCACGGCAGAGCAACAGCTTCCGGGCCTGGTCTTCGTACAGGAGCCCTGGATGACTAAAGGTAAGCCAAATAATGTGCCATCTGGCTACCACTGTTTTTGCATGGCGGGCTCTCAGCCTCGCCCAAGATCTTTGGTCTTTGCTGCAAAAGCTTTTGAGGCATGGATGAGACCTGATCTCTCGAATGGGGACATCTGTGTTGTTCAAATCAATAACCTCATTCCCAATAAACCTGTGCTGGTAGCTTCTGCCTATTTCCCGGGCGATGCCCCAGTTGTCTGCGACGCGTTAGTCAACCTTACTGACTATGCTGCGTCCCATCGGTTCGAGCTGCTCATTGCAGGGGATGTGAACGCACACCACCTGCATTGGGGCAGCAAGAACATCAATAGCAGAGGCGAGGAGCTGCTGGCCTATGTCAGCAGCACTAACCTCAACTTCTGTAACGTGGGCAATGCACCAACGTTCAATAATGGGCGGTGGGCCGAAGTCATCGACACCACCATCGCCTCACCCGGACTGCTTTCCGCAGTTACGGGCTGGCGAGTGTGGGACGAGGACTCGCTCTCGGACCACCGCTTTATCCGCTTTTGCATTGGGCCGACCAAGCAAAAGCCTAAGGTCACTTGGAGTCGGAACGTCAGGAACACCGATTGGGCCGCCTTTGGCTCGAAGCTGAGCCGCGGCCTTCGGGATCTTGACCCCCCCAGTGACCTCTCTGACTGCCAGGTGGTGGACGATCTCGCCTCCTCCCTGGGCGGGGCGATCACCACTGCCTTTGAAGCAGCCTGCCCCCTAAAGGCCTATAAAGGCAAGAAATCTGCTCCCTGGTGGAACCCAGAGCTCGGGGCCCTTCGGCGCCGAGCCAGGACCCTCCAAAGGCGAGCGCTCAAAACCAAAGACCCATCTGACAGAGAGGCCTATACCCGTGCGATCCACGAGTTTAAGGGCCAAGTCAGAAGGGCCAAGACGGCCAAGTGGCGCCAATATTGCGAAGGGCTTGAGGGCTCTCGCCCCGTAGCCCGCGTGGTTAAGGCACTCACTAATGACCGTTTTTCTAAACTCTCTGTTGTGAAGAGACCTGACGGCTCGGTCACAGAGAGTTCGGAAGAGACTCTAGAGCTCATGCTCAACAGTTTTTTCCCTAAATCTCCGACTCAGCAGGGCCCGCCCGACCACACAGTGGGAGGGCAAGGCCTAGCAAAGTCTATGATCACCAAAGACCGCATTATTAGAGCGGCAAGGTCCTTTAACCCGTTCAAGGCGCCTGGGCCCGACGGCATCTACCCAGCGTTCTTGCACGAGGCGGTGAAAAACCACCGCTTCCTGGACCTGCTCTGTCGTCTCCTTCGAGCTTGTGTGGAGCTGGGCTATGTACCAGTTGCATGGAGAGAGGCCCGGGTGGTCTTTATCCCCAAGCCTGGAAAGAGCGACTACCAATCGGTGAAGGCCTTCAGGCCTATCAGCCTCACTTCTTTCTGCCTCAAGCTCCTCGAGAGACTGGTGCTTTGGCGCCTACTTTCGGTCGAGCTGAAGCGCTTCCCACTCTCGCAGAACCAGCACGCCTTCCGCGCGGGCAGGTCAACCGAGAGTGCTCTCCATGTCATTGTTGACTTCCTGGAGAGGGCCGTTCTTGGCAGCGGCTTTGCCCTCTCGCTTTTCCTGGACATTGAGGGGGCCTTCGACAACGTCATCTTCGAGGCCTTTTGCAGAGCCCTGGAATCCAGGGCCACGCACCCTCACCTTGTCCGGTGGATCATGTTCATGATCCGAAACCGCACTGTTGTGGCCCACCTGAGCGGCAGCTCTCTTTCGGTGCCTGTCCTGAAAGGGGGCCCCCAGGGCGGCGTTCTCACCCCCGTTCTCTGGAACATGGTCATGGATGAGTTGCTTTGCAGTGATCTCCACGACCCCATTCTCAAGGTGGGCTATGCCGATGATGTGACCGCGATATGCGCGGGCCCCTCGGTTGATACCATCAGAGACCTTCTGCAGGGCTTTCTGGGACGAGCGGAGCGTTGGGCAGACCAATGTGGCCTTAGACTCTCAGAGTCGAAAACCACAGCAGTCATGTTTACCAACAAACTGCTCTGAACCATTAAGCCCCTCACCCTCTATGGAAAGAATATTTCCATGGAGAAGCAGGTCCGCTGCCTGGGCCTCACTCTGGACCACAGGCTTAACTGGACTCCGCACATTCAAACTAAAGCCAAAAAAGCCCTGGCTGTACTGGCTCAGATCAGGCGCGCCGTGGGCACCACCTGGGGGCTCACCCCCAGGAAGCTGTGGTGGATTTACACTGCCATCATCCGCCCCTCGATCAGTTACGCCAGCCTCGTGTGGGCTAGCGGCCTGAGCGTCAAGAGCAACCTCGACGCTCTCTACAAAATCCAGGGCAGAGCCTGCCGCATGACTATGGGCGCTCCACCCTCTACTCCTTTTGAAGGCATGAATGCCTTCCTCTGTGCCCCTCCTTTGGATATTTATATCAAAGGAGAGGCGGCGAAGAGCACCCGGCGTCTTCTGGATGCTGGGGTGGCCTTCAAGAAAGTGCGGGCCTTTAAGAAGCGGTCGCTTATCCCGCACTCTGACCTCTGCCTCAAGGCTCTCGAGGAGTGTGGCGGGCTCAACATCCTCACGGACTCGATCCCAGCCACCCTTCTCCTGAGCCAAAGGTATAAGGTCACCATTCAGCCTCGACACGAGGCGAGTGACAGCTGGAGCGACTCTGAAGTCCACTGTTACACTGACGGCTCTATGAGGCATGGTCTTTCAGGCTTCGGAGCTTGCGTCTTCTTCAAGGGAGAAGTGGTGTGGAGCTACTCCCAGCACACTGGGCTCAACTCCAGTGTTTTTCAGAGCGAGGTGCTTGCCATCAGCTCCTGCGCGGCAGAGCTGCGCCGAAGGCAGCTTAGCGGCCGGAAATTTATTTTTCACTCTGACAGCCAAGCAGCCCTTCGGGCCCTCTGCCGCAGCACCGCCAGCTCCAGGTCCGTCCTGGACTGCAACACCCAGCTCAACGGGCTTGCGCTAGGCAACCAGGTGGAGCTCAGATGGATCCCGGGCCACGCCGGCTTCCTCGGCAACGAGCGCGCTGACCTGCTGGCCAAGGCTGGCTCCGCCGGCGCGCTATTGGGGCCGGGCCCGGGTGCCCCCATCCCCGCCTCGGTGATCAATTCCCGCGTTAAGCGCTGGGCTGACTCCGAGCATCTCCGCAGGTGGCACGACACCCGGAATTGTAGGCAATCCCGTGCTGCCGTCCCCTGTCCCTCTCCTCTCCTGCGTAGAGCCCTCCTCAGGCTCAACCGCAGAGACCTCAGAGCAGTTAGCATGGCCCTCTCCGGGCATGGCTGCTTCTCTCGCCACCGCTTCCTTCAGGGCCAAGTACCCGAGGAGCGGTGCCCCTTCTGCCGCTCAGGCAGTGAAAACGCCGAGCATTTTATCTGCCACTGCCCGGTTTTCACCAGGGCCAGGCTTACTCACCTCGGGCCAAACCCGGTTCTCTCCGACGTTTGCAGGCCCGAGAGCATCCCGCTGCTCGCCCGGTACCTCAGGGACACCGGACGAGCTGATTTCTTCCCCACCGTCGGTGAGGAGGACCGCGCTGCAGGCGAGACCGACGGGTCCCCCTGAGCGACACCACTTCAACGGAAGTCGTTGGTCGCCAGGGGCTAGCGGAATGGGCGGTCTCCTCCGCCTCCTCGCTGCATCCGCCGGACGCCCCCTGCAGCTAAGTCAAGTAAGTCAAGTAACTCAGTGCCAACTATAGCATTGGTTCTTTACACTCGCTTGGAAAGCTACAAGCGTTGAAAGGTTGCGCAACACCTTTAAGTTATTGAAATTGGGGGGAGGGTTTCGCCATTCAATTAGTCCTGAGCATTGCTTGGTTGTTAATTTCAATGCATCAACTTGCAGGCCTCTCACTGTAGCTGGCGCTGAATGTACACCTGTTTAATTTCAATGCTTTAAAGCAGGAATGTTCAATTGTTGTTTGCGCTTTGAGTTTTTCACTTTCAGAAAAGAGCCTTGTATTGCTGGAAAGAACTAGGAACGCTGAGTTCGGGAATATAATTTGTTTGCTGAGATTTGACAAATTAAGAGCACAGCATTGAAAAGAAGATTTCTATGCTTTTTACTTTATATACTCATTGTACGCTCTTCCATATCGCAAACCCCTACTTTATCGCAACTCCGCGATTCAAGCCAGCGCCATTGTATTTAAATTTAGATTGCGTAACCATATTGTTGACTTTAATAGTTGACTTTAGTTGGCAACTTAGTTGGCAAATAGTTGGCAGATATTGCCTGCCTGAGAAATTGATTATGTCATAACTTGCTTCGAGTGATTTCTACTCTATGCTTAGAGTTTTCAGTGTTGAATTATATAAGTGCTACAATTCATGTTATCAAAACGATGAGTTAGCCTAGAGGTGAACAGACTGAACTGCTAATGCAGCGACGTGGGTTCGAATTTTTAGAGAGTAAAAGTTTTATTATTAAAAATTTTAACTTTAAAAAACGTCCGGTAAATCAGGTAAAAGAGAAGAAGCTACGAGCGTTCATGTAGTATATTCAATTTTTTTTATTAAACTTAGAATTTTGAAAAGGATTATTGCACTAGATAAGAAACTAATTATTGTACTAGCTGAGTAAATTGTTTCACTGTCTTGCTTGGGTTACTTTCTATCAGGGGATGCTTGCTATCGAAAGGACGCTTGCTCTTAGGGCATGCTTGATCGGGTGAGATTGCTAAGATGTCAAGACATACTGGGGAATTATTCAGCTATGCAGGCTTACTGGGGAATTACTGAGATGTCAAGCCTTAAAGGGACTTGCTGAGATGCCAAGAGGAAATTGCTGAGGTTTCAAGGCGTGGGGGAATTGTTGAGATGTCAAGTTTTTGGGGGGGGGAATTCTGTGGATTGGGGATTCCTTCCATGAGGGCTGCTTCTGATGGATATCTTTAGATAGGTGATTCATTGGGAAATTCTATCGATGGGGGATTCTTTCGATGGAGGGTTCTTTGAATGGGGGATTCTTTAGATGAAAGATTCTTTCGATAAAGGGATCCTTTGAATATGATGGGATTGTTTGGACGGGGATTCTTTAGATGAGGGGATTCTTTGGCCTAGGATTTTATTGATGGGGGATTATTTAGATGGGAGATTCTTTGGATTCTTTGGATGGAGATTATTTGGAGTATGATTCTTTAGATTATTTGGACGGGGTTCTTTAGATGAGGGGACTCAGATTCAGATTCTTCAGATTCAATGATTCTTTTGATGGAGGTTTATTTGGATGAGTGAATCTTTGCATTATTTTGATCGGGATTCTGTGGATGGGGATTATTTGGATTGGGATTCTTTGGAGGGGGATTTTTCGGATATGGATGGAGGTCGGGGATTCTTTGGATATGGATCGATGGGGTGATTCTTTGGATAGGGATGGATGGGGGGGATTCTTTGGATAGGGATGGATAGGGGGATTCTTTGGATAGGGATGGATGGGGGGGATTCTTTGGATAGGGATGGATAGGGGGATTCTTTGGATAGGGATGGATGGGGGGGATTCTTTGGATAGGGATGGATGGGGGGGATTCTTTGGATGGGGGATTCTTTAGATGGGGGATTCTTTGGATAGGGGATTCTTTGGATGGGGGATTCTTTGGATGGGGGATTCTTTGGATGGGGGATTCTTTGGATGGGGGATTCTTTGGATGGGGGATTCTTTGGATGGGGGATTCTTTGGATAGGGGATTCTTTGGATGGGGGATTCTTTGGATGGGGGATTCTTTGGATGGGGGATTCTTTGGATGGGGGATTCTTTGGATGGGGGATTCTTTGGATGGGGGATTCTTTGGATGGGGGATTCTTTGGAAGGGGGATTCTTTGGATGGGGGATTCTTTGGATGGGGGATTCTTTGGATGGGGGATTCTTTGGATGGGGGATTCTTTATATGGGAGATTCAGTTGGGTGAAATTTTATTGCGTGGGAAAACTGTGGCTGGAGTTTGGACGAAAAGCCCAACGGGGGTTGGAATTGGCTAGCTGAGGAAATGTTTCACTAATCTTGCTGGGGGTACTTTCTATCAGAAGATGCTTGCTATCAGAAGGACGCTTGCTCTTAGGGGATGCTTGCTCGGAAGAGAATTCTAAGATGTCGAGATTTACAGGGGGAATTGTTGAGATAAAATCTTACCTAGGGGAATTAATGAGATGTGAAGGCTTAGGGGTAAACTGCTGAGATGTCAAATCGTGTCGGGGAATTGCTGAGATGCTAAGGCTTAAGAGGGACTTGCTCACATGTCAAAGCTTGGGAAGGAGAATTAATCAGATGTCAAGGCTAGGGGGAATTGCTGAGATGTCAAGGCTTAAGAAGGAATTGCTGAAGTGTCAAGTCTTGGGGAGGGGAATCGCTGAGATGCCAAGGCTTTGGACGGGGAGAAATTGCTAAGATGTCAAGACTTACTGGAGGAATTACTGAGATATGAAGGCTTACTGGGGGAATTACTGAGATATGAAGGCTTACTGGGGTAATTACTGAGATGTCAAGGCTTGGGGAGTGGAATTACTGAGATGTCAAGGCTTTGGACGGGGAGAAATTGCTAAGATGTCAAGGCTTGCGCTGGAATTGCTGAGATGTCAATGCTTGGGGTAAATTTCTGAGGTGTCGAGTCTTGGGGGGATTTCTATGGATTGATGATTCTTTGGGTGAGGGATGCTTATAATGGATATCTTTGGATTGGTAATTCATTGGGGAATTCCTTCGATAGGGCATTGTTTCGATGGAGGGTTTTTTTTTAATGGGGGATTATTTAGATGAAGGATTCTTTAGATGAGGGTTATTTTCACGGGGTTTCTTTAGACGAGGGAAATCTTTGGCCATGAATTCTATTAATAGGGGTATTATTTGGTGGGGGATCTGTGGATTATTTAGATGGGATTCTGTGGATGGGGATTATGATGTGAATTATTTGGATGGGGATTCTTTGGCGGGAGATTCATTGGATATGGATGGATGTGGGATTCTTTAGATAGGAATGGATGGGGAAATTTTTTTGATAGGGATGGATGGGGGGATTCTTTGGATAGGGATGGATGGAGGATTCTTTGGATGGGGATTCTGTGGATGAGGGATTCTTTGGATGGGGATTCTGTGGATGAGGGATTCTTTGGATGGGGATTCTTCAGATAAGGGGCTTCTGTAGACGGGGGATTTCTTGAGTAAGGGATTCATTGGATGGGGAATTCTTCAGATGGGAGGATTCCTTGAATGGGGAATTCTTCGGATCAATGATTCTATCCATGGGGGTTCTTGGGATGGGGGATTCCTTGCATGTGAGATTCTTTGCATCGGGGATTTTGTGGATGGGGAAAACTGTGGTTGGAGTTTGGACGGAAAGCCCCAACGGGGGTTGGAATTGGCTAGTCCATCCATCCAATATACTAAAAATCAAAACTATGTACCTACCTACCTATCTATAGGAACCTTCGTGTAACTTGGCTCTACATGGTCGGAATTTCGTGGGGTTTTCTGCATTCGATGCGTATTGATGGCGCGCTGGTACACGAAATTTCGCTAAGAAATTGCTTCATTTTTTCGGGTTTAAATATTCGAAAAACTCGATTTTTGTCCCGCATTTTTAAGTTCAAACAGTTCTTTCCAATTGAGAAGCATTCTGACTGCCGATGGAATTGTATTGCATCATAACTCAGTGCCAACTGTAGCATTGGTTCTCTACACTGGCGTGGAGAGCTACAAGCGTTGAAAGGTTGCGCAACACATTTTAGTTATTGAATTGAAGGGCGAGTCCTGGGCATTGGCTTAGTTGTTAATTTTTCAATGCATCAACTTGCAGGCCTCTCACTGTAGCTGGCGCTGAATGTACACCTTATGAAGTTGACTGCTTTCAAGCAGGAATGTTCAATCGTTGTTTGTGCTTCGAGTTTTTCACTTTCAGAGGAGAGCCTTGCATCGCTGGAAAGAGCCAGAAATGCTCAGTTCGGGAATATAATTTGTTTGCTGAGATTCGAAAAATTAAAAGCACAGCATTAAAAAGAAGATTTTTATGCATTTTCAAGCCAGCGCCATTGGATTTCAATTTAGATTGCGTAACCATATTGGCGACTTTAATTGTTGACTTTAATAATTGAAACTGATATTGACTGCCTGAGAAATTGATTATGTCATAACTTGCTTCGAGTGATTTCTACTCTATGCTTAGGGTTTTTAGTGTTGAATGATATAAGTGCTACAATTCATGTTATCAAAACGATGAGAGCTAGCCTAGAGGTGAACAGACTGAACTGCTAATGCATCGACGTGGGTTCGAATTTTTAGAGTGTAAAACTTTTTTTTATTAAAAATTTTAATTTCAAGACAGTTAAAGGAAACTTTAAAAAAACGTCAGGTAAATCAGGTAAAAGAGAAAAAGCTACGAGTGTTCATGTAGTATATTCAAATTTTTTTATTAAACTTTAAATTTTGAAAAGGATTATTGCACTAGATAAGAAATTAATTATTGTACTAACTGAGGAAATTGTTTTACTATCTCGCTTGGGGTACTTTATATCAGGGGATGCTTGCTATGGGGATGTGTAGGGGATGCGTAGGGGGAATTACTGAGATGTCAAGGCTTAGGAGGAAATCGCTGAGATTTCAAGGCGTGGGGGGGATTTCTGAGATGTCAAAGCTTAAGAGAGAATTACTGAGGTGTCAAGGCTTGCGCCGGCATTGCTGAGATGTCAAGTCTTTGGGGGGGATTCTATGGATTAGGGATTCTTTTCATGAGGGCTGCTTCTAATGGATATCTTTAGATAGGCGATTCATTGCGAAATTCCGTCGATGGGGGATTCTTTAGATGAAGGATTCTTTCGATAAAGGGATCCTTTGGATATGGGATTATTTGGACGGGGATTCTTTAGATGAGGGGATTCTTTGGCCTAGGATTCTATTGATGGGGGATTATTTGGATGGGAGATTCTTTGGATTCTTTTGATGGGGATTTTGATGGGGATTCTGTGGATGGGGATTATTTGGAGTCGGATTATTTGGATTATTTGGACAGGGTTCTTTAAATGAGGGGATTCTTTGGCCAATGATTCTTTTGATGGAGGTTTATTTGGATGAGAGAATCTTTGCATTATTTTGATCGGGATTCTGTGGATGGGGATTGTTTGGATTGGGATTCTTTGGAGGGGGATTCTTTGGATTTGGATGGATGGGGTGATTTTTCGGATAGGGATGCATAGGGGGATTCCTTGAATATGGGATTCATTGGATGGGGAATTCTTCGGATCGGGGATTCTATCGGAGGGGGTTCTTTCGATGGGGATTCTCTGCATGTAAGATTCTATTGATGGGCAATTCTTTAGATAGGAGGATTCCTTGAATGGGGAATTTTTCGGATCGGGGATCTTATCGATGGGAGGTTTTTGGATTAGAGGTTTTTGCATGTGAGATTCTTTGTACGAGTATCGTGGACGCTATGGGTGGTGGATGGGGGCCGTAGCCCAGCGGTAGCACAGCTGCTCTGGTGTGCCAGCGACCCAGGCTCGATTCCAAGTGCAGTCACATTAATTTGGGGCTGAATTGGAATCTCGGCTTCGCTCCGCTCGTGCAATTAACGGCCTTGAGAGCCAACCCCCCCCCCCCCAAGGCACAGTAAAGTGTACATGCCTAACGATAATATAAAGTTAGGGCCGCTGTACACTCCTGTGTGAGTGTGTGCCTGCGTACGTATCCGCGCGCTTGTATGCCTGCTCAGGGGAGTCGGCGGAATGGGCAGCAATGCCTCTCGCCGGTTGTGTTCCTATGTTCCTATGTCGCTTAAAGTTCGCCAGGGTGCACACAACCCCCTGCCTTTAATAAAAAATAGGTGGTGTGGTGATTCTTTGGATGGGGGATTCCTTAGATGGGAGATTCAGTTTGGTGAAATTTTATTGCGTGGGAAAACTGTGTTTGGAGTTTGGACGAAAAGCCCATAGGGGGTTGGAATTGGCTAACTGAGGAAATTGTTTCACTAATCTTGCTGGGGGTACTTTCTATAAGGGAATGCTTCCTATAAGAAGGACGCTTGCTCTTAGGGGATGCTTGCTCGGAGGAGAATTCTAAAATGTCAAGATTAACAAGGGGAATTATTGAGATACATGTATAAAATCTTGCCTAGGGGAATTAATGAGATGTTAAGGCTTAAGAGGGACTTGCTGAGATACCAAGGCTTGTTGGGGGGGGTAATTGCTGAGATGTCAAGTTTTAGGGATAAACTGCTGAGATGTCAAATCGTGTCGGGGAATTGCTGAGATGCCAAGGCTTAAGAGGGACTTGTTCAGATGTCAAAGCTTGGGTGGAATTGCCAAGATGTCAAGGCTCAAGAGGGAGTTCCTGAGATGTCAAGTCTTGGGAAGGAGAATTACTCAGATGTCAAGGCTTGGGGGAATTTCTGAGATGTCAAGGCTTGGGGGGAATTGCTGAGATGTGAAGGCTTAAGAAGGAATTGCTGAGGTGTCAAGTCTTGGGGAGGGGAATCGCTTAGATGCCAAGGCTTTGGACGGGGAAAAATCGGTAAGATGTCAAGGCTTGCGCCGGAATTGCTGAGATGTCAATGCTTGGGGTAAATTTCTGAGGTGTCGAGTCTTGGGGGGGATTTCTATGAATTGATGATTCTTTGGGTGAGGGATGCTTCTAATGGATATCTTTGGATAGGTGATTCATTGGGGAATTCCTCCGATAGGGCATTGCTTCGATGGAGGGTTATTTTTAATGGGGGATTATTTAGTCACAGGGGCAGCGGAGCCTAATATTTTTGAGGGGGCACCGGGCACAGGGCAAGGGGGAGCACAGGTACCTTTGTAACTGCTAATTAGGGCCTAAAAATCTGAAAAGCACTAAAAATTATCGCGTGGACTCATTTTCTGGGGGGGGGGCACGTGCCCCCGGTGCCGCAAGCTCCCGCCGCCCATGTATTTAGATGAAGGATTCTTTAGATGCGGGTTATTTTGACGGGGGTTCTTTACGAGTAGATGAAGCATTCTATTGATAGGGGGATTATTTAGAGGGGAGATCTATGGATTATTTGGATGGGGATTCTGTGGATGGGGATTGTGATGTGAATTATTTGGGGGAGGAATCATTGGATATGGATGGATGGGGGATTCTTTAGATAGCAATGAATGGGGAAATTTTTTTGATAGGGATGGAGGGGGAATTATTTGGATGGGTATTCTTTCGATAGGGGGCTTCTGGGGCTTCTGTAGACGGGGGATTTCTTGAATAGGGGATTCATTGGATGGGGAATTCTTCAGATGGGAGGATTCCTTGAATGGGGAATTCTTCGGATCGGTGATTCTATCGATGGGGTTCTTTGCATTGGGGATTTTGCGGATGGGGAAATCTGTGGTTGGAGTTTGGACGGAAAGCCCCAACGGGGGTTGGAATTGGCTAGTCCAATATACTAAAAATGGTCTGTCTGTGTCTATCTATCTATCTATGTGATCGATTAGAGAAAAAATGGCTGGACCGATTTTGTTCGAACTTGCACTGTTCGATCAGAAATTTTCCCGTGACTGTACAGGCTAAGAAATTGCTCGATGCTAAAGGCATTAAATATTCGAAAAACATGCTTTTTTGCAAAGGTCAAGCAAACTTTTCGACTTGAAATGCATTGTAAGAATGCTAGAGAAAAAACTGACTGGTTGAATTCTGATTCTGAAATAGATTGCATCATAACTGAATTGTAACTCCGACTTGAATTGAAAATGCAGTTTGGAAGCGTAGCACCAGACTTGATTTAAATTGCGTAACCATGCATATTGTTAACTGATACTGACTGACTGAGAAATTGATTATGTCATAACTGCTTCGTGTGATTTACTCTATGCTTGGATTTTAAAGTGTTGAATTATATAAGTGCAAAATTTGATGTTATCAAAACGATGAGAGCTAGCCTAGAGGTGAACAAACTGAACTGCTAAATGCAGCAACGATGGTTCGAATTTTCATAGAGTATAATTTTTTTAATTAAAGCTTTTCAACGTCAGGAAAACTAAAAGACTTTTTAAAAAGAAGCGTCATGTAATGAATCATAGAAGCGTCATGTAAACAATCATAGAAGCGTCATGTAAACAATCATAGAAGCGTCATGTAAAAAATCATAGAAGCGTCATTTAAAAATCATAGAAGCGTCATGTAAACAATCATACAAGCGTCATGTAAACAATCATAGAAGCGTCATGTAAAAAATCATAGAAGCGTCATGTAAACAATCATAGAAGCGTCATGTATACAATCATAGAAGCGTCATGTAAAAAATCATAGAAGCGTCATGTAAAAAATCATAGAAGCGTCATGTAAAAAATCATAGAAGCGTCATGTAAAAAATCATAGAAGCGTCATGTAAACAATCATGGAAGCGTCATTTAAAAAATCATAAAAGCGTCATTTAAAAAATCATAGAAGCGTCATGTAATGAATCATAGAAGCGTCATATAAACAATCATAGAAGCGTCATGTAAACAATCATAGAAGCGTCATGTAAACAATCATAGAAGCGTCATGTAAACAATCATAGAAGCGTCATGTAAACAATCATAGAAGCGTCATGTAAACAATCATAGAAGCGTCATGTATACAATCATAGAAGCGCCATGTAAAAAATCAAAGAAGCGTCATGTAAACAATCATAGAAGCGTCATGAAAACAATCATAGAAGCGCCATGTAAAAAATCATAGAAGCGTCATGTAAACAATCATAGAAGCGTCATGAAAACAATCATAGAAGCGTCATGTAAAAAATCGTAGCAGCGTCATGTAAAAAATCATAGAAGCGTCATGTAAAAAGTCATAGAAGCGTCATGTAAAAAATCATAGAAGCGTCATGTAAACAATCATGGAAGCGTCATTTAAAAAATCATAAAAGCGTCATTTAAAAAATCATAGAAGCGTCATGTAATGAATCATAGAAGCGTCATATAAACAATCATAGAAGCGTCATATTAAAATCATAGTAGCGTCATATAAACAATCATAGAAGCGTCATGTAAACAATCATAGAAGCGTCATATAAACAATCATAGAAGCGTCATGTAAACAATCATAGAAGCGTCATGTAAACAATCATAGAAGCGTCATGTAAACAATCATAGAAGCGTCATGTATACAATCATAGAAGCGCCATGTAAAAAATCATAGAAGCGTCATGTAAACAATCATAGAAGCGTCATGAAAGCAATCATAGAAGCGCCATGTAAAAAATCAAAGAAGCGTCATGTAAACAATCATAGAAGCGTCATGAAAACAATCATAGAAGCGTCATGTAAAAAATCGTAGCAGCGTCATGTAAAAAATCATTGAAGCGTCATGTAAACAATCATAGAAGCGTCATGTAAGAAATCATAGAAGCGTCATGTATACAATCATAGAAGCGTCATGTAAAAAATCATAGAAGCGTCATGTAAAAAATCATAGAAGCGTCATGTAAACAATCATAGAAGCGTCATGTAAACAATCATAGAAGCGTCATGTAAACAATCATAGAAGCGTCATGTAAAAAATCATAGAAGCGTCATGTAAACAATCATAGAAGCGTCATGTAAACAATCATAGAAGCGTCATGAAAACAATCATAGAAGCGCCATGTAAAAAATCGTAGAAGCGTTATATAAAAATCATAAAAGCGTCATTTTTGAAAAATCATAGAAGCGTCATGTAAAAAATTGTAGCAGCGTCATGTAAAAAATCATAGAAGCGTCATGTAAACAATTATAGAAGCGTCATGTAAAAAATCATAGAAGCGTCATTTAGAAATTATAGAAGCGTCATGTAAACAATCATAGAAGCGTCATGTAAAAAATCATAGAAGCGTCATGTAAACAATCATAGAAGCGTCATGTAAACAATCATAGAAGCGTCATTTAAAAATCATAGAAGCGTCATGTAAACAATCATAGAAGCGTCATGTAAACAATCATAGAAGCGTCATGTAAAAAATCGTAGAAGCGTCATTTAAAAATCATAGAAGCGTCATGTAAACAATCATAGAAGCGTCATGTAAACAATCATAGAAGCGCCATGTAAACAATCATAGAAGCGTCATGTAAACAATCATAGAAGCGTCATGTAAAAAATCATAGAAGCGTCATTTAAAAATCATAGAAGCGTCATGTAAACAATCATAGAAGCGTCATGTAAAAAACTAATGAAAGTGTCTTTTAAAAAATTAAGAAGCATCATGGTAGAATAAAAGAAGCGTCATGTCAGACATGAAGGGTGTCATGTAAAAATTAAATGCAGCTATAATGCTGTGCTGGGGAGAAAAAAACTGAGACATAAAGGCTCTCAGAGAATAACTGAGATTACGGGAGGGGGGGTTTCTGAGATGTCAAAGCAAAAGTCAGAAGCTACTTCAAAGTTCATGTACTTTACTCATTTTTTATTGCATTCTTTGTTGGCTCGCCACGGGGGGCGCTGATAGAAGAAGAGTCATGTAAAAAATAAAAGTAGCACTACAAGCGTATGTATACATAAAAGAAAAGTCATGTTCAAGTTAAAAGATTCATTTGGGAATTGCTACGATGTCAAAGCTTGGTGGAAATCGTTATAGTGCTTGATTCTTAAAGAAGGAATCACTAAAATGTCAAGGCTTAGGGGAGAAGAATTGCTGAGATTTCAAGGCTTTAGGTTGGGTTAAAGTTAGGTTTAGGTCAGGTGTGGGTTGAGGGTTATATTTTATCGGGTTTCAAGGTTAACAGAATAACAGGGGATTTTTTAGATTTCAAGGTTTATGGGGGCCATCGCTGACATGTTAAGGCTTACGGGGGGAATAGCTGAGATGTCAAGGCTCACGGGGGTATAAATGAGATTTCAAGGCTAAAGTCAGAAGCTACATGTAGTTTATTGAAAACTTTTTATTACATTATTTGATGCCTCCTCAGGGGAGGGATCGCTGATAAAAAAAGTGTAATGTAAAAAATAAAAGAAGCTTCATGTCGAAGTTAAGATATTCATTTGGGAATCCCTACGATGTCGAGGCTTGCAGGGAATCGCTATAATGCTGTAGTAGTGCTATTATGACTCTTAGAGAGAATTACTGAAATTTCAATGCTTTAGGGTTAGGTTAAGGTTAGGGTTAGGGTTAGGGTTAGGCTAGGGTTAGGGTTAGAAGGTTGACAGATATTTTTAGATTTCCAAGGCTTATTGGGGGCATTGCTGAGATGTCAAGGGGGGAAGTTGATATGTTAAAGCTTGTGGGGGGATTATTGACATGTCAAGGCTTACAAGGTTTGACAGGAGATTTTTTAAGATTTCAAGGATATATATGTAGCTTATTAAAAAAACGTGTATTGCATTTCTTTGGCTCCCCAACGGGGGGCGTAGATTGCTAGTAGAATCTAAGGCTATATTTTTCTAAAATGTTCACACTTAATTCCAATTTGATGTACATGGATAAAAATATTACAATATAACTTCAGGAGGGCTACGGCTACTCTGATGCAACGCTTCGGCAACATCGTTCTACAACGCCAGAGCTGACGGCAATTCTGCATGCCCATTCCACACTGACTCCTAAGCACAGACAAGCGCGCCAATACTGTACCCAGGCACGGATGCACTGATACACACACTCGCAACAGAATGTACCGCGTCACCGACTTTCTAATCATCTGGCATGTACATTCTCTGTGACTTGGGGGCTGGCCCTCATGGGTGCGAAGCACACAACATCCTCCTGGCTTCAAAAGGTTAACTAGATTTCAAAACAACGCTAAGATCACATTGAACACATTTTCCAATAAGAAATTGTTTAAGTTATGTTGTAATGGAATTAGTTTCGAATTCATGTAAAACATGCGCTGTACGTGTTGCTAAAAAGCGATTTTAGAGTACCAAATAAAATACCTATGATCTATTGGCGATACGTAGGCCATTTGGATTTGTTTAACTTATTCAAAATCGAGATCGCGCTGCGCAATGTAAATGCTTCCTAAATATCAGATTTACATATCAGATCGAAAGTTAGACGACGTCTCCAGCACGTATTTTCTAGGACATAGAAACGACCTTTTAAACGAATCGAATTCATTTATGATCCTTGAAGATGCAATTGATTCAGCAAAAATGGTTAATAAATAATTATAGAAGCATATAATTAGTCCAATATTTAGTAGAAACAATTAGCTTCTTGGAGGATCATAAATGAATTGGATTCGTCTGAAGGACGTTCCTACGACCTAAAAAATACGTGTTCGAGACGTTTAACTTTCGGTTGGATTTGTAAATTTGTTATACGGGCTCAGCTTTGAAGTATCAAATTTATTGTCTCGTTTCTCATACGTCATATGTAGTTTCTAGTGCATGAGAGGGAGACATTCCTGCTCTACTGCAATGCGTCATAATTCACGATAAAAGTTAAAAAACTTTGAACCAAAGTGCGAAAAATTGAAAATTTACGAGGGGTGTTGCAAAAGTTTCTGGATTTCCTTTAGGCAAATTTCTCAACGCAATGATAACAAGGGAAATTTCTGGGTAATATTCTAAAACGATTGGTCAAAAGCAGTAAAGGAACACATTATTATGTTTTATTAGTGTCAAGCGTAACAAAAAGCAACAATTTAAAACACGTTGCAATCAATCAGTGTCCCTTCATCATAAATCAATGTACCAAAGTTCCAGCTGCCATCGATCCCTACCAATCACTATCACTGTCACTGATGTCGTTCTTTCTGTCTGGCCCGGCACTGTTGCACTCCACATATTCACCGTTAAATGCCATACACTTCAGATAGCGTTCGATCAGATTGTCAAACCCAGCCTTCCAGAAGCTGGAGTCCAGCTGGTGCAGCGATGCGTTAGCGGCGTCAATGACCTCCTGACGTGTCGTGAAAACTTGCCCACGCATTGGCAACTTTATTGGACCGAAGAGATGGAAGTCGGCAATCGCGAGGTCGGGGCTGTAGGCTGGGTGACTTAGTGTAGAGTGTTCTACCTCCCGTAAGAAGACATAAAAGTGTTAATGTACTACTCACACATTTTATTTAGTAGTAAATTGAAGAGCATGAATAAAGGTATGCTTTGAACTATAAGTATATTCGGACTAACCAATAGGAAGAGAGAGACCTCGAGCATGCTAATTTTAGAAATCACCCAATCACGTGCGACCAACAACTGTCAATTCAAACCCCACCTTCAAGTCATCATTTTGTTTGCACTCGGGTTGCACCCGGATGAACCAATCAAAGTCTACCAGCTACGGTAACCAATCATGCGCTTTTACAGTAGACTAGTTGCGCAACTTTCTACCCTGTCATGCTTGACAGCCACCGAATCGTGACCCTTTGACATTTGCGAAGACAGTGATGTACGACCTCGAGAGAGGTCTGAACGCCTATAAATACAAGTGGTCCGGAACGGACCCGGAGCCAGAAAATCTCCAAGGGAGAGAAGCTCCGAAGAGGAAGCTCTAGTGAAGCCTTCCTGAAGAAACTCGCGTCGTGGACGAGTTCTTGCGGTAAGCCTTACTCATTTGCGCCCGTTGGTTGAGACGTCTCGCTCAAGTCTATTGAGACTTGAGTTTATTTGAGTCTGCTGAGACTCTTGAGTCTGTTTAGACTCCACTGGTTGCAGTCTCCAGAAGGACTGCCCCTGATAGATCTTAGAAGACTATCAGTGGTTTCCGGAGCCATACCTAGAGTGCATAGAGGCACTACTAGAAGGAGTAGGCTTATATTAAACCGCAGTTTGGCGCAGGGATCCCCATTGTTAATTTGGAAGCTTCCGATTGGTCCGAACTACAGATACCGGCCGGCAAGAAGTCAAGAGGACAAAGGAGATAACGGACCAGATCAACTGTTACCAGGTGCCTAAACTTCCTGAAGGACAGGAAAGTTACTGATCGCGATACTACGGACGAGGATTATTACGAGAGCTCTCATTTAAGGACTCAAAGGTAATTGAATACCTTCATTTGATTACTGGGTTGCCTAGCTACAGAGCTAGAAGTGATTGTTCCTTGATTACAGTTGAGGACTGGTAATAAGGAACACATCAATTGGTGATCTCGCCCTCTCGGCACTACTCAAACTTTTGAGCAATAGCCTGGCCAAGCTATTGTAAAGTGACGAAAGAGCGACTTAATTAATTTTGCGCGCACGTGTTAGAGGTAACACTTTTCGACACTTTTCGATTTTTGTACGATTTGAAACTCGAGTAAAAGCTTAGGTATACAGGCTTGAGTACCTGTCAATTTTGAGTAACGTTTGAGCACGCGTGTTAAATTTTTGTTTTTATCGAGCTCGAGCAAGAGTAAACCTTAAACAAAACCGAAAACAACGTCCGGTACACTGAAAACAAACCGAAAAATAATCAATACACACTAAAACAAAACCGAAATTAAAAACACTTGACGAAAGCTAAAACAAACCGAAATTTGATAAAACGTGACAAGGCACGTCACGAAGACAAGAAAGGCCTTTGAAAAAAGCAAGAAGCAGCTGCACTTCAAGCACTTTAAAGATACACTTTGCGGGACGCCGCATAAGTGCGAAAATCAGCCAGCGAATAAGAGGTCAGAAAAAGCAGCCAAAAGCCGAATTCCGCTCAAGGTCAGACATAACAAATTGAGGTGTCAAAAGCACCGCAAGACAATCAGTTACAACCGAAGTTTATTTCGAAAGAAACACCACACTGGAAGATCCATTACAAATCGACCCAGACCTAGAGCTACCGTTCTATCCCATCAACAACATGGCGCGGCGCAATCCAACGGTGCACAGAGATATCAAAGAGACAGTTGGCACCTTTTCTATGGAAAAAGACTTTAACACCTTTGTTGATCATTTTGACCTGGTATGTAGGGAATACAACCTACAAAATCCAGAAAAAGCGCAACTGTTGCCACCACTCCTCCAAGGCACTGCACGAGAGATTTATGGTAAACTAGATGCGGCAACACAGCAAAACTACCCAGCATTAATCATTCAACTGCGCGCGCATTTCAACCGCTGTGGCACAAACAGATCAGTGCTACTGCACAAGTTGCATAACAGAAGGATGCAGCCAACCGAATCCTTCCTGACCTTTGTGGACGACATCCGTCAGATAATTAAGGCACTGCATCAGCCAACACTGCCAGCTGCAGACCAACCACCTCTGGGTGCGGCAGAATTAGCCGCTAGAGAGCGACAGCGATTGATGGATCGCGAACAAAATCTGATTCTGCACGTAATAAACAATGCACAGCCGTCACTCCGAGATAGACTTCTACGCGAAAACATTGAAACCGAGGAAGACCTTTTACGGTGCGGAATGCAGTGGGAAGCAAGCGCTCCACTAATGACAACCGGCAACACAGAAGTGCAGAAACTGACACAGCAACTAAACAAACTGATGCAACATCAAACAGCCGTTATCGCCGAACAAAAAAGACGAAATGAACGAGCCCAAGCCAGATGCTATTACTGTGGACGAGAAGGACACTACCAAATACATTGTCCTCATCGGTCAACAAGAAATGACATGCAGCGACAGCCATTCAACAGAAGGAAGCCGCAAAAACCATGGCAACAACATCAAAATTGGCAGCAGCAAAACACGAAACGCTTCGGAAACAATGGCTACAGACCGCGAAACACCAGATACATGCCCAAGCAACCAACGCAAGCGATGCAACGATATGCAAACGCCATCACGTACACACCGGAAAGCGAACAGCAAGAGCAGCAAGTCTTCACGATAGACGACTTAGAAATGGACTTCACTATCAATGAAATCGACTGGCTCGATGCGGAGAGCAGCGAAAAGACAAAAAACATCAGCATGGTCGAAATGAAAGAAACTAACATTGACAGCGAAGAAGAAAAGACAGAAGTGAGCACAGAAAAAACATTGTCAAGCGACATCAGTGAAAGAAAAGAAGAAACAAACAAAGGCAACGACAAAGAACTGGCAACGAAGGATGACAACGAAAGAAGCAACGACGGAAATACAGAGATGGAAGAAGAACAGCAAGAAGAAAGCAGCGATCACGATTATGAGATGCAGAATGACGCTGATGACAACCAAGCCGCCGACAAAGAACATGAAGACGGAAGGCACAAAGGAATGGAAGAAAGAAATCTAAGCTCCGACAGCGATCAATGCTACGAGATCCGCTATAAACGAAATGGTGAAGCCTACATCAAACGGTCGACTACAAGGCCGAAGTGAGGTACCGCAGACAATGGAGTGACACAACTACAACATCGGAAGAAAGCAAGGAAGAAAATGATGAAGACGACAAGCAGCGGAACGAATCGGATGCCTTGCGCTCGGAAACGCCAATGGAACAAGAGGAAGAATACGATGCGGACGTAGAAGATAACGAATGGCAGCCGCAGCCAATGCCAGCAAAGACAACGGCAACGTTCAGAAAATGGCGATCTGGATATTCTGGATCATCATAATACTACTGACGGCAGTAGTCACCAAAGCAACAGCAATGGAAAACCAATGATATGTCCAACGGATGCGCATATCCAACCGATGATCTACAAGATACCAACCGACATCAAATGCAGCTACTTCAAGACAAATCAGACGAAGCCAAAGAAGATCACAATTGATCTCTACAAAGCTAACATCAAGAAGCATCGACAACTCGGAATAGTGTGCTTTAGAGACAAGCACCTAGTGGAAAAAGTTTGGCGAGGACAATGGAACAGAATTCGATTTTGGCAACACGAACTACATGTGTCGCACGCTGAATGTCTACAATGGAACCAAACACTGTTCTCAAAGGATGGTCAGCTAGAACCGGATGAGAAAGTGGGGGAGGCACAACTTTACCGAACGAAAACTCAGCAAACGGACGATATGTACACTTTTCGGAAGCATGGACTAACTACATGACACGAAACAGTTACCTAATCAGGAATATTCCATTCTACCACAATCCTTTTGAAAAAATGGAGTCGCTACAACTGCAATTAAGTGACTGCCGATACAGCAAAGGATGGTGTCCAACGCCGATACTGCGGAATGAGGAACTATACAGCTTACCGTTGAGTCCAACATATCATCAAGACTATCGATGGCAAATAATACGCAGAGGCGACTCACGATATGAAGAACCATCTAAGTCACGACAATACTTCTTCGCGTGGGAAGTTGAGCCGGAAATTGACTGCAAGCTTCAAAAGTATCACACAGTTGAAGGAGGTCTACTGTCAAACACGTTTTTGGCAAAGTCAGGAGACTTGGCACTGACGTTTCAAAAGAAACCAGTCGAGCAAAAACTGAAATGCAAGGATACAGACAAGACACTATTCATCTCGGAACAAGAGATACCAGTCTACGTAAAAGAAGACGACAAACAAACCTTTCTGGCGATCATCAACGGAACGTATCAACAGCAGGAACAACAGAACAGACGACGACGAGACATCGAACGTCCCAAACTGGTGTCAAACCGACTACTGTCAGCAAAGATAACGGCTTTGGATCACAATCTACACAACCAGTTAAACCACTTGCATCGAACACTGGTCCAGCTAACTTGCAAAATGCACGCAATCAACTTAAATTATGCCAGACAAAACTACTATGTCAACCCTACGATGACTTTTCGTAAAATCACCGGAATGACGAACGTTTTGGCAGTTCCAATATACGAGCATCTGTTGATATACAAGTGCACGCCGATACAGCACTTTAACATCTTGCCGTCGAACACGTCAACAACCTGCTACGACAAGCCAAGGATTGAAGCGTTCTACGAAGGAAAACGAATTCAGGATTCTTGGACACGGTACACAACATCATAGTTGGCACCGCAATACCGAGACCCTGCACCACGGCAGCAAACTACTATCAACTGGACAATGCACTACACGTCATCAAAACAACTGGAACGACAGCAAACATCACAGAACCGGAAGTAATCGTCGACGAAAACTACGACATGGAGGATTTGAAAATCCGATTCAACAGAACGAAGTATACGCCATTCGCCGATATCCAACTTGACGAGATAACACCAGGATGGACGATCAACGACTTCTTGCAAGCGTTCATCACCCAACGCAAGATGATTCACCAGCTGTTCACAAGAAAGGACAAAGGAACCGGGACAGGAAGATTTCCCGTCCTTGTTTCAATGGACAGCGCCATCAAATCATTTTGGACAAACAGCTTCTGGGAGCTGCTCAATGGAAGAGGCAGTCTCTATCAAGGATTCATCTTCTACGGTGCTTGCATTGTGTGGATTGTCACGGCAATCTTCATCATTTCGTCGATCGTACGGTGCTTCAGTCAAACTTGTCCAAGAGCTAAGAAGACAGTTAATGCCATAATGCAAAGAACGACAACGGAAGGCGACAACAGTTTAGAACTAACAGAAACTGCACATCGTGAGGTTCAAGGGCAACCGACACTAGCAACGCGGCTATATCCATCGATTCCGACAACACCAACGGCACCAAGAATACAACCACCCAACTATCAAGCAGAACAGCAAGACCCAAAATGGCCAGAGAACTACGTATGTACTCTACACGCCGAAATTGGCAAAGCCATGGCTCAAGTGGTAATCAACAATCTACCATGTCGAGCGCTACTCGACTCCGGCAGCTCCATCACAGTTATATCAAAACAACTGTGCAACAAGCTACGACTTGCTCTACGGCCAGCAACAATCGCAGTTGCAGGAGCAGGAGGACATTCGCTAAACATTCTGGGAAAAGCCGACATTGATTTAAGAATCGCTAATAAACACTTGACAGTTCCAACGTACGTCATCGACAGACTCCCAAACCAGGACGTTATTGTTGGCATCGACACGTTCAAGCAGCTTCGACTACCATTGACCTTCGACTTCAATAAGCAAACGTTCAAGATCGACTCGGTAGAACAACCATTGATCAACCAGATCCGAGTACTACCAAAAGTAACATTGCAACAAGATGTCATCATCCAACCGGAGAGCGCCTGCTGGATAAAGGCAAAGGCAACTAACGCAACGGAGGAAGCAATGATATTCGACCCAAACAGAAGAGTCACGGCTAAACACCAAATTATGATGCCTACGGCACTAGTACTGGTTGCAAAAGATAAACAGCTGCCAGTACAAATATTCAACCCGAACACAGAAACGGTTCATCTACGACAAGGAATGTGCATCGGTCATCTCAACACCCAAGCATCGGTTATGCTGATTGAGCAAGCGACTCCACGACTAACAGAGGAAGAATTTCAAAAGAAGATCAATTTGGATGACAGCCCGATTACGGAACAGCAAAAGAGGAAAGTTCGACAGCTGTTGTGGAAGTACAACGACGCTTTCTGCCACCATGACTACGACATCGGACGAGCCAAGGACATCAAACAGGAAATCAAACTTCTGCCGCACACGGAACCAATTCAGTGCAAACCGTACCCGATCGCCAAGCATCTGCAACAGCACTTCGATGAGATTATCGACAAAATGCTGAAACACGGCATCATCAGCAAAGCCATTTCAGCATACTCATCACCATGTCTCTTGGTACAAAAGAAGGAGACTAACGAAAGACGACTCGTATGTGACTTCAGACTGCTGAACAAGTACATACCGACGGATCAGCAAAGCCTACCGAAGATCTCCGAACTACTAGCAAAGCTCAACACGGCAAAATTGTTCACAGTGTTCGACCTACGTCATGGATTTTGGCAAATTGAAATCGAGAAAGAGTCACGACAGTACACGGCTTTCAAAACCTACAATGGACAAGTATACGAGTACAATCGATCGCCGATGGGACTCAGCAACAGCCCAGCAACGATGAGCCGACTAACAGCATACATGCTTGCAGGATGCACGAACCTGTTGCACTATGTTGACGACATCTTGGCCTACGGAGAAGACTTCGAACGACTCTATGAAGCGACGGAGAAGGCCCTCGCGCTTATCAACGACAAGGTCTTAAGCTACAACCAACTAAATGCAAATTCTTCCGAGACAACGTGCGTTACCTGGGACATCAGGTGACAGCCAAAGGAATTTCACCGGACCCAGACAACGTGGATAAAGTGAAAAAGTTTCCTACGCCAACTAGCAAAACGAAGGTCCAATCATTTCTTGGACTTGCGCAATACTTCCGAAAGTTCTTACCCAACTTCGCGAAGACAGCAAAGCCGCTGTACGACCTGCTCAAGTTCGACAAATGGAAGCAGGAGAATTGGACACAAAAGCAACAAGAAAGTTTTGACGAAATCAAACGACAGCTGACATCAGACGCACTGCTACAGCATCCGGACTTCGACAAACCCTTCATCATCGAGACAGACGCCTCAGGAACGGGACTCGGAGCAGTCCTACTACAGGAAACTGAAGACAAAAAGGAACGACCTATAGCCTACGTCAGTCGAGCACTTAAACCGAATGAGACAAAATGGTCAGCTACGGAACGAGAACTACTAGGAGTTCTGTTCGCCCTACGACAGTTTCACTACTACATCTATGGATCTCCATTACAGACGATAGTACGCACAGATCATGCACCGCTGACCTACGTCGTAACTACAAAAGGACAAACAAACAACCGACTCATCAGGATGACACTCAAGATCCAGGACTACAACTACAAGCTCGTCTACAAACCAGGAATTACTAACAAGGCCGCGGACGCCCTGTCAAGAGCCTACGAAGTCAACGCCATTCATCCAATCCCTAACATCAAGGAATTGGTGGATGAGACTGAACACGACAACTTCTACATAGCAGTTAAAAACAACGACAAGGACATCAAGCTCAGCCCCGTGGAACGAAAATTCCTGCGCAAGCAGCGACAACATTTAACAATCAACAAGTCACGACTCTACTGGATGAGTGACAACAAACCTAAAATCTACATGCCATATTCGTTTAGGCAGGCAATTCTCAACGAGCTGCACGACAACCCACTCGCTGGACACCTGTCGGCAGCCAAAACCATTGCAAGAGTGGAGCAATACTACTTTTGGCCAAGCATGCATGGCGACATCAAGCAGTATTGCAACAACTGCCACTCATGCGCAGCATCAAAGACAGGACGACGACAAAAACCACAGCTACAATCGATACCAAAGTCAACAACTATGGACTGTCTCAGCATCGACATCACCGGACCGCTGCCACCGAGCTGTCTCCATGGCATAGCCTACACCTACATCCTAACAGCCTTGGACATTTTCTCAAAGTTTGCTATTGCCATACCAATACCGGACATCACAGCTCAGACAGTGGCAATGGGTTTCTTCAACGACATCATCTGCAAGTACGGTACGCCAAAGAACCTCACATCGGACAATGGATCGCAGTTTACGTCTCAACTCTTTCAGCAAGTGGTGAAGATCCTCAACATCACGCAGATCTACACATCGACCTACAATCCGAAGGCGAACATGGTTGAAAGGTTTCACCGCAACCTACACGAGATGATTACACACTTCGCGCATCAACAACCGGACGACTGGATCATCTATCTGCAAGCAGTAACAATGGCCTACAACAGCGCTATTCATCGATCAACGGACAATACGCCATTCTTTCTAATGTTTGGGCGAGACTTCCAGCCGCCAAACCTATTGGCACAGCAACTACTACCATCGCAATATGTGGAAGTCCCGACGTCCATTCAAAAGTTCGTCACGCAACTACACCTCGCATGGAAAGTAGCCAAGCACAACATCGACAATCAGGTGGCTCTAACCACCGGCACCGACACGAGATCGACAACTCTGACAGCCGGCGACATCGTCTACCTGCACTATCCGCCGCAACAGACGCACAAACACGCACAGAAGTACAAAGGACCATATCGAGTGGTCCAACTAACGTCATCGACAACGGCACGCCTGGCCAATGTGCAAGATCCTCATCAGCACCAATTCTACGTGCACATTCATCGACTAAAAAAGATCAACACTGACACGACAACGTTTTTACCGTCACTAGACAACGCTGATCGCACGCGTTCGGCGAACCGCCACATCGCAACAAAACACGAGGAGACACAAACATCAACCGAGAATCAGCAACATGGCTACAATCTGCGACCTCGTTAAGTTGCGAAAACAACCCGTGTAGAGACCGGGTCAGAATAGCTCTACAGCTTCGCAAGCTTGTCGTAAGAGGCGACTAATCTGAGCGACTTCAAACTTCAAGCGACGACGACAATGGGCAACGCACTGTCCAAACAGGCGCCCCAACTACAGCAACTCTATGAATGCCCAATATGTTTAACTGATGACTTGGCTGTCAAGCCACCAATTATTTGTGAAAACAGACATCGCATATGCGGACAATGTTTAAGCGACTCACATTATATTCAGCTCTGGCAGAATTGCCCGATAGGTAGAAGAGTTTGCGGCAGTGCGCCTATTGTTAGTCTTGGCGCACATGTCAATACTGTAACCAAAAACATTTCATTTGCATGCGTATACTTACCTTTAAATAACTTTTATAACTAACGCTCTTAACTACCCATTACTAAATACCTGTAACACTTGTGACAAAAGATTTTTATAAAGACATGCTCGTACTTTTTATGCGTTTCAATCCTCTATAATTTAAAACTCGGGACGAGTTTTTTGTAAACATGGGAGATTTTGTAGAGTGTTCTACCTCCCGTAAGAAGACATAAAAGTGTTAATGTACTACTCACACATTTTATTTAGTAGTAAATTGAAGAGCATGAATAAAGGTATGCTTTGAACTATAAGTATATTCGGACTAACCAATAGGAAGAGAGAGACCTCGAGCATGCTAATTTTAGAAATCACCCAATCACGTGCGACCAACAACTGTCAATTCAAACCCCACCTTCAAGTCATCATTTTGTTTGCACTCGGGTTGCACCCGGATGAACCAATCAAAGTCTACCAGCTACGGTAACCAATCATGCGCTTTTACAGTAGACTAGTTGCGCAACTTTCTACCCTGTCATGCTTGACAGCCACCGAATCGTGACCCTTTGACATTTGCGAAGACAGTGATGTACGACCTCGAGAGAGGTCTGAACGCCTATAAATACAAGTGGTCCGGAACGGACCCGGAGCCAGAAAATCTCCAAGGGAGAGAAGCTCCGAAGAGGAAGCTCTAGTGAAGCCTTCCTGAAGAAACTCGCGTCGTGGACGAGTTCTTGCGGTAGGCCTTACTCATTTGCGCCCGTTGGTTGAGACGTCTCGCTCAAGTCTATTGAGACTTGAGTTTATTTGAGTCTGCTGAGACTCTTGAGTCTGTTTAGACTCCACTGGTTGCAGTCTCCAGAAGGACTGCCCCTGATAGATCTTAGAAGACTATCAGTGGTTTCCGGAGCCATACCTAGAGTGCATAGAGGCACTACTAGAAGGAGTAGGCTTATATTAAACCGCAGTTTGGCGCAGGGATCCCCATTGTTAATTTGGAAGCTTCCGATTGGTCCGAACTACAGATACCGGCCGGCAAGAAGTCAAGAGGACAAAGGAGATAACGGACCAGATCAACTGTTACCAGGTGCCTAAACTTCCTGAAGGACAGGAAAGTTACTGATCGCGATACTACGGACGAGGATTATTACGAGAGCTCTCATTTAAGGACTCAAAGGTAATTGAATACCTTCATTTGATTACTGGGTTGCCTAGCTACAGAGCTAGAAGTGATTGTTCCTTGATTACAGTTGAGGACTGGTAATAAGGAACACATCATTAGCTGACGAAAGCCCAGCTCTTCCACCTTGGCGCGAGTGCGAGCAGCGGCATGCGGACGCGCGTTGTCCCAAAGGATGAACGGCTTCTGACGCATGATTCGGCGCTTGGATAGAAAGGCAGCACGCAGTTGCTCGAGCTGGTTAATCACATAGTCGGCATTGATTGTCTGGCCCTGCGGCAGGTAGTCGACGAGTAGCATGCCTCGCGCATTGAACCACACTGCACATGATGTTCTGGGTCCAGGCCGACTTCATGGCCTTTGTGTGTGGGTGCCGTCCCTTTGGCCCCCACTGCATCGACTGCTGCTTTGTCAGTGGATTAAACATTGCAGCGGCGTCTCGTCCATTGTGATTACAAGCTCCTTGAACTTCTCATCACCAAGCTCGTTCCAGACAGCCCAGTTGTCTGCCGAACATCGCACCCGTGCTTTTTTGTGTTCTTCTGTCAGCTCTCGTGGCACCCACTTAGCGCAAATCTTCGACCAGCCGTGGCGTTATAGAATGCGACTCACAGACAAGCAGTGAACGCCGCACACACTCTCCACTTCACGCACACATGCAGATGGGTTTGCCTCCAAATATTGGAGCACGGCAGCCGCATTGTTGTCACCTGTGCTGGAACGCGGACGGCCAGAGCGAGCAGCATCAGCGACGCTTGTTTGACCATCAGTAGCAAGTCAATGGTGGGCAAACACCTGTGTGCGACCCAACGCATAATCACCGAAAGAAGTGCAAACTTCGTTAAAAGTCTGCGTTGGTGTCTTACCCATGTGCTGACATGCCATAATAAAGCAACGTTGACTTTCTTTCGAATCAAAATCTGAGTGATTTTTTGGTCGGCTCATTCTCCGAGTGAAATCGTGTGAAATAACATAGACCCTCAGGCTTAACTTGGCTCTAATGTAGGCTGTGTTTGTCCTAGTCATGCAAAATTTTAGCCTGGCACGTATTAATAACCAAATAGTTTATGGATGAAAGCTCATCCAAATCTGATAAGAATTGTGCTTTAGGAAACACTAGTCCGGAAACTTTAGAAAATTTGAAAGAAAAAATATTTCTGGGAGACAGATAAATGTATTCGCATCCAATTGGTCCTTTTATAACTACTTAGCATTATTAGTAGTATAAATGCATTTTTCAACTGTTCAAAGAAGATTTTCGTGCTGAAACTCACCAAGTCATCTTCATGCTGTGACAATTTTGTATGACTACTACTTTTCTTTTGTTGATGAGTCGTGCAGCTGTCTATCAGGATTATGAAGTAGTATTGGTTTTGTCAGCCTAACTGAGAATAAAGCCATCCAAAGTGAAAATCCTGCCTACGCTGACTGCGAAGGGCCTGGCTGCGTGCAGCCTTAGTCTATGGGCCATAGACTATAAAGGACAAGCAAAGTGATAAAAAGCCATCCAATGTGAGAATCGATTGGTCTTTTAAAACTTTGCTTGTCCTTTATAGTCTATGGCTCATAGACTAGGCTGAACGCAGCTAGGCCCTTCGTATTCAGCGTAGGAAGGATTCTCACATTGGATGGCTTTTATCACTTTGCTTGTCCTTTATTGTCTATATAGAGCCAGCACAAAGCCAAGAGCGACAAGCGACAAACCAAGGAGGGAAATTCAAAGCGTGTGAATATAGTCGTGTGAAACTTGAATATTAAGGATTAAAGCAAAATAGTGGAAAACTTAATCTTATTAACAAGTCAACCAGTACATGCAGAAATATAATTAAGTAGAAAAAATAAATACCAATAATTACTTTGCAAAGACTTTCAAAAAGACAGAACACTGAGAGATGTACAAGAACTCAAGCCGTAACAATACAGTCCTTGATTAATGCAGCCCTTTAAGTAAATAAAATTATTTCAGAGCGAGGCGAGCTGTATTAAAAGTTAAATAATGCTAATGGTACGCTAATAGGCCTGTAAATTATTTCGCTCATGCAAAACAGAAGTGCATATTCATGCAAATATGAGCTAGAAGAAGCTGTACTCCGCAATGGTACTGCTTCCTGAATAGAGGCAAATATTTGGCTTAGGTATGTTTGCTTTTAGCTGCCTAAGCACTAATGTATTTGAGCCAATGTCAACGTCTGCTGTGTATTTAACACTCTTGGCTTTGAAGTATTTGACATTTGAGTGACGTAGCATTCCTATAACTGAGTGAAATTCTTCATTTATTGACTTATGGCATCATCATAATAACTAAATACATGTAGCTACAGCGATATGTTTGTGTTAATGTTTACCAAATTGCGCTCGAAGTAATTCCTTTGTCTGCAACCTAGCTTTGCAACCAAAGTTCATGTCTCAAAGTTGAGTTTCGTCCCTTCATTAACTTTCGTTGATCGATAGCCGAAGTCGCAGCCGAGCTGCAGGCGATCAGACAGTCGTGAAGGAGTTCAACAGCTTCCAGCATGGTCAGCAGCGAGCAGCCAAGGTACAGACCGAGTAATCCACCTGTGTCAGCAATCAGGTCGATAAAACTATACGACTTCTCAATGAGAACTGCTGAGCCGAGACTCTTGCCGGTGTACACTCGAATTCGCATCATTTGGTCTTGCAAGTAATTCGAGCCGACAACTATATTGCGGGTGGTCAAGTTATTCAGCAAGCTATTGGTTATGTTCAAGACTTCATCATAGCCAGGAAAGTGCGCAGCGGGATTTTCTAGCCTTTTCTCCTGAACGCGATACTGAAACCCGGCTAGAAGGTCGCGCTGAAAAGCGGAAAAGACTCGTGGCCAGTTGCTAAACGAGTAGGCGTACTTGAAACGGTCCGTCTGACAAGGCCGAAGTTTGGCGCAGTATTGATGAATGGCATTCTGATAATTCCAATATAAAGCTGGGTTGTTTTCTTTGAAAAACTGTTCAGCCGACGCCTGACCTGTGAGAACGCGGCTGGCATTCGAGCAGCTTCGAGCGTGGATAAACTTCCGATCGCGAGGTAACAGGTGACTCACACAGCCGCTTTGCTGCATCATGAGCTGGTTACTTCGTTCGGCCCGACAAAGGTACTCGCTAAATGCATAGGCCGTCTCGGTGTGATCGTACGGACTGATGATGCGACTGGGCTCAGGGCTACTCGAGCACTGCATTCCTTTGCCAGAATGAGCCTCTCATCTCGAGGTCGATTCGATAGTCTTTTCCAGCGCTGAGCTGAATCATGGACTCGGAGTCCGGATAGTGACCAGGTCGAACGAAATAAAGGTTTACACCAGATGCAGTCTCGGGTTTAATGCCATTCTCAAAGTCCCATGAAAGAAAGCTCAGCTTTGATGTGTTTATTGTTGCAATCGGCAGTAGTGACGATTTTTTTGGGAATTCAAAAAATGCACCATCCAAAAATAGTGTCATCTCTAAATAGCTGCCCTGATTGCTCAGCTCTGGTCGCTGCGATGGCGTGGGCACCAGGCGAATGCAGTTAAGGTCCCTAAAGCTGTGAAACGGTATTTCCCCAACTGGTGCTTTTGGCGAGCCGTTCAAGATCAGCATGAAAAGAAACTGCTTCATATGATGACCCAGTTTGTCGCTTATAAGGCGAAATGGCATTGTGGATAGAAGAATGCTTGCCAACCTGGCTGCATCAAAAAAATTTTTAGGTGACCCACCAAAGGCTAAAGTAAGACTTTTGACATAGCTGTTTATTTCGGCTGTGCTGTTGGGATCCAGGATGTACGGATAACTCCCTGACATGATGGCATTGTTGCAGATGACCAGATCGGGGAACTCGAACTCCACCGAGTTCTGCTGCAGCGTGGTGGTCTCTGGCTGCTCGTTGTAGGTTTTGATGAAGCTCTGCACCTGTGTGACAAAGCCGGTGAGGCAGAGCGCGAAGCCGACAAGCCAGATGACCTTGACGTAGATCGGACGGGACCCCACGAGTCTTCCGAGGCCGTGAGCCGTGGTGTCGCTCAGCCATGAGTGCACAGGGTGCGATAGAATCTCCTTGATTCCTTTCCGTTGACAGCCTGGATTCGTTGATTCGACAACTTGCTGTTCTTCTGTCATCGTGAGTCTGGAATGCTGATGTTCCAATTTTTTGATGATGTTCCAATGCTTGGGCTATACGAGATCTGGTTGCAGTTGCAATTGAGACTAAAGGCATGTTTTTGCGAATGATAGATACAGCTGAGGTTTCGTACACTGAAGTTCGTATCCAATTATCGTGGGGATTAAAAGTCTTGGTATTGTCACTGGAATTCTATGATTTTTTAATTTTCACTATCAAATATTGTCAAGAATTTTCAAGCTTACCTTATTTAAATGTTATCCTATCTTCGTATACAACGCTGGTGATAAATTTTTTTTTAAGTTCTGTGGTTTGAGCGGGTTCAAGTTAAACCGTCACTTGCTATTTAATACTCTCTTTTTGCCATCATCACGAATGTTTGTCAGCGATTGTGAGCTAATGGAATGACAAACAATAGATTATTAAACAGTTGAATATCAGGCATAAAGCATGTGCGAGTGACTTATTGACACTAGCAGCTTCTCTAGACTGCAATTAGTTAGCAGACTATCAGACCTGATCAGACCTGAAGCTATTCGACCTATCTTGTCTGTACTTATCCCTCTGTAAATTTGCATGGGAGTTATGATATGTTTAATCAAGCTAGTGTTGACTTGGGAAGTCGTTGACCTCATCAATTCGACTATATCAAATTGCAATGCTAATGCCGTTCACAACACAGTAGCCAGCCAGTTGCCTTTTATTGAAACAGATCAAATTTATTACTTCAGTGTCATAATTTCCAAAGTAAGGACTGTAATTAACACGTAGCTTGTATTCCTCAAAAATGGATGACTATGAGAAATAGCTATCCATGGAGAAATGAAATGGAGGAGGACACTACGCTCTGTTTTCTTAGAAATGAGAGGATGGCCGGTAGAGTCGTTGCATGGAGTTTCGGCCATAAACAATTCGAGTATTATTTGCAAATAATCGAGCAAAAAATCCAACGTTTCGTGAGCTGACTAAATGCACCAGCGATACGACAGATATTCGTTCGTTTCCGGGCCTGTGTTATCGCGTTATCGTGTGTAATTGAAGCCGCCGGTTACTCTCTGACTTACTGTACTATTAACAGTGTATTATCTGCCTCTAATTTATTCCTTAAAAGGGCACGCTCTAAGTGGTCAATTAAGTCCAAAACTGTCGAAAAAATTTTCACGCTTTTGTCTGATTTTAAACAACTCAACAACCTCCAGCTTTTATTTCCAAGAAACTTGAGTGTGGTGTCCTTCTACTTGAGTTGTCCATGTAGCGATCATCAGCTTCTGAACTTTTTATGGATTTTATTGACAAGTTTATCTTGAAGAAAGAGTTTAGAACAGTTTAAGTTTTGCCTAAACTTTTAAAGCAATTTCTCAGACAAAACATTTGCCCACGGAAAAGTATGACTAATGGAAATAGAGAGTTCAATTTATGATTTTCTCATTGCACTGTTGTATGCATTTGGATACTTTTGATGGTAATATTACCGATATCAATCCAGTTCTCTATGGCGCTGCGTGTAATAAAAACACCTGTCAGTCTGTTCAAACAATTAGTATGAACAATTATAGACTTCAGAAATAGCTAGTAAGCTAGTCTTGGGTGAATAAAAAACGGTTTATTATTTTTTTCGGCTTTAATTCCGCTACTGACGGGAACGACAGTCATTATTATAAACTGAAAAATAATTGCTGAAAACCGAATAAGAAAGGGTAAAAGTACAAGAGGGTAGAATGGTGTAAGAGCAGAAATTCAATTAGTGGGCAAAACGTGAAGAGGTGCATTGTAAAGTATTGCGCCGATATTTTGGGCAAAAGATCGATTGATTAGTAAAATTAATTAAAACAGTAAAATAAGCAAGGGATCTTGATTCTAATCAAGAATCAAAATTACAACTTCGAATGTTTTATCAGTTCCAATAATTTGTTGACTAAATGGGCTTGAACACTATTGAATTCTTGTACATGCAAAGAACAGACAGTAAACAACAAAAAATAAAGATATTCTGAATTTTTGTTTCCTTAAAATCGATTCGGCTACGTGATTTGGCAAATTATAGCTTAATAACAGTAAACAACATTATATAGAATTACTGAATCAGTATTGTTACACCTGGACAAACCCTAAACTTCTAGGTCAGTCACACTCACATTCGCATCGTCGTCTTGCTGATGACGCTCGGCCGCAGCTCTGTCCGTCGTGTCACTCTCCATCTCATCGGACTGTCTCCCACTGTTAGCAAAATTTCTTCCATTGAGGGCCGTTGATGCGGTCGAGAAGCAGGCGAGCAGGCAGTCGTGAAGGAGTTCAACAGCTTCCAGCATGGTCAGCAGCGAGCAGCCAAGGTACAGACCGAGTAATCCACCTGTGTCAGCAATCAGGTTGATCAAATCGTAGGCCTTTTCAATCTGAACCGCTGAACCAAAGCTTTTCACAGTGTGCAGCCGTATACGCATCAGCTGGTCATGCATGTAACCCGAACCGATAACTATGTTGTGCGTGGTCAGGTTATTTAGCATTGAGGTAGCTATATTGCTCAAGTCATCGTAACCAGGAAATTTACACCAGGAAAAGTGCTCCTTTTTAGCTGAACTAACGTCTGAAAGTGTTCAATAATTTCGTGCTGAAATGACGATAGAATGCGGGGCCAGTCGCTGAAAGAGTAGGTGTACTTGAAAATGTCAGTCTGACAGGGTCTTCGCTGGGTGCAGAACTGCTGAATCAACTTCTGGTCCAGATTCGTACTAAAATAAGCCCCTCTTTCTATTTCACTAAAAAACTGACCGACTGACACCTGACCACTGAAAACTCGACTGGCGTTCATGCAGTTGCTGGTGTTGATAAACTTCCGATCGCGAGGTAACAGGTGACTCACACAGCCGCTTTGCTGCATCAGGAGCTGGTTACTTCGTTCAGCCCGACAAAGGTACTCGCTGAATGCATAGGCCGTCTCGGTGTTATCGAACGGACTGATGATGTGACTGGGCTCAGGGCTACTCGAGCACTGCATTCCTTTGCCCAGAATGAGCCTCTCAATCTCGAGGTCGATTCGATAGTCTTTTCCAGCGCTGAGCTGAATCATAGACTCGGAGTCCGGATAGTGACCAGGTCGAACGAAGTAAACATTGACTCCGGCTCCAGAAACTAAGTTAATGCCATTCTGAAAATCCCAGGCGAGAAAGTTTATTCCAGTTGAGTTTGCGATCGGAATGGGGAGCAGTGAGGAGTTCTTGGGGAAGTCAAAGAATGTCCCATCCAAGAAGAGACCGACTTCCAGGTAACTGCCCTCAGTGCTCAGGATTTTTCTCTGGTCTGTAGTGGGCTCAATGCGAATGCAGTTTAGCTCCGATGGACTGTAAAACTTTTTTGCTGGAACGATGTCCCTGTGAAGACCGTTAAGAATTGTCAAGAAGAGAAACTGCAACAGCTGATGACCCATGGCCTGACTAACCAGTCGGTAAGGCATGGTTGCCAGAAGGGTCTTGGCTAGAATGCCAGTATACAATTGATTTGGTGGCACGCCCATCATCCCGATGAGCTGAGTGACATAGCTGTTTATTTCGGCTGTGTTGTTCGGGTCTAGAATGTACGGATAACTGCCCGACATGATGGCATTGTTGCAGATGACCAGATCGGGGAACTCGAACTCCACCGAGTTCTGCTGCAGCGTGGTGGTCTCTGGCTGCTCGTTGAAGGTTTTGATGAAGCTCTGCACCTGTGTAACAAAGCCGGTAAGGCAGAGCGCGAAGCCGACAAGCCAGATGACCTTGACGTAGATCGGACGGGACCCCACAAGTCTTCCGAGGCCGTGAGCCGTGGTGTCGCTCAGCCATGAGTGCACAGGCTGCGCCAGAAGTACTCGGAGTTGTTCGCTGGTCTGTTTTGATTCTTTTCGGTGAAATTTTCATCAGAATTTTCCTGCTTCATATCGATTGAAAGCCAGATGATTTCAATGAAAATTTTGGGAAATGCGCGAGATTTATCTTGTCTATTCCTGCAGTGTCTTTTCCAATGGCGCTCCTCGGATTAGCTAGCTACATGTATATATTTATTGGGCTTCGTTAGTTCTCAAGGTTGCCCTAAAGAGCTTCTTGGCAAAAGACAAAGAATTAAATATTGTTCTTGGGACTGTCAGGGAAGAGCCTTTAAGTACCTTGCTTTCTTTCTTAATTCTACTTCTTCCCTATGTTTGCATTTCTGAATGCAGCTAGCTCTGTTGCTCACGGCCTTCGCTTTGTTAAACAAAAGAATTCATGCATTGCAGCTGTGTAGCTGTCTACAGACGTCTTCTAACGACAGACTTTTCATAATGCTGTTGTTTGTTAGCGGTATGGTTTTGAATGTCAAATAAGGGAATAAAAATACGTGATTTCTTTGAGTCTTTGTCTGTCAGTCAATAATTTTGTTTCTCTGATATCAGGTGGGTATATAAATGCATAATCACTTATAACAACCACAGTTTTTGCTACGAGTATGAACGTTTATATTTAATAATACAATTTATCATATAGAGCCGGACGTAAAAAATACACTACGTGCATGACGATTGATACGGAGTGCCATTTTTTGGAGGATCTTGCCGTCAATAGCATGTTCGTTGGCCAGCAGAAGCTGCGCTTCTCTTCTGATTTGAAGTTTAAAGGGCCTGTCAACTTAAGCTCACAAAGTGGAGTCCTTAATTACCTACTTGCTTGTTCTCTCCTATCCCAATTCCAAATTTCGTCACTTTTTTTGCCAAACCCAGCTTCCTGGCTCCGAGTCCGGGCTTTATGAACTTAAGCTGACAGGCGATTCTGAGCCAACCTACATGACGGACACCCGGCTATGGTTCGGTGCAGCGGCATCTGTCAGCAGCTTCTTCCAGCCCTCCAGTTCATGATGCTCAGGCGCAAGTTCTGCAACTTCACAGCTTTGCATGAACGATTTTGACTTTCCTGGGTCGTTGACTGATTGCCGGCACTTTTCTCATTGTCAACCGGCAACAGTGCGTCGAGCCGACAGCATCTAGTTCAACACTAAGTCCGGGCTCATGAGCTTGTCAAGTGCCGTCGAAGAGTTGCAAATTTTCATCAACCAGTTTGCATCAACCAGACAAAATGTTATTTTTTAAAATGAAGGCACAAAAACTATATGCATTTTTGTATTTTCCAATCTTCTGAACTCTTTAGAAAGCTTATATTCTAAAGACGATGCAGCATTTAGTGCAGCTCAAAAGTTGGTGACTGGGGTGCTGGCGCAGTTCTTCTCTTTTGCTAGCGGCTCTTGCCAGTTATCGTTCTTCTGCTCGCGATTTCTGCTTTGGCTTTGGCTAAGGCTTTGTACACTCCATCCTGCTTTCGCCAGCTCTTTGTCGTGTTCATTGTTCTGCTCTTTGTTGGGTGGAGGCTGATGGCAAGCAGCTTACATGTGCTGTCATTTTCTGAGGTGAACATCGGAACTTCTGTGCGATTTGTTTTTCTAGCAATATTCGATGTGATGAGTGTGCAGCACATTTTATACGAGCATATAATGAAAAACTGAGATATTGTCATTTGACGGCCGGAAATCAACTGCCGACGATTTAGGTTAGTGTTAGGGTTAGAGTTTACGTTAGGGTCGTGGATTAAGCTAGGTTTAATAGTAGAGTTAGGTTTAGGGTTATGACTATAGATGGCAGTCAAGTTGCCGCAGTCCTATGTCATCAATAGTCAGGTTTCTAGCAACAGGTATAGGCTGGAGCACATCGCTTGTGATCTTGTGAAGTCACAAGGAGTGCAACGTAATACTGCACTGGCTTACAGTTACGGGTAGTAACAATAAAGCATTTTTAATTACCAGGAAAATGGTTAACTATTGACTGTTGAGGCAAAAGTTTACCTGTGCACTTGGCTCTACCATGATGTCCTCTGTTTGAACAATTGGAATATTAAGAGCGTAATAGATGCACCTGTAATAACTAATATAGTTTGCCAAGTGAGGTGCGAGCAAATGGTTAGTCTGGTTAAACTTGTAACCGAATGATTCTTTGTCTGTGTTCGAAGCAAATTCAGCGTCAGTCAATAAGAAACTTAAGAGTGTCACCCCTGGTAAGTCTGGCCAGGTAATTTTAGAAACAAGAACTGCTAGAAATCTTGCAATACTTTTAAATCTTTCTGTGTAGTCCTGGCAGCTAATTTTTGTTATAATGCATAGAAAATTGATTGATTGATTATTCTTTCTAAGAATTACAAACGATATCATAACTAACTGGCCGACAAAGAACCATGTTGCTAATTCAGAGAACTGTATTCTACTCGTGCTCAGGCCTCTGGGTATTTCCTAGACAACTTGAAGTACAGCGCCTGTTTAAAAAGCATCCTAACAACCTCATTTACCAATAAAAATTCACAAACAAGACAAAGACAAAGCAAGACAAATTGTCGCAAAAATATTTGTCGTCAAAAGCTCTGACGCCACTATAGTACCTCGTAAGGCTGTCTGTGTTTACATCTGTGCAGTCTCGCGTCTTTAGCTCCCTTATCCCAAATCCAAATGCCTCGCTACTCTACTGCTTTCTACTAAAAGAATCATTTTGACTTTCAAATTTGCGTCATCATTGCGGACTCATTTTCTGTCAATTCTCCAAGAAGCAGATGTGATGGAAATTCACTCTTCTTTTCTATCTATTGCCCTACACATTGTGCTGCGGTGTCGCACAGGGAGATCCGATGGTGCCGATGTCCGCAGCGCGGTCTCCCTCCGGAGAGTCCAGAAAGTGGATGGTCGCTCGCCCAGTAGTGCATAGATGGCGGACGAGCTGGCAGAAATTCTCGGACCTGAAAACATCGGAGAGTACGCTCGTAATTAAACAGCTTTCAGCGAAGCGATGCCATGGCAAAACAGCCACGGCCTGAAAGGGCCCATGATTACTGCCTGATGTCCTTGCGGTTGAGTCCAAGCAGGGCCCTGCGGAGGGCGGGGGAAGGACAGGGGACAGCCGCGCGGGATTGCCGGCAGTCTGGGGCAAGGAGAGGTGGAAGCCACCTACTGGTTGATCCGAGTGGTGAAAACGGTGGTGGGGGTGGGGCCACGGCGACCAGTAAAAGACTCGGTCGAGCCAGCCTTGGCCAGGCGATAGGCCAACTTTTACCGTAGCCCCAGCTCCTATAGAAGCCCGGGGACATTCTATAGGAGCTTCAGGAGGACAATTCGTACCTTAGGGACACGTCGTGCTCGGCTCGTAGCATTAAGGCTCGTAGCATTCTCTCGAAAGTCAAGTTTGGCGTGTTGCTAATTGCTAATAAAAGTAAATGTTGCGTGTAATAGAGTGTACTCAACACTAGGACAGTTCAGTTAGTGCATAATAAAATTGATGCTTCGTGATTTTATACAGACTGCCATTGTATTTTTACTGCATCCACTTTTTGGAGGTGTAAAAAGTGATATTTGTAGAGCTTTATAAGTCAAAAGCGCCAATACATTGTAGTTCTATAAAAATATTTTATTTGAAAATTATTTGACAAAGCCAAAGAGATCAAATTAGTCTGTGACATGTGCAATTTGGCAAACTATTGAGCCATTTCGATTTAAATACTCGAAATTTTAATTTGAAAATTAATGCACTTTGACAACAAGTCCGGCAAACTTGATTACAAAATATAGTTTGTTATAATCAGTCAAATTAATCAACGGCAAAATGCTTTCGAAACAAATCCGGGTGATGAACGCGGAACTGATTCAGTCTATCCTGCCTGGCTTGCTCATTGCTGCCAGCCTCCTCTAGCAGACGCTGCATCAAATCAACCAGAGCAGCTTCCGTTGTTGTTCGACTCGTCTGTTGAGCCTCTTCCGTTCTGAGCAGATTTCCTGGCTGCTCCTGCGACTGCGCCTGTTTGGGCATCAGCGTCAAGCGTTGCTGCCGCTTCCGAAGTCGCGACAGCAGCTTGGCGCGCTGGTAAATGTCCATGGGCAGGCGGAACAGCCGGCTCCAGTTGCCCAGAGCCAAGCTGAACAAGCAGCGAACTCGCTGACGCCACTGCCGGATGCTGGATGATGCAGCTGCTGAGCGATCCTTTGGGTGTGGGTTTTTTGAGGGTTGGAAAATGATTAATTGATTTAAATAAGCGATGTCAGATCGACTGTAGCATCGATGCCTGCAGAATCGTTATTTGTCAGTGCTTCACGACATCGTGAAAAATCTCCAAACACGAGGGGGCGTTGACCCAGTGGTCTAGTCGCGGCTCTCTGATGTACCAGCGGCCCAGGCTCGATTTCAAGTGCAGTCACATTAATTTGGAACTGAATTAGAATCTCGGCTTGGCTCTGCTCGTGCAACTAACGCCCTTAAGAGGGCCAACCCTCAAGGCGCTTGTGTGCCTGCTCAGGGGAGTCGGTGGAATGGACAGTGATGCCTCTAGTCGGTTGTGTGACAATGTCGCTTAAAGGGCGCCAGGGTGCACACAGCCCTTGCCCTTGAACACTAACAAACTAAACCTCGCGACTTCAGCAACTCTTTATTCATTCAACAGAAAAGAGGTTTTACCGCATTCTCGTGTCGCAGCTGTTGCCAAGCCCAGCCGTGTCGAGAGTCGGCTAGAAGCAGCTCGGCAAGCTGATTCAGCAAGTGCTGCTGTTGCTGATCCTGATCCTGATGATCCTGATGACAGCAGCATTCCACGTAAGCTAGCAGGTTCTCAGACAGTTGACGGTGCCGAAGACTAAGCAGACAGAATGCCATTTGCAGTACCCGACAGAAAAACTCGGATTCTTCGCTGGTTGACAGCGGTGGCGGTGACGGCTGGACCAGTAGCGCTGCGAAGACGTGACGCAGCTTCGACCAGCCGAGAGGATCCGGCAGCCGACCCAGCAAATTAATTAACCGCTGCAGCGTCAGAGGATGCCTGCTGGGCGAGTTGCGTCCGCCGCCAGTTGCTTGCAAGTCGTGAGAGAGTTGGCTGGCCAAAAATTCGCGAAACTTCGGCATTGACGATGAGTTCGACGGAATGGACGCTGTCGGAAACATTAACGACTGGCAGCGGCGTTGCTGCTGAGGTGGAACTGAGGCGTGCTGCTGAAGGTCTAGGAAGCTTGACGTTGCGCAGCGAGAGCCACGTCGAGGTGACGCCGGTTTAGTGGCAGAATCCGACTGAAGCTCTTCAATGTGAGCCAGCTCGTCAATCACTGGCAGGTCAATCAGGCGTAGCAGACGCTGCAGGCACAAATGATGGATGCACTCGTCCAGGTAGGAGGTGGCGTTCGATGGATCGTGGCAAGTGTAGAGCTCATCTAAAAGGATGCAACAGTATAGCTCCCTGAAATTCCTTCATCTACTTAATCAACAGTGTTTATTAGTTCTGCAATTTAGTTCCCTTGGATTTTCAAGCAATCCAAGCACTGATACCGAATTTACGAATACTTTATTTCGTAACCAACATTTAAGCCATCTCCAGACAGTCACCAACACGTCAGACAGCCACCAACACATTAATCACGATTCCCGTTGAAAGTAAAACTCAATACTGAGCACTAAATACTCGTACCTCTCAAAGTGATCTCAAGGGCCGAAATCGATGCATCGCCTCGACCATCCGTCTGTTCGATGAAGCCTTTCGGCCTCGATATCTCAGCGAAGCCGCCTCCTCCATCTTTGCGTCGTTTTTCCACTGGAGAATCGTCGCCTCGGTATTGGTTGTGCTGTGACGAATCGACTGACTCGATGTCAACCTTCGCTGCGCCAGAAACGACTTGTTCTTCTTCATCAACGACGTGCTCTTCGTCGAGTTGTTCGTCAAGCTCGAGTTCAAGGCCTCGGCCAGTGCCAGCCAGGCAGGAGGCGGAGCGGACGTGCTGCAGTCGGCTGGACAGTCGGCTGGGGGCGCCGCGAAGCAGCCCGCGCACCGCCTGGCCACCGCCGGTCAGCAATCGGCGGAGCAGCTTTTTGGGAGAGGGAAAAACGATTCGACAGAAATTCTCGGATTTTACTACTACTGTTAGTAACTGTTAGGGAGCTTTAAAACAAAAAGCTTAGCGTCTCTCCAAAGAGTTGGGCGTCCCTCTAATGAGTTTGGCGCCCCTCTAATGAGTTTTGGCACCCCTCTAATGAGTTTGGCGCCCTTCTAATGAGTTTGGCACCCCTCTAATGAGTTTGGCGCCCCTCTAATGAGTTTGGCGCCCTTCCAATGAGTTTGGCACCCCTCTATTGAGTTTGGCGCCCCTCTAATAAGTTTGGCGCCCCTCTAATGAGTTTGGCGCCCCTCTAATGAGTTTGGCGCCCCTCTAATAAGTTTGGCGTCCCTCTATTGAGTTTGGCGCCCCTCTAATAAGTTTGGCGCCCCTCTAATGAGTTTGGCGCCCCTCTAATGTGTTTGGCGTCGCTCTAATGAGTTTGGCGCCCTTCTAATGAATTTGGCACCCCTCTAATGAGTTTGGCACTCCTCTAATGAGTTTGGCACCTCTCTAATGAGTTTGGCACCTCTCTAATGAGTTTGGCGCCCCTATGAAGAGTTTGGCGCCCCTCAAATAAGTTTGGCACCTCTCTAAGAACTTTAACGCCCCAAAGGGCATTACCTTGACCTGTTTTAGCCGAAGCCCAGATGCATAATTTTTGTGTTGCATGTCGAATTTCTGTCCAGAATCAGCCTCAGCAGTCGAGCCAACTTCAACAAACGGCTGTACAGAAGGACTCGAAGTGTTCAGCCGATAAAACCTGTTGCTTTTGGCTTCAAATTTGGTAGAATTTGAGCTGCCGCCGCAGGAGAGGAGGGTGCCGGAGTCCAATAGGCCTTGACAGACAGACTGAGCTCGAGAGTGACTGTCCGTCTGGCTGACTGATGCTGACGCTTCAGACGATGTCAGTTGAAGGTATTCAATAGCAGCAGTGTGCAGCTGCTTGCCTGAACGTTTCAGATCAGTTTGAATTGAGGGAAACAGGCAGCCAAGGAGCTGCTTCCACTGGCGAGTGGCTCTGAACTGCTGCTGGCTTCCTGTGGATGAAGGACGACGGTTTTAATAACTGCAATATGTATCGGCTTCCCCAGTGTCAGCTGTTAGTGTTAGATAGGAATGTGTCAGCTGTTAGATAGCAATGTGTCAGCTGTTAGATAGCAATGTGTCAGCTGTTAGATAGGAATGTGTCAGCTGTTAGTGTTAGATAGGAATGTGTCAGCTGTTAGAAAGGAATGTGTCAGCTGTTAGATAGCAATGTGTCAGCTGTTAGATAGGAATGTGTCAGCTGTTAGATAGGAATGTGTCAGCTGTTAGATAGCAATGTGTCAGCTGTTAGATAGCAATGTGTCAGCTGTTAGATAGCAATGTGTCAGCTGTTACATAGCAATGTGTCAGCTGTTAGATAGCAATGTGTCAGCTGTTAGATATCAATGTGTCAGCTGTTAGATAGGAATTTGTCAGCTGTTAGATAGCAATGTGTCAGCTGTTAGATAGGAATGTGTCAGCTGTTAGATAGGAATGTGTCAGTTGTTAGATAGCAATGTGTCAGCTGTTAGATAGCAATGTGTCAGCTGTTAGATAGCAATGTGTCAGCTGTTAGAAAGCAATGTGTCAGCTGTTACATAGCAATGTGTCAGCTGTTAGATAGCAATGTGTCAGCTGTTAGATATCAATGTGTCAGCTGTTAGATAGGAATTTGTCAGCTGTTAGATAGCAATGTGTCAGCTGTTAGATAGGAATGTGTCAGCTGTTAGATAGGAATGTGTCAGTTGTTAGATAGCAATGTGTCAGCTGTTAGATAGCAATGTGTCAGCTGTTAGATAGCAATGTGTCAGCTGTTAGAAAGCAATGTGTCAGCTGTTACATAGCAATGTGTCAGCTGTTAGATAGCAATGTGTCAGCTGTTAGATATCAATGTGTCAGCTGTTAGATAGGAATTTGTCAGCTGTTAGATAGCAATGCGCAGCTGTTAGATAGGAATGTGTCAGTTGTTAGGCAGCAAAACCAATTTACACAGGTATTTATTCTCATAAAATAATGTTACCTGTTCGACCTGTTACATGTTAGATGTTGAGATAATTGTAAACTGACAGAAATCCCAATGAAAGGAGAAAATTCACTCACGAAGTCCTGAACTGGGTGCCTCGGAGGAGGCATTGTAAGAGGCTTCAAAATCAGTCTGTCCGATTGTGAACATTTTTTTAAATATTTTGAATGTGAAATTATTTAATGTGAAATTAGACAGGGCGAGGCTTTTATAACGACTGGGCATGGGTCAGGGAGGGTTGTACAATTTATCATGCAACAAAAGCGATAGTTTTTTAATTGGATGCACGATGGACTCGCCTCATAAACCATTTGGTCAGTTGTTCTATCGATGTACATATGGATATGTACAATTGAGGTGTGTACAGCATGATCTACATTGTAACGAAGATGGTTTTAAAAGCTAAGTAGTTGTGCAAGTGACTTGTAACTTTCTTCTATTGTACCTTTTTGATGTATTCTAATTGATTAACTCTAATTAAAAGGAAGTAGTTATATTTAATTAGAAAAAGTAATTACCTTTAATTAAAGAGAAGTAATTACCATCAGTTAAAGAAAAGTAATTACCTTTAATGAGAGAGGAGTAATTACGGTAAATTAGAGAAGAGAATTAATTAATTAAAAAAGCGAGGAGGAGTCACCTGTTAGACAAAGAGAAAACACCTATTAGACACACAAGAGACACTTGTTAAACAGAGAGGAGACACCTGTTAGACACAGAGGAGTCACCTGTTAGACACAGATGAGTCACCTGTTAGACACACAGGAGTCACCTGTTAGACACAGAGGAGTCACCTGTTAGACACACAGGAGTCACCTGTTAGACACAGATGAGTCACCTGTTAGACACAGATGAGTCACCTGTTAGACACACAGGAGTCACCTGTTAGACACAGATGAGTCACCTGTTAGACACAGAGGAGTCACCTGTTAGACGCAGAGTAGACACCTGTTAGACACAGAAACTTGTAAAACTGACTTCTTGGATATTCTAAATATTTTTTAGTTCCCTGTAAATCCCTGGTAAACAAGAGGCCTGATAATTATGAAAGAAACATCGATAATAACTCATTTCTTACAGGTCTCGGAGGTCACGGATACCATAAAAATCGATAGAAGAAAACAAGCAAAAAATCGCTTGCACAATTGCAACTTGATTTCGGTTGAATTTATTTCTGCTTTTAACAACCCGCCACGTCCCGTGAATAAGTACCTAATGACACTCTAATAGTACGTACCCCATGGGATTAGAAATTACGAGCGTAGGAGCTCTTACTCCCACTCGATCGGTATAAAGTACGAATCGAAAAATCCGTAATTTTCAATCAGTCGATTTTCTCAACACAACTACAGCCGAAAATGTCGATTTTTCAACGTTTGCGAATTTTACAAACAATTTTTTATTTTTACAGCCTGGCTACTCTACTTGTTAGTAGTAGTGCAAACATTTACGCCGGGAAATATGAGTATCGAGAGAGCAAGAATTAATTGCTCATCGGTGAATTATCAGAGCCGATCTTGTATGTTGTATCTGCTCAGAAGTCAGCAGAATGGGCAGAGTTGCCGTCAGTCAGCGCTTATTCTTTATTCTCACATAGAATTAATCTAAGAACACCCAGTTACTCCAGCTGCATCTTTGACTATTTAACTGTCGACCCGCTGGGCCTGAGGCTGTGCGGTCAGACGGTTCCGAGACCTCTGACTGTACCAGGTGGCCGATTCCAACTGAGCTTTCGAGCCTTATTCAAAAATGGCAATGGTGCTGAACGTCCGGTATGAAATGGGAATCCTTTTTTTAGTTTTCTATACGATACTACTATGAGTATTTTAATTGAAAAAAACCGTAAAATCTAAAAATAAAGAATTTTGTGATTTTACTTTAAGCGCCAATGACTGTAAAAATGTTATTATAATATCAGTGTTAAAGACTACTAGTTCTAATACTCAAGGACAACTAATTAAAATGTTCAAGGACTACTACATGTAATTTAAATGGTCAGGCACTACTAATTTTTAACTCACAGCCTCCGACATCAAAGTCACCATTGCCAACGCAGCACCCAAGCACCTGCGGCATTTCGGCTGTAGGCGATTATCTGTTTCTTAGAAAACCAATATTTAAAAAAGTGCCAAAAGCAAACAGCGCCGACAATACAATTGTGGGCGGGCAGCCGTCCGGCCGGAACAGATGGCCTTGGATGGTCAGCCTGAAGTACCTGGGCTCAGAGCGGTGCGGCGCCACCCTCATCACTGACCGGCACGTCCGGCACTGCCGGTCACTGCTTCAAGGATTTGTGAGCTGCACATTACGTCTAAGAATTTCTTTGATACTAATCCGCCCTCTCCCTCACCGAAAATCCGCCCTCTCCCTTACCGAAAATCCGCCCTCTCCCTCACCGAAAATCCGCTCTCTCCCTCACCGAAAATCCGCTCTCTCCCTCACCGAAAATCCGCTCTCTCCCTCACCGAAAATCCGCTCTCTCCCTCACCGAAATCCACCCCTCCTTCACCGAAAATCCGCTCTCTCCCTCACCGAAAATCCGCTCTCTTCTGTTCACTAATTCGCCCTCTCCTGTTCACTAATCCGCCCTCTCCTGTTTACTAATCCGCTCTCTCCTGTTCACTAATTTGCCCTCTCCTGTTCACTAATCCGCCCTCTCCTGTTTACTAATCCGCTCTCTCCTGTTTACTAATCCGCTCTCTCCTGTTCACTAATCCGCTCTCTCCTGTTCACTAATCCGCTCTCTCCTATTTACTAATCCGCTCTCTCCTGTTTACTAATCCGCTCTCTCCTGTTTACTAATCCGCTCTCTCCTGTTCACTAATCCGCCCTCTCCTGTTTACTAATCCGCTCTCTCCTGTTTACTAATCCGCTCTCTCCTGTTCACTAATCCGCTCTCTCCTGTTTACTAATCCGCTCTCTACTCCAATCCGCTCTCTACTCCAATCCGCTCTCTACTCCAATCCGCTCTCTACTCCAATCCGCTCTCTACTCCAATCCGCTCTCTATTCCAATCCGCTCTCTACTCCAATCCGCTCTCTATTCCAATCCGCTCTCTACTCCAATCCGCTCTCTACTCCAATCCGCTCTCTACTCCAATCCGCTCTTTACTCCAATCCGCTCTCTACTCCAATCAAGTTTCTTCTATCTATAATCTTTTTAAGGCATTTTATCTAGGCAAACAAAATCGCGCCAACTTAAATCTTGAAATCCAATTTCAGCCGCCAAAGTTTTCGGAGTCTACGCCAGAGCTGACGGAGAGATCAAACGCTGGATTGAATTGGTGACTGGGCGTCCCCTGTGAACTCGCTGAATAATATTAGCCATGCTCTTACTGTGCTACTAGTCAGTAAGCTATTGAAAAAAATCAAATAAAGTTTTGATTGTTCCTGAGATAAACAATAGCTCTATTAATTGTTAATGATTTATTTTTTCATATGTTCCAATTCTTTTCCCTATTTTTCATCTGTAATAGCAAGAAAATGATATTTTAAAGCATTAAAGTACATTTGATTTTATGAGCTGAAGTACTGTAAAAATAAAATATACAAATTTAGCTTCATTCCTGTCATTCTCTTTTTGTTGCTCTCTTGACTCTCTCACACTTTTCCTGTCACTCTCTTCCCGGTCCTCTTTTCCCGTCACCGTCCTTATCGTCACTCTCTTTCCGTCACTCTCTTCCCGTCACTCTCTTCCCGGTCCTCTTTTCCCGTCACCGTCCTTGTCGTCACTCCCTTTCCGTCACTCTCTTCCCGTCACTCTTTTCCCGTCACTCTCTTCCCGTCACTCTTTTCCCGTCGCACTCTTTCCGTCACACTCTTCCCGTGCCTCTCTTCCCGTCACCGTCCTTATCGTCACTCTCTTTCCGTCACTCTCTTCCCGTCACTCTCTTCCCGGTCCTCTTTTCCCGTCACCGTCCTTGTCGTCACTCCCTTTCCGTCACTCTCTTCCCGTCACTCTTTTCCCGTCACTCTCTTCCCGTCACTCTTTTCCCGTCGCACTCTTTCCGTCACACTCTTCCCGTGCCTCTCTTCCCGTCACTCTCTTCCCGTCACTCTCTTCCCGTCACTCTCTTCCCGTCACTCTCTTCCCGTCACTCTCTTCCCGTCACTCTCTTCCTGTCACTCTCTTCCCGTCACTCTCTTCCCGTCACTCTCTTCCCGTCACTCTCTTCCCGTCACTCTCTTCCCGTCACTCTCTTCCCGGTCCTCTTTTCCCGTCACCGTCCTTGTCGTCACTCTCTTCCCGTCACTCTCTTCCTGTCACTCTCTTCCCGTCACTCTCTTCCCGTCACTCTCTTCCCGTCACTCTCTTCCCGTCACTCTCTTCCCGTCACTCTCTTCCCGGTCCTCTTTTCCCGTCACCGTCCTTGTCGTCACTCTCTTCCCGTCACTCTCTTCCCTTCACTCTTTTCCCGTCACTCTCTTCCCGTCACTCTTTACCCATCACTCTCTTCCCGTCACTCTCTTCCCGTCACACTCTTCCCGTCACTCTCTTCCCGTCACTCTCTTCCCTTCACACTCTTTCCTTCACACTCTTCCCGTCACTTTACCTGTCACTATCTTCCTGGCACTCTCTTCCTTTCACGCATTACCTGTCACTCTCATTCACTCTCATCCTGTCCCTCTCACTCTCTCCAGCTGTCATCCTGCCTCTGAAAATTGGAGCCCTCAGGTTCGGGCAGGAACAGGGCCAATATTTGATCATTTTTCATTAGCAGCTCGGCTTGAATAATTTTACCCTTGCGAGTCAACTGAAGGCGTCGCACAAACGAATGCACTTTGCTCAAGTAGCTGCAGTCGGTTCTCATATGGTTGAAGTACTTGAACAAGCAGTTGGATTGGAAGTCTCTACCATAGACAGCCGTGAGGAACTGGTCCGGCTGGTTGGGCGCCGGCAGTAAGTACGGGCCGAACGGACGAACTCGCAAAGGATAAACGTAGTCAATGGGAAACTTCCGCGGAGCTTCCTGTCTGTCATAAACGCGTCCTTTCACTCTGCCGAAAAAGAAGTCCACAATTGTTTTGCACTGTTTTCTCGCGCTGAGATTTTGGCCAACTAATCCGCATAGGATGCCCAACTGCCAATGCTGGTTTGTCAGTTCGGTGTCTATGAAGTTGAACTGCTCCGATTTGGACAGATTTACCAAGAATTGACGAACTAATGGCTTCTGATTATACTGAATCATAAAATCGATGTCGGCGTCCCAGGGGATGAAGCCGAGGTGTCGCCAGGATCCCAGCAAGCTGCCGCCAGCTAGAAACAGTTCGAGGCCCATCTGGCTGAAGTTCGAGTGCAACTGATGCACAATGCGATAGATATGACTCTGCTCATCGGTGCTCAACAGACTCAACCGGTGTAGTTCCATGGCTGTAGGATTTTTCACTGCATCACTGCCGATTAGTTTTTGCAGACAGGCCGCACCGACTGACTTCGGTTTGCTCAGCCTAACATAGATCGGCGCTGACAGATGGAGAACAGAGTCTTCTATACGAAATTTCAATAGCAAATCACTGAGACACAATGCGCTCGAGGCCAAAACGCTATGGGAGTCTTGAGATTGTGTCCTTGAGCTGCTTCTCAGAGTGAAAACTATCGAGAAGGCAAAACAGACGGCAGCCAATAAGAAATACGAATTAGCCCGACGTCTGTTTGGCAGTTTACTCAGCATTCTGCGGTTTCTTGCAAATCTACTTTGGTGTCATTTTTTAATCAATCCACTCGCAAATGTTTCTGGCATCGCAATGTCACTAATAGTCTTACAGTGAAAATGACAAAGGGAAGGCCTTTTCAGGGCGCAGTCACTTCCATGGTCTTTCCAGACAGTTGCTGTTTTGATGCGGTTGACGGGATCTGCTCGAGCAATGGGAAAAATGTGTTGCTACAGATGTAGACTGCGTTGAGAAGGCTGCCTTGCTTCCCAATACAAAATTTGTTTTTATAGAAACAAAACAATCGCCTTTTATCATCGTATATTCGTTTCATGGTTCATTTCTGTTTGTCTTTACCGTCTCGTGATCTAAGATTTGAAGATATTTTGTCTTGAACAAACTTAGTATCTTAGTGCCTTAGAGTCTTAGTGCCTTAGTGTCTTAGTGACTTAGTATCTTATTGTCTAAGTGTCTCAGTGACTTGGTGTCTTAGTGTCTTATTGTCTCAGTGACTTAGTATCTTATTGTCTAAGTGTCTCAGTGACTTGGTGTCTTAGTGTCTTATTGTCTCAGTGACTTTATAGTATCTTAGTGTCCTAGTGCCTTAGTGTGTTATTGACTTAATGTCTTAGTGACTTTTTATCTTAGTGTCTTAGTGTCTCAATGACTTAGTGTCTTAGTGACTTTTTATCTTAGTGTCTTAATGTTTCAATGACTTAGTGTCTTAGTATCTTACTGCATTACTGATTTAGTATCTTAGTGTCTTAGTTACTTTATGTCTTAGTGTCTTAGCCTCTTAGTGACTTAGTGTCTTAGCCTCTTAGTGACTTAGTGTCTTAGCCTCTTAGTGACTTAGTGTCTTAGCCTCTTAGTGACTTAGTGTCTTAGCCTCTTCGTGACTTAGTGTCTTAGCCTCTTAGTGACTTATTGTCTTAGCCTTTTAGTGACTTAGTGTCTTTAGCGTCTTATTTAGTATTTTGGCCCCGCGATGACATCAGCAGTGGTTACTATAGACTTACTATAAGACACCTAAGCAATCTGAGTCAAGCTAACTATAGACATAAAATACCTCAAGTCACTTACCGTTTTAAAGTCACTTCAGCTACATGCATTTCAGACCAAGACCAGCAAATTTTGTTGATTAAGGTGCAAAATGCACTTTATTATATCAAGCAATAAAGTAAAATTAGCATATTTTAAACCCCATTAGCTATATTTAATTCTTAAATTAAATATTACAACTTTAGAGACTAGATTTTAACAGATGTTATAACTTTGACAACAAGTCTACAAATTTTGTGCATTAACAAGCATAGCTAAGCCAGCAACAACCGACTGTAACAGTTTTGAATTTGGCACACAGAACGCGATCTGTAGTGACGCCTTCGATCAACGGAGAGTTGCCAATTTACCCCTGCAGTGTTTACAATCAAGTTTATAATTCTGATTATCTGCAAATGTAGCTACAGCTTACTTTTAATAAGTCAACAAATCTGCGTCTACTAAGTCACTAATGCACTAAGCCACTAATGCACTAAGTCACTAATGTACTAAGCCACTAATACACTAAGTTACTAATGCACTAAGCCACTAATACACTAAGTCACTAATGCACTAAGTCACTAATGCACTAAGCCACTAATGCACTAAGTCACTAATGCACTAAGTCACTAATGCACTAAGCCACTAATGTACTAAGCTATTAATGTACTAAGTCACTAATGCACTAAGCCACTAATGCACTAAGTAACTAATGCACTAATGCACTAAGCCACTAATACACTAAGTCACTAATGCACTAAGCCACTAATACACTAAGTCACTAATGCACCAAGTAACTAATTCACTAATGCACTAAGCCACTAATACACTAAGTCACTAATGCACTAAGTCACTAATGCACTAAGCCACTAATGCACTAAGTCACTAATGCACTAAGTCACTAATGCACAAAGTCACTAATGCACTAAGTCACTAATGCACTAAGTCACTAATGCACAAAGTCACTAATGCACTAAGTCACTAATGTACTAAGCCACTAATGTACTAAGCCACTAATGTACTTAGCCACTAATGCACTTAGCCACTAATGCACTAAGCCACTAATGCACTAAGCCACTAATGCACTAAGCCACTAATGTACTAAGCCACTAATGTACTTAGCCACTAATGCACTAAGCCACTAATGCACTAAGCCACTAATGTACTAAGCCACTAATGCACTAAGCCACTAATGCACTAAGCTACTAATGTACTAAGTCACTAATGCACTAAGCCACTAAAAGTCACTAATACACTAATGCACTAAGTCACTAATGAAAGAGAACACCTGAAGGCAAAAATCACTATACGATTTTCATGTCCTTAGGTAACCCGCCATTGATTTTAACATTTTCTAACAAAAAAGCTACCGCAAAGTTCCATTTAAGGTCACCATGAATGCTATCTAAGGTTAAAAAAATTGCAGCAAAAATCAGTGAAAACAGTGTCAATTATGAACCAGACTTGTTTGCGTGGTTACCCGTTGACTACCGCATTCCTTATATGGTCTTTGGGTAGGAGCAGCTGTCAATGAGCCGGCTAATTACCGCTAGGCTTGTTCCCGTACGGATATTAGTACCTTATCAAATCCTGACGAACTCCTCAGGGAATTGATCCAATTTCCTGTTTGCCTGTCTATATTAACCCTGAGTATGAGCATTGGGATATTGCTACTGATCGAGAGTGGAGAGTGAACTTTTTAGGAATTTGAGTTCGGGACCATCCAAAGCGTGCTTTCCGTCATGATTGTGAGTTCAATTTCTGGCATGTTATCTGAGTACTACATGTAACATATTAAGACAGACAGACAGACAGACAGACAGACAGACAGACAGACAGACAGACAGACAGACAGACTGACAGACAGACAGACA